>JAIGNY010000033.1:510000-662500 GCA_020152595.1 Chiridota heheva
TATATATATATATATATATATATATATTATATATATATATATATATATATATATATATATATATATATATATTTATATATATATATATCTATATATATTTATATAGATATGTATATATATATATATATATATATATATATATATATATATATATATATATATATATATATATATATATATATATATATATATATATATATATATATATATATATATATATAAATATATATATATATATAAACACACACATATATATATATATATATAATATACATATATATATATATATATATATATATATATATATATATATATATATATATATAATCAATCACATGGATAATGCTCAGTGTTTTTCTATAGATTTGAGAGTTACATAAAATCAATATAAAAACAACTTCTTGCAAATCATATTAAACCCGCCTACTATGCATATCAATAAAATTCAATGTTTTCATCAAATGAACACATACAAACTAATTAACATCATAATTCTACAAAGTATGAAACAAAACAGACATGTGATTATTAAAATATGAGCATTTGAAGTTTTTTACATTGAGCCTCACCTACTCTTTAATATGCATGGTAATACTACCAAATACAATTGGACACATATGCAGACCATGGACTATATGTGTACTGCATATTACGTGAATCTAGTTTGAGACACCATGCTTACAAAGTTTTTTCTAGCAAGACCATATTAAACCACCCCGCCTATGATACGCATATTACTGAAAATTAACGTTTTTATCCAATGAACACATACACACCAGCAAACAACATAATTATACTGAATATGAAGCAAATCAGACACGTGATTGGTAAAATATGAGCATTTTAAGAAGTTTACATTAAGCCCCGCCTACTCATTTATATGCATGACATCACCACCAAAAACAATAGAGCACATTTACGAACCTTGGGCTATGTGTGTATCACATATGACATGAATCCATTGTATTGTCTTTGAGATATCATGATTCCGAGCTTACTGTCACAGACACACACACATACACTCGCCAGCATGACTGCATAGGTTCCTTATGCTATTAGCATCAGAACAAAAAAACAAATATTAATTATAGTGATGAAACAAATCTTCACGATAAAAAAGCCAAATTTCGGAGAGAAAAAGAGGCCAAAAATATTTTTCTTCGTAGTCTTAATCTTTAATAGTTTGAATTCAATTAGTTTAATTGTTAAAATCTGGCTTCTGAAAAACCTAATCTACCAATCCTGTCATGCTAGTTTTGTGCAATTCCCTGATATGAACAGATCAATATACCAGCACAGCTGAAACCGCATATCTTTGCATGGTCTTCATTTACAACGCCGCTGCCAGAAACTCACAACCTGCACATAGATTAATCTTTTCGTAAATAATTATCAAACTATTTGATATGTCTGGAAAAATACATGGCAGGGTAGCAATTGTTACAGGAGCAGCTAGTGGTATAGGGCGGCATCTAAGCGAGCGACTTCTACAGGAGGGTGCACTGGTAGGTGCAAAGTTCCACTTACAGTGAATTGGACGATCATTTTTATTTATCATTTCTGTCCGTTTTGTAACAGCAGTTGCCATTTTGCATGTTCAATTTTAAGCAGGAAAAGGTATATGGAAGTTTACCTAATCCGAAGAACACTTAAGCTTTCCAAAGGCTAACGTTAATTAAGAAGTTGAACATTCAAAAGCGGCTGTAATAAAATCTCGTAATACATATTGAATATCAACGTTACCGCTTCTAATGGGTCAATGATCAAACTGTGATAAAACAGCTTGAAAAGAATTTAGTGGGTTAATGTGGTGTATAGGTAGTGTCAATGCAGTCAGCTTTTTACCTGTTGTTTTGCAGGGTATTAGGTTTTAAATTTTACGCTGGAAGTAGGGCACTTGGATTTTACCGTAGTTTTGTCTACTTTCTGAGTAACACGATACTAATAAAAGCATTAAACCGTAGGTTCAAAACGAAGCTTTATAGATATTAAAGAGGGGTTGACATTCAGTCACGTTATGAAAAAACAAGTTTGAGACATGATTATGAATTTTTGTAACTATTGTAAAAGGCGAGGCCAGCAATGTTTAATGCATAAGTTACCAGTTCAATTTTCTGCTTCTAACCAGGAAATTTTGTAGGTCCTTGTCTGGCAGGCACCCCAACACACACATTTTGCACCAAAAATAAAGTGCCACTGGAGGATCCAGGGCTGAATGACCTTTCTCCCACCATTGAAAATAATAAATCGGTTGGGACCCATTTTACTGCTTTTTCTGGTTACAGGCGATAGTAGCTAAAATGGTTTCAAATCTATTAGAAATAATCATGCACCATTTTGCATCATAACTATAGTAGCAAAATATCATATCAAAATTAGTTAGACATTGACTATTTTACAGCGTTTTTCTGTCGTGGCCCTCAGGACGAGACAGGACTAGTATTGTAAACTACATGCCGGAAATCCGCCATCTTTGATACCCTCACTTGACATTCATAGAATAATTACAAACATTCATAAATCAAAATATTGATTTTGATATATTTTGAAAAGTGTAAAACTTAATACTGCATGATTACTTTTACAAAGTAGGAATCGGGATGTAGTAAAAACGTTAAAAATATACAAAAAATCTATTCGAAGTCCTATTTACAATTTTTGTAGGCACTTCCATTATACAAAAAAGGTAAGCAAAATGTGGCAGAATAAAGATTATTTGTAGCCAGTGATCTGAAACAAAGGGCCCTATCGTAGATGCTGTAAAAGTAGGCCATTTTGCATTGTATAAGACCTGTGGACATCCTGGACAGATATGCTTGAATGCGTCAAATCATTAATTCTTTGCGAATGTATACAGGGAGTTGATTTGGTCAACTCACTTATGACAGTCTCTCATTTTAAAATTGATTTCTCAAATCCATTTTTAAGCTACTTTTTGGCAAAATTGGCTGATTTATATTCGAAGTGAGCTAGGTCAGATTGACAAGTATGTAAGATAGCACAATTTCCCTATCTGCCTATAGTTTGGTGTACTTATTATTTGTTCGACAACCAAAGCTCTGAATATTTAAAAGTTAGCTCCCGTGTATAATATTGTAGCGACCCTGTTTTTACTTTCTTTTTACCCAGGTTTTGCCCACACTGTAAAAAAAAGAAAACGTAAAAAAAACGGTAAAAGTTATGGCAGCAGTCAAGTTCTTCTATTCAAAAAACCGTAAATTTTACGGTAACCGTATTCCCCAATGTGACTGTAAATTTTAGTTTGACCGTAAATGCTGGACCGTAATATTTGAGTAAACCGTAAATGCTGGACCGTAGATTTCCAAACACCGTAAATGCTGGACCGTAAAATTTAAGTAAACCGTAAATTTCAAATACCGTAAATGCTGGACCGTATAATTTTACCAAACCGTAAATGCTGGACTGTAGATTTCAAATACCGTAAATGCTGGACCGTAGATTTAAAATACCGTAAATGCTGGACTGTAGATTCAAAATAACGTTAAAAAAACGGTAAAAGTCATAGCAGCAGTGTTTCCATACAAAAAACGTAAATTTTACGGTAACCGTATTCCCTAATTTAACTGTAAATGCTGGACTGTAAATATTATGCTAAACATACAACACTAGAGCTTGAAAACATCACAATAGGTTTAGTCAAGAAGCTTTAATTTTCACTCAATATATGTAAACAAACATACTACATTAAAAAAACTACATAAAACATATATACCACACTTAAGACACATTATTACACATATAACATTAACATTACATTCTACAACCCAACACAACACACCATACCATTATTCAATCAATGATCTGAAGCAGTGTGTCAATAAGCAACTAGGCTTATGGTGATAAATGATGACAACATTAAAATCTACCAATGAACAGCAAAAGTTGTAAAATCACGACGTTTTGTGGTTGTGATTCTCAAATATTGAATCGTAGTACGGAACTTATTATACTTGTGTACCTTACTTGAGAAAATCACAATATATGAGATGTTTTAAAAACCAAATAACCCTGAACACTCCTGAAATTATTTGAACCAAACAGACCCAATTGTAACATATAGTTTGAAGCCCCACCACAGCAGTTTCCCTGAAACCGGGAGCATTTAGGTCTGTGAATTTCCCAAACTGATCTAATGATTGTTTTTCTGTATTTCTCTGAGAATTTTTAGGCTCACTTATGTAAAATGTGTAAATTCACACTCATAAATTGGCTACAAATATTCTTTCATTGAGCTATAAAACTGCATTGACTGTAGCTTAAAGAAAGAAGTTAACATATATCCTTGATGAAAATTTAACGCATGAAAAATTAGAATCTACTAAAACCCCACTTTCCACTCTCAATCCCTACCGTCCACTCTCAAACCAACCATCCACTCTACAACTCACGATCCACTCTAAAACCTTCCTTCCACTCAAAAATACACCCTCTCTTCTAAAAACATCCTCCCTTCACCCACCAGTTTTCCACTCACCTTCCAATTCAACTCATATACGGGTATACACCATTCAACAACTTTGTTGGAGACAATAAAATTAGCATTTTCAGTCTGGAGGTTTTCATGTTAAATTTAAACTCTTCAAATTTAAACTATTTTATCTAGTTTTCAGTCTAAAATTGAAGAGTTAAAATCAAATGGAGAAAATGAAGCCTCTTTTATTCAAAGAATTGTGACAGATTACAATGAAATTACATAAGATAATAGAGAGGTATGGTATGGCCATTGACAAATAAATAAAGGAGCGGCAATGGACCGAATAATGAGAGCGTATTTTTAGGGGTCAACCAAAAATTCAAATGCTTATCTGGCACGCAACGGTATAGCAATTTTCTGGTTAATATGAGTATTGCCATCACGTCATCTGTGGGCTATAGAAGCATGAAGTTTATCCATCTGTTGTGGGTGATGTATCTTTGAAATAAGCAAAAATGAGTGCCCTCACTTTTCAGTCAAGTGCTGCTTTTAAAAAACAGTGAAATGGCCATTTTCGAACAGATTTTGAAATGTTTTTGTAGTAAATAATGCTGGCATTACAAGTTCATAACCCCTTTAATCCTTTTTTAAATGGCTAAATCTGTTCTAAAAAGAAATATTACCATGAATTATCATAATCATGTATATGATTGAGACTGTATAATAAAGGAAATTGTTTCTTTTATTGTCCTCAATCATATAAAAGATTATGCAACTTCATGGGAATAATCCTGTAAAGAGTTCAGACTCTCTATACAATCCACCCACTGTGGAAGTTTGTTATGGTATTGGGCAAGGCAAGTACTTTGGTGCGAATGCTTCAATACTCTTTCCTTTTCTTCTCTCTGTTTTTGACCCTTTCTCTGGCCCTGGTTTGATATGCACAAAAATTTGAAAGGATAAAATGACATTGAATATTGTATTGAGATTTTAAAACAGGAGAAATATTGAAAATGAATGTTGAAGGAATATTTTCATGGATTATTACGTTCATTCGCCACCTGGACCCCTTCCAAAGGGCCCTTAAACGGGACTTCTTCTCATGGATCCGTACTTTTGCTTCGCCCCCGGACCCCACGATTTACAGGTGGGAACTCTTTGTTGATTTTCAGCCATTTTGGGGCATCAAAAACAAGAAATCTTCAGAACAGGGATTCGTCCATGAACCTGAGATTCCTCAATTTCAGGGGAAATTTCTCCTATTGCCCAATGCCGGATTAGAAATGGTAACCTAAATGCTTGTCCAGTTTTCTAAGTAGATTTTAACGTTTGAATTTGATATTGTCTTTTTTATCAGTAAATTTTGGAAATTTGTGTTGAATTTAAACAATTGTGGCCCGAGCATCATAATCAAGAAATCTTCACTCCTGGACCCAAGTTTCCAAGCAGCGGCATATAGAAACCAGGGGGCTAGGGAGCCAAGGCCCCTTAAAATTTACTGAGAGGGGAAAAGCACCATTTTGGTTCTCCCAATAATGAATTAATTTTGACGAGTCCAGTCAGCCAGTCAGAATCCATGGCATATTTTTTTCTTAAACTCTTAAATTTTGGAGAAATTTGCTTCAATTTGTTTGCAATTTCCTTCATTTTTGGGAAATTTTCAAGAAGTTTCTATCGATTTTCGTAAAATTGTCTTTTTTTTTTGTAAAGTTTGCTTCAATTTTTGTGCAATTTTCTTCATATTTGAAGGAGTTTTCTTCAATTTTATTGAAATTTCCTTCATTTTTGTGAAATTTTCTTCAATTTTTGATCAATTTCCTTAATTATTTCCTAAATTTTTGGAAATTTCCTTCATTTTTCGACCATCAAATAGTGTCAAATTTTACCAATGTTTTCAATAATACCTCTCCTTGACAAATAGTTTTTGGACCGTGATAAGACTTATACATTTTGGTACTGAGGTTTGTTGAGGCAAAATCAAACCTTAATATCGAATACGTTCCTGGTGGTGGCTTCCAAGGCTTCGCCCATGAACTCCACAATTCACCTCAAATTTTCTCAATTTGCAGGGAAATTCTGCAAATACTGATCTGAATAGATTTAAACAAATATGAAATTGTCTTCTTTTTATCGCTTACATTTTCTTTACACTTACATGTGTTGATTTTAAACGATTTTGGGACATAACAATTTAGAAATCTTTAAAGCTTCTGGGGCTTGGCCCCTGGACCCAAGCTAATTGCTAGTGTTCGCCCATGAGCCCCACAATTTTTCCCAAATTTACTCAATTTGCATGAATGGGACAATTTCCCTTCTGCCTGTTTAGAAATGGTAATTCAAATGATTATCTGAGTAGATTTCATTAAAATAAAAATTAGCTTCCTTTCATTAATCAAATTATCAAACTTTGTGTTGATATTCAGCTATTTTGGTGAATCAAAAATAAGAAATCTTTGGGGCTTCTGGAGATTTCACCCCCTTGACCCCAACCAAGGCTTCGCCCTATAGGTCTCGCCAGGGGCCCGTAAGCGGGCCCACAATGTTACGCAGTACCACCTTTGACACTGCAGTTCGACCGCATTGGTGGTGGTGGAGGGGGAGGAGGGGAGGGAGGGGGGGGGGAGGGAGGGGAGGGGGGGGGGGGGGAGGTGATCTGCCCCAACTGTTCCATATTGTGTGATTGTATAGACACATTTATTTCATTTTGAATAAGTCAGGCAAATGCAAATTTACGTCGGGAAAATTTAACTTACTTAGGAATGAAGTTAAGATACGCTCCTGGGTGCATCAAATATTAGTTTTAATGATCTTGCAAGGGGGGATTTCTCCTGATATGTCCACGGAAAGGGCAAAAAAAAAATAGCATCAAAATGCAAAAAAATTCCAACCTAAAATTTCAAGACCTAAATATGAAAGTCCAAACTTATTCATAGTATAAGCAGGAGACAAACCTCTGAAATGTATAAACATTAATAATGTGACCTCATGTGTTGATATTATTGCAGAAAGAGCAAGAACCGAACATAAACTTGTATTTAGGATAATGAGATACTACCTCACTTTGCAAGCAACAAGTTTATGCAGCAGTCAATTGCCAAACTTATATATACAGTACATTCCTTCTTCAAGCTTTTACCATTTTATTCATTTTTGCTTAGGTAAAGATTCACCAAGTATTCATTTCTATTAGGCAAAGATTCCCCAATATATATATTTTCCCAAACATATTATTAAAACAAAAGATTGACCCGGCAAAGAATTCTCTATTAAAGGATGAAATTTTGCCGTCTTCGTTGTTTTTAAGGTCAGGATACACTATTGCCAATACTTCTTCCCAAAAAAAGTGTGATACACTTTTAAGCTATTACTAAGTGTTAAACTTGTATGTATTTATGATTTCTGTTCCAGAAAGCTGCAAAATAATTGCTAGATATATATCAAACATAATGAAATTTGATTACCTCAAATGCCTTCACAAGGAGCTTGATGTCTTCTTTAACAAAACTGCGGAAAAATGCAACATTGGCATGCAGATGGGTGTTTGCAGCAAGTTACATTCATGTTCATGGTTGCCCATGTTCTTGAAGGATCTATGGAAACAGCAAATCAATCTAACTTGTTGCCCTAACTGACCGAGTTATGACTGATCAAAGTTTTCATGCACACCAAAGTTTGTGTCCTGCAGTGTGATTGGTTGAGAGGGCATGGAGGGGACACACCTCTAATTTGCAGTCCCTTATTTCATGATATATGGTCATTGTCAAGTTGGTAAAAATGAATAAACATATCGAAGTTGCTAGGGAAAACAAGGAATATTCTAATCTATCCTTCACCAATCAGAATAACTTGCTTGGTTGCATGCACTGAATACCAATGAACTCGAAATTTGTGTAGTATTTGAGTGTAACCACACGCACAGTATGCAACACTGAATTCCATAAGATGCACATTTTAATACGTATATTTGTTGTGTGGAGTATGTATACTTGTAAAAGCAGCAGACACACGGTGAAACGAACTGAAATATTTTTTCACCAAAGTTTGCTCTTTTATTCTCAAACTAGTTCGTAATCTCCTATGTCGAATTAAGCTAAAAGGTAAAGTAACATTCCTACTGAGAAATCTTCAGTTTGAGTTTTCTGTTCAAACCAGGTATTTAAATCACAATGTGTACACGCTTCATTTCAAATAATTCAATTTGAAGTTGTTTTTATATTGGAACCTGTGCAAGTTTGAAATTGAACATAAACATAAATGAATAATACTATGTGTGTGATACACGATGTGTGCAGCATGTGTATGATGTAAGCATAGGGAAATTTATGCATGTTAAGCAAACATGTTTTGTGTGCATATGGCATATGGTTTTGATCTTGTGAGAGTAACCATAAGGTTATTCAACTTTTTCCTAGTATACAAATTTTAACTTTTAAAGAAAGTATTGCATTCTCTGTTGAAATATTCTTTGCTGGTTAATTTCAAATACAAAATATGAGCATGAATAGGAACAATGGGCTTCAGCCATCCTGCCGTTTCTCCGTACCATCCTGCAGCTGTGTGATATTGGACAGTTGAGTTCTGCAGACTCGTTTATCGGCTTGTATGCTAAAGTGACTTTACCTTATAAATATCTGACGACAACTGGACTGTACGGAAAGTTGACCTTCATTACCACTCAATATATCAGTTTTTGATTCATGCAAAATTTATGATGTGTGACTGGGGCCTGGCCGAGCAGCTTACAATATTGATGAACTTCTATTAATTACCTTTTTGGGAAGTACATTCTACTAAAATTTGATTGGGGGTGTGGAAAAGACATCAACAACTATCAGTCAGAATTTGTTGCACCGCTTCAAAACTCAGAAGAATTATGAAAAATTTCAAAAACAAAGGTAAAAGAAAATACCATGGTCGGTCTGTAATACAGGTTGAACGAAGTTGGTCATCGTTGACGTTGATTAATTTCCCCCACTCCACCCGGCTGTCCATTCTGGTAGCCTTTGCTTCTCCAGTCTTGTGTTATCGATCAGCTGCAGTGGTCCAAGTATGTGCACCATGGGATGATGGGCGATCTTGAGATCTAAATGTGATAATTCCATGAAATTTGTACTGTTTATTTTTGTTTGGGCTTTGCAATATATGGTAAACTATCTTTACTATCCAAAGAGCATTCTTGTTGGAAAAAAATGCAACTTTTAACAAAATGTATTTCTAAAGATATATTAACGTACAAGGCCTATTGACCAACTTATAAAGCTTTTAGTTCTAATTCACTGTTGTCTGATGAAGGAAAAAAAAACTTTTAGTCTTTAAGTTGTTATTCATCAAACCCTTGAAGAATATTCAATTTATGCAATGTGTGTGGTGTATGAGAGGTGGCGCAGCTCAAATTATTTATGTTTTTCTTTTCACATTTTCAGAGATTGAAGTAGGGATGTGGTTAACAATACAATCCAATTTGCAAATATTAGATGATGTCATTTAAAGAGGTGTGACCAAGGATTAAAAACAATGGGTTGACATGGTGGGCAAAATGTGGGAATGTAGCACTAATATGTCACAGATATATCATGAATATTAATACAATTTATATTTTGTTTTCATGGGTTTTATTGGATTTAAAAGCCTTTCAACAGATGTTAAAAATTGGCAACATTTTTGCCCAATTTTTTAACCCACAGTGGTATAAGAAATCTTTGATGCTTTAGCTGAGCAGCACTATACATTCAGCAAAGGTTGAAATTACCCCACGGTTATCGCAATTAGCGCAACATTTTAACGCACTTACTGCGTTAAGTGCGTCTTTTGTTCGGCACCCCGTTCTTGTGCTACCGAACGGCGCCGATATGCCTCCTAAAATCAATGGTAAACACGTTATATAATCGAGTTATATGTCTCTCACCCCCTGTGAGTAAGCGCGTTAAGAAATCCTCTTGATCACTGAAGCAAAACTCCTCCCTAAGCATGAGTAAACATGAGTAAATTCCAGCAAATTGGCCATTCCATAGTATGTCACACATGTATCAATTCTGGGGAATGACCCTAGCAGACTATGTTGGTCTCCGATGGATTCACAAGAGGTATTCCCTTGTTCTTTAAGTCACTTGAAGTTTATCCTTGTTTATCAAAAGACAGTAATAGTGTAATGTAAATTGCTTAATACGATCCGGACGAGAATACAGGACCTCGTGGTCTGTAGACATGTATGATAACCGCTACACCACAGTAGGTAAATAGATGGCTCTGGTATCGAGCTATTTCTTTTAGGTTCTTGTTGAAGATTAATTATGTAAATGAGATTACCAGTTAGGAATCAGGTAAGTAAATGCACTTAGCTTACACTACTTGTACAAATCATATTGGTCATAATTAATCATGTGATTCAGGGTGTGGTTGATTAGGAATCAGTGATTTGTAGTTCAGAAACAAGCTACAGTCAGTACTTGAAGTTCAGAGTTGAGGAGTTTAGACTGGTAGCTGTAGTGACCATACATAGAAGCCTATCCAGCCTACACCTGTATGCTTAACTAAGGTGATGGGATCTCAGCTGCCAGCCTGCACAGTAAGAGTATTTCAGTTACCCAAGAGACTCACAGTTTGTTTTCATACATAGGGTGCGGAGTGACAGCTGCAGTGATCAGCCAGAAGCCTAGCCAGCGTAAGAATAGGCTTGGCTAAAGCGATTGGATCTCATGTGCCACCTTCCACAACCAAACACCAAGAACAATTAAATAGAATACACCAGTATTTTTAAAGTAAAAATTATCTGTGTCTTTTATCGTCTCTTGAGTCCCACAATGATAGGGAACCACGACCCAATCAAGCACTCTAAAAAAAGAGTGGTCAAATATCTAACTATTGTACGTGGTCAGCTCAAATTTATTCCGATCTGACCACAGTGTAGTCAGATATCTCTAAGTCATATTCACTTGGTTCGTGCATGTCACATCCGGGAGATGACGTCACTTTGTGGAGTGAAAACACAATTTTGCGCAATACACGTGGGCATGTGCGTATGCGTGTACTGTGAGGCATGTAAACAAACACAGCTGATCGCTTTGTTCTCACTCCAATGCCGGGTGTATGCGCACGGTTGATATGCGGTCTGTTGACCTTGGGTGACTCAGGTTACATTTCCAACCAAGTGAATAGACTTAATACAAAAGTTGTTTACCATCCGGGAACTTTACAAGCGCAAGCAAATTGGTAGGCACAGTGCGGGAAACTTTACGTACGCACACTACGCATATTGTGCTCGATTGCTTAACAGTAATATCTATGTTAAATGGTTTATTTTGACCTATTTCATAATGAATGTTGTACAAAACGCTTGAATTTAATTATTAAATAATCTCTACGCTGAATAGTAGTGGGGAGTAATCCACACAGTTGGTTGTGATTTTTAACTGATAATTTGTTGTTTAGCAAGTAAACAAAGCTTCAATTTGAACTATGCGCGAGTTTTGTTTTAACCAAGGCCAGTATAAGCGTTCACGCATGAAAATACGGAATCGATTAAACTCTTATTATTCGCTGGAAAACTCTTCGGCGATTGTAATCTAAGTATTAGGCCTAAATCATCACTTTAATCAACTTTTGTCAAACCTAAAAAGAGATATAAGCCGTAAATCAGAGTAGAACCAGAACTTCAATATAACTGCAGATGTGATTTATTTTTTCAGCCCATGCCCCTGGCCTACCTACTAAGTTGAACTATAAACCCACTGTAGTTAGGACCATCCAAAATGAAAGAAAACATCACTGCACTGAGCTGAGTAATAGTTAATTACATATGACCACATCAAAGTAGAATTAAAATTGATTGAATGTTCATTTTATATACAAATAAATTTCATGTCTTTATCTGGTTATGCATGTGATTTATGAAATCTAACTTAGATGTTGATTTGATATGGAATTTATCTCTGGGATCATACTTTTCGATTTAGAGTGGACCTTGTGGGTGTTTCCTCAACTAAGCAAGGGCAACTGATTTAAGGTTGTTTTAACACTATTTTGACTGATATAAGATACCTATATAAGATGCCGGGCTATAAATTTTAGAAATAAATACCAAGAATTGTTTTACCAATTAAAAAGTTGATATTCATGCTAGGCTACATGAAGAGAATGGTTGTGAAGGCACTGTAAGAAATTACACAATGCAAAATTGATCATTTGAATGACTGCAAATACCGCTGATGTATTTACCAACTTCATACAACTAAGCAAGGACCACTGAATTAAGGTTCTGTTTACACTATTTTTAACGATATAAGATCATACCTATGTCTGTATGTGGGATGACCAGAAAGTGTAGATATAGATACCAAGAATTGTTGCACTTTTTAAAAAGTCTGATATTCATGCTAGGCCACATGAAGAGAATGGTTTTGAAGGCACTATAAGAAATCACACAATGCAAAATTGATCATTTGAATGACTGCAATTACTACTTTTTATTTCATATCAAGCTATAGGCCTATTTGTCAGTGTTCCAGTACATTAAACATCAAGCTTCATGAGGAGATAAGATTGAAATGAAGTACTGTACTCACATAGTACTATCATCAATACTTGGAAAGTGGACATCTTCTTTAGATGTCTCAGATTTTATCATACATTTTAATGTATGGCTTGTTAATTTTGCTGTATTTGTCTTTTTGCCAATCTTTTCCTGATGTTTGATTTTATATTTGCTATCATATATTTTATTTTAACAAGGCCTCACCTTAACTATGCAGCTTTCAACTGAATGAGCTATCCTGTATAAAAATGAGTGATATAAATACAATAGACATGGTCTATTCATCACATTTTAAGATCATAATCTCAGACTATATGCATGATCATCTAAATGTGACTTTTTTTACTGCCTAAATTACCTGTTATCTGGTTATGCAACTTGAGTGTAGATGTGTACATACAGTTTTGTGTGTTAAATTATAGTGTATGTAATGTGTAATGCATATACACATATACATGTGTAAATAGTGCATCTATACTTTTCTTTTGCCAACTCTAGTAATTCACTTAAATAGGTGAACTTTGTGCATGCTTTGAAGACCAAAAGTTCATCAAAAATGTAAAACACTTACAGCGATTTTTTTTTATCTATGCAGATGTAAGAAGCCAAATATTGCTATATTAATATGCTTATATGTGTTGAATAACAACACAATGCAATTATGGTACTGCATTATCGGCCCTTCAGTTAACTTATAAAAGCTTGATTTAACTTAAGCATTGTTTTTGCATGCATGGTACCCACTCATTCATTCATGTTTTTACTACATTTAAGCCTATCTCATTAACATATATTTATGTACCTATTACTGTATTAGGATTATTACCCCACTGTATTCTATTTTAACTAAAAATTTAACTTAAATATTAGGATTGTCTACTGACCTTTGTAAATTCTAACAGTACATGTAGTTAGGAGCCTTTCATATATGACAAGCAGTATTGAAATGATCAGATAACTTTTTATTGACCGACCACATTTGGGATACAATGAAAATGTAATTAATGTTCTGTTTAAGTAAAGTTTGGGCCAAATCAGTCAAAATATGCCTATGATATACAAATATTGGCAATGGTGTGTCAAAGGTCATTCTTATTAGGAATAAGACCAGTAGTTTTGCCAGCTACATTGGAAACAACTTTGCCAATTTCCTGGATTGCGAATTGTGATCACATTTTACCCATAAAAACTAAAAACAAAATAGTGATTGCTTATATATCATATGTGATGAAAACACTTTTTAGTATTACTTGGAGTCATAAAAAAGGATGACAGACCGGTGAAAGTCTCAAAATTGCCATGGAAATTTTGCCGACATCCATTTACTTCATTAAAAAAAGTGTTTGTACCCACCAGTTTTTGTAATATTCAAGAAAATTTCGTTTTTCCATTTGATACTATTCCATGAAGATAGATATGCATGCAGGGCTTCGTTTGAATTGAATTTTAATTTGTAATACGATTGTTCATGCCCAAATCACGCGAGTGACCAAAACCTTTAACGAATTAGGGCATATATTTTTCTAACTTCGACGCTTAAATACCTTTGTCCTATTCTTCTATTCTAATTTCTTGCCTAGTATTTGTTAACTGTTAGTATTAGTATTACGTTTGTGTTTATATTAGGCATTAAATCTTATGCCATTCATGCACAAATTGAATGCTGTGTAGGTCTAACGTTAGTCCTGCTAATGTTATTGACTTAAGCCTTTAAAGAGGAATTCAGGCGAAATCTATGAACGAAATCTATACTTGTAGGCCCTAGCTCTTTAAATTCGAAAACGGTTTTTGTCTCTTTTTTCAGCAAAAAATAAGTACACTAACGTTACTACAGTAAACCTAATGAAGACATGTAACTTGTAAGATAAGAAGAAATTCGGCGTTATCAAGGCTAACGTTAGGCTAAAGTTCGCTAATCTTTTAAGTTGGGCCTTATCTGTACATGTATCTCGTAAGAATTGATTTAAAATTCGTGGTTTTGACGCCAAATTAGGCTTCCAGAATGAATTACAGTTCTTTTTGAGTGAAATATGTACGATTTTATGGCGCGCCATATTAAGATTTAATACAGAATTTCTGATATCAAGATTTGCATTCTTGATATCGGAAATTTAATTTTTGATATTAATAATTCAATTTTTGATATCAGAAATATAATTTTAATATCAAAAATCCAGGTTTAAGTGATATCAAAATAAATTTTTGATATCACAAATTAAATTTCCGATATCAAGAATTCAATTCTTGATATCAGAAAATGAATTTTTGTTATCGGAAAATTAATTCTTGATATCAAAATTCAAATTATCAATATCAAGAATTCAATTCTTGATATCAGAAAATGAATTTCTGATATCAAAAATTCTTCACATGGTGATACTGCTAGCAGCTAACGTACAATGTGACATGCACAATTTGGCTGATCTGTACTGGTACTTATGGTCAACCGGCGCGGCTGGTACTGTCAGACTGTGGTCACGATTTCCTACAAAAGTTAAAGTGACGTCTTTATTTTGCTCCCTTGAGCTGGCAGTGATGGGCTTAAGGGTCTTCTTCTTGGCCTGAAAAGCTGTCTCGATTTTCCAATAAATTATCTTGAAAGTCCTTATTATCTTTTGTATTTGCAACAGCAGCTTGCACATTTTCTGCCAAACGCAGAAGATGATCCATGATCTTACGAGTGAACGACTAGTTTAGATGTTATCAAATGTTGCATATGTGTAGGTGTACGTAGCCTACGTCTGTTGTACGTGTAGTTTAGTGTATATAATATGGGCTTATACAGGCAGACAGGAAGTGCATAGTTACTACATGGCAAGTTGGCAACTTCAGAATTACCGCGCATTTTCAATCATACAGTGATATTACTTTTACTTCTCAATTCGGATACACACCGTCAAAATAAAGAAATTGATGTGTATGGTTATCTGGAATTTTTGATATCAAGAATTCAATTTTTGATATTCAGAGTTAAATTTCCGATATCAAAAATTAAATTCTTGATATCAAAAATTGAGTTTTTAAAATCAAAAATTTGTTTCTTGATATCAGAAATTGAATTTTAGATATCAAAATTAAATTTTGATATTAAAATTCAATTTTTCATATCACAAAATAAATTTTTGATATCGGGTATTTAATTCTGGTTATAAAAATTATATTCTTGATATCAAAAATAAGAAGGCATTTTAGGATATCAGAAAAGGATTTTTAATATCAAAATTAAATAATCCGATATCACAAAATAAATTGCTGATATCAGTAATTAAATTCTGGATATCAAAATCTTATTTTTGATATCAGAAAATAATTTCTGATATCAGAAATAGATTTCTGATATCAATAAATAATTTTTGATGTCAGAAATTGTTTTTTCTGATATCAAAAATTATTTCTTGATATCAGAAATTCATTTTCTGATATCAGAAATTTTGTATTAAATGTCAAAAAGGCGCGCCATACGGTTTTTGTTAAGTCAAAAAGCTTTTCAGAGGTGATTTTTCCTTGAAACAATCACAGAGCACGCTTAGTTTATTTGTTTACTGTCGGACTGCCTTGCGTTGGACGATTTGGTTATCTGCGCTGCGCTTTGCCTACCAAAATAGGTTTGTTTACAAATTTCCGTCGGATGACGTCATTTTGCTTTTTATGGATTAGGTCTACATTCGTACCGCTGACCATCGTGCGTGGTCAGAGATCATATACGTATTTTCATTGGTTGAAATGAAATGACCACAAATGCAGTCCGACCACGCTTTTTTTCTTCTGTAGGCCAGAATTGCCATTACAGATTTGTTTTGCCAATCATATACAAGAATGACGATGACGTGATTAAATATGAATATTCATATACAACTTATGACATATCGCCTGCCAAAATAATTTGGGACTTAGTAATTCCATGACCGCGAGTGAATAACATTACTTTGCCGGAAAACAATGGAAAAAACCTGACATAACAGATATGGCACAATTTAAAATGTGCTACGAAGCGAATCCTTCTTTGAATATCGAGGAAGTAGTTAACAAAATCTCGGTAAGTGGTGTTCTGAGTGAAGTTTAACACTCGCTCCTTGTATGAAAATAAAGACATAATTTTAAAGTAGTAGTTAAGCGAATTTCCCTAAACTTATTTGCAGTGCTGGCTTGAGATACTGTGTGGATATTCGCAGGGCTGCCCTGCGAATAATCACTTCAAAAAATCAAAGTTGTATAGCGATAATTCTCACGTTGTATACGTAGATCTTCAAGCTGCTGTATATGCGTGAGATAATTCGCACTAGTTGTAGGTATGCCTAGGCCTAGTACGAGTTCATGCCCAAATAGACTTTTGTTTAAGTTGTAGGTGAGTTTTATCTTTTTTGAAAATTTTCCTTAAGTCCCAATTTTCCTTTTTGGACGGAGTGCGTAGTCGTAGTGAGTTAAATTTCTTCTTTGATTCAATTCTTTTTTGAAATTTAATATTTATTTTCAAAAGTTGTAGAGCCTATATAGTTGCAACGTTATACAAATATCTGCAACGTTGAACATCCTAATGTTGTATATAAATATTCATATTTAGTTACGTCATTTAAATTCTTGTATATGATTGGCTGAAAAAAATCTGTAATGGCAATTCTGGTTTGCAGAAAAAAAAGCGCAGTCCGACCAGTCTGCAATACTTCAAACCAGTACATTTGCAAACTCTCGTGAATCGGTTCCGAAATTAAAACAGATTGATTGCAGTTAAGGAAAATTTTGCTGCAAAAACACTTTAATGAGTGGAATTTAGATGCACTGAAGGAAACGTTTTCTGGTGAGTGGAATCTGTTTGTTGAATTTATGCACAGTTTCGTCGGCATTGATTCCCAGTGCACCTAGTGTTATTTTCCAAGCCTAGGCCTAAGCCTATAGGAATTTAATTTTACCACGTTAGGATACGTTAAGGCTTTTTCGTTGCCTTTCAAACACTTTTCTGGAAGGTAGGCCTACTGGCGAACGCAGTAGCATTAAGGCCTAGGCCTTTCACTCGCTGGCTGCATGCAACTTTGATTTTCTCGTATTCTGCTTTTTATTTTGGGTAAGGTTGATAAAACTTAGGCGACCCTGACCTTATGATGAATTTGGACACTGCTGGGCTGCCTAGGCCTAAGTGCTACAAATTAGAAACACTTGAGATTTTAGCCACAGCTGTAGTAGGGTGTTTTACCATGTTGATATTAATAATAATTCTTGTAACATTAACATTTTTTAGAAGATTCCCTTAGGCCTACTGAAAAATAATTTTAAAACAACATGCACTTTGAGAGCCTTAAAAAAAATTAATTTAGGGCTTTTACTAAGTTTTAACAAATTTAGGTTTAGCTTGATGAAAGAATATTTGGCTTAATTGCAGAATACTCCGCAACTCTGTGGAGCTGGTGTAAAAGTAAATTTTGTCCTCCCCCTCCCTCCCTTCCCTGGCCCTTATTACCTAGAAAATATGGGCCCCCAGACAATTAAGCCGTAGTCATCCAGTAAATGTGGTTCCCCTCATAGTAAAAACTTCTTATTACTTTTTAGCGTATCACTTTAGTACACAAAATTAATTGAAGGAACCGTAGAGACACACCAGTAAATTACCTAGTAAGGAGGGGACCAAACTTACTAGACATTCCTTAGGAAATAAGGACCGGGGGCCCAAATTTACGGAGGGAGGGGGATTTACTATAACACTGGCTCCACTCAAAAATTACGAAACAATATCGATAAATCCTTAATGGAAACGCTACTGGTATATTCGCCAAATTGAACTGTGGGTTGTTCTTGAAATAAAATTTCTGTGACAAGCGTGGAGCCACCGGAGCCGCTCAAGGATGCATGCGTGAATTTATGAAGAATTTCTATCGCAAGCGTGGAGCCGCGGAGCCACTTTGGGGTAAATTCATAAGATTACAAATGAATTATATTTGTATTCAAAACGTCTGCGGAGCTACACCAGGGTTAAGTTTGCTGGGCTTACAAAATATACCCCAATGTAATTTCTTTTCATTCCTCGGAACAATGGAGCCAAAACAGGGAGTATCAAGGGAATTTAATTTAAATTATTTCTTTGAAACACTCGTGTAGCCAAACCAGGGGTATCGAGGGGACTTGGATATGCTTAATTTATTATCTGTTCAAAATATTTTATCATAATTATACTTCATGAAAGTCCACGGAGCCGGCTACGAATATTCTGCAATTATTTAGAAACTTAAGTAACTTAATTTGTTTTTGAAAATTATGACAATACAATTTTTAGGGATTAGTTGGATGCCACCAGCACCGTGGAAGGAGGTTCCGTGAAGAAGAAAAAAAAGAGATATAAGCTGCACTGGTACAGTGGTAAAAGTAAGGTCGAGACAGATTGTTATTTTTGTTGAGATCATGGGTTGAAATCATTGTTATTGTGAGCAATTTGGAACAATATTAAAAGGTAAACGATGACCTCCCAATTGTGTTGTAACTCAAAGTCTGTTCTTACATGAAATAATGATATTGACATTTGTACGGATTGCTGGGATAGTATCACATGTGGGAACTCTATATACATTACCTACCATCGCTTGACACAGGTATTTTACTATATACCTTACAAAATTCAAAAAGCTTATCTGCTCAGATTTTAATAATCTTTAGAATCAACCAGTATAGAAATTGCTATATGTCTATAGACCTTGAAATAAAAATGCCTTTTCATACAGGGACCTTTCTTTCTTAAGTTGTATTGTTTTCTTTTTCCATAAGTGCAAATTAGCACCAATAAATGGTATTTGATTAATTTAAGAGAAATGGTTAAGGTCTTGCCATGTATTGACTTAGCACCATTGTTAGACCTTTTGCCATCTCATCAAGATTTAAAGCATTTACAAGCTGACAATAAAGTAACTACTACCATTTATGAATTATCTTAAAGTCATGCTGACTTTTTCTAAGTGAGACATAATTTTTACGAACTTTCCATCTTATAACCAGGAAACAACACATCAATTTTTTCATGAACTTATTGTCCTTTCTCTACTGATTCTTAAGATTATTAAAATCTGAGCAGATCCGCTTTTTGAATTTTTAAAGGAGCAATTTTAGTTTTAGAGGTGGTTGATCAAAGCTTGATCAGTTTTGGAATTGATTCTCAAATTCTTTGTGTAATTTTGTTCAATTTTTTTCCTAAATCCTATTTACTAAAAGTGATGGAAAGTTTTATTTCCTTGGAGACATAGTAAAGACTCATAAACGTTTTTATTTATTTTTTTATCAGAATTTGCTACACCACTTCAAAGAATTACGATACACATTTAATCAAACAAATGGATTTACAAAAAAAAAATCCATGGTAGCCCAGTAATATAATTTCTTTTTGCATCAATATGCAAATCGATGACATTTAAAAAGACTGTAAAATGGTTAACATTCAACCAATCTTGATGATAATATTTGCTCCTATAATGGTTTGTAATATATATTCTTAAGCAATTTAGATAATGTTGCTTCTACACGTCCATAGACATTAAATTGTATTAATTAATTATTTTTATTTGTTCTAATTATTTGTTTATTGTCATTTTTTTTTTTTTCTTTTTTAACAGATGCTGATCTAGCCTATGAATTGCCATCACAGCTCATGAAACACCAATAAAGCTCCACATAATGTGTTTAAGGGTAGACCAACAGTGGTCATTAGAATGGAGTGGATGCTTGACGCTTAAGTAAACCATTACTGAAGGCTGGAAGGTACTCAAAGGATCGTTCTGATGAGATTGGGGTTTGATGCGATTTGTATTGAAAAGAACTTTGATGTATTATTGAAGATTTTTAGTTGAATAAGTTTAAAATCCACTGTAAATGGAAACAAAATGTCCATTTTAATACTTTGAAGGTGTAGAACATTTAAAAGGCAACATTAACTAACTTGATTTATAAACGGTTTAACAAAATTTGCAAAATCAATAAAGAAATTGACCGTTACACAGATTTTGAATTTTCAGACATAAATATATAAACTTTTATATCTATAGGTAATTTGTGACGTATTGGTGCCCTTGGTATTTTCTTATGTAAATCGTTCTTTTTTAGATTCTTTAGCATTATTCTTTTGTAAAGGTTGCAGTAAATTTGAGTGCTTACCATACCATACCTTCAACCAAATTCTTTGCAGGAATAAGCTTCGAATAATTTAACTTTCCGCAAAATCGCTTTCACTTTTCAGAAAATTTCCGCGAAATTTCTTTCATTTCAGTTTCAGGAAATTTTCTTTATTCTTGTAAAATTTAAAATTTCTAGGAAATTTCTTTAATTTGCGGGAAATCACTGTCAATTTGAAAAAAATTCAGGAAATGTTGTCAAAATTTCCAACAATTTTACTCATTTCCCTTCAATTTTATATGTTAATAATTTCGTAATTTCCCCTCTTAACTGGGGAAAAGGAAGGCAACCGGGAAATATAAACCCTTTCCGGGGGCAGGGAGCATGAATATTTGTTTCTCAGTAGCAAAAACGAAAAGCTAGACACACCCCTAAGGGAGATTCACATATTAGATAAGTCAATTGGTTTTTATTCCCTGCCATGCACAGTTCTCTTAGTCATTTGAAACAATTTTAATCTTAATGACAGTTAAATTGTGTCATGCGGCGTAAAAAATCATTTTAAAACATTTATTATCTGTTATTTTAGAACTAAAAGTGCTAGCTTGGAAATTATAAAGACTGAACTGCTGAGATTTTTGTATCTTTATTTAATCACATAGAAATTGTCATGTACGTGTCCAGGCACTTTCTTTTTAAGGGTACAATTTCGCCGAAGTCAGTGAGGAGGAGGAAGGAAGGGGTGCACTTCCATGCTTATCCCCAATTTCCACGGTGCAAGCGGATGAAAGTACATGTCTCCCGGACAGTCAATTGCAGATCAACTCCCCAGCAGTGTCTTTTTAGGAAGATACTGATGAGTTTGATACGTTATAAAAAATAAAAAAAAAGTCTGGCACTTGCTCGCGCTTGGCCTGAAGAAATATGACAGTTTTACAACAGATAATTTTATACATGAGAGTAGCCTAACTTGTGGAGGCAATAATAGAAAACTTCTCAAATCTATTAAAACTCATAAAATACCAATATGTTTGAACTTTTATGTTGTTTCATTTTCCGCGTTTAACAAAGAAGAAGAAGAAAAAAGAAAAAAACCCTGGTACTCTGAAGGCTAGCGGTGCTCCTTCAGTTGTATCATTACAATATCAGAAACATGATGAAAATCACAATTTATTCAGGAACACTATCTACAATGATAACAAAATATGCAAAAATAAGTTTCTCAGAAAAACCAGGAAAAAGGAAGAGGAATCGACCCTTACGAGGAGACTCAACGTCGAAAGGAAGTTCCTACCAACAGGAATACTTTTATCAAATTTACAAGAAAAAAAAAGAGCTTAGCATTAAAAATAACAAAGTTTAGATAACTATCTCTATCGCTTATATCTTGAAGGAAATAATCTCGTATGTAAGTGGCAAAACTGCTACACCAAGGAAGTTTTGCAAACACACCCAGAAGGACTGTGTAAAATGGCAGCTCCAAAGAGATGCATCATTGTCTCAATTTTTAATCCATTTATGTTTGTACAAAATGACTGGAAATACCTTTTTTACTGCATCTGAAAATAAAGATAGTTTCACAAGACTTCATAACAAATCGAGGCCAGTGTATTTTAACCATTTATGTTTGTAAGGATTTTTTAATTTGGAATAGAAACTTCATAAACAAATCGTAAGTTTTTGTTGTTTGGATCATAGTTGATGGCTAGTTGGACATAGTTGATTTAGGTTTCCTTGTAGTCCAATTAAAGCATTTGTTAAAAAAAAATTAATACCAGATATCAATCTAAAAATTACTTATCATTTCTGATGCTGACGACTTGACATGCTCATGTGCCTTGGATTTCAGGTTCAGAAAGATTTTAATTTGCACATCTTTTAAAGTAATTGTAGTAATATTTTAAATTATCTGTTATCTGTATTATAGAGAAAACCATTATTTTATCATTAATGGCTACCCAGGAATGTTATGAAATTATACAATTCCAAACTCAAACATTGTGTTGTTGCTGGGTTTTTTTTTTTTTTTTTTTTTGTAGAACAGGGTTTCAATTTGACCAAGAATTTAGTAAAGTGGAGCCAGTTTTTGTAGTCAATTTGACCACAAAATGGTCAGAAGATTTGACCATGCTGTGGTGGTCAACAGATTGACCAGTGTTAATGGTCAAATTTGACCAAGTGAGGAGTGAATTATGCACTGAACCAAATGTGATCAATTTGACCAAGTTGGCATACTTGGTCAAAAATACTGACCATGCTAGCTAGCTTGGTCAAATTTGACCACATATGGTTCGGTGCATAATTCACTCCTCACTTGGTCAAATTTTGACCATATTGTGGTCAAATTTGACCATTCTTTTTTTTAGAGTGCAGCCTACGCTCGGTTCGTTACAATATAGACTAGTAATATTTACTAGAGCGTTGGTTGGGAATTTGAATCCCAGTCAAGTGTTTAAGTTCAGCTCTCCTCTAAATATGTGCAAGCGAGCTAAGTATGAGATTTCAATCCCAGTCAAGTCTTTAAGTTCTCAGTCAAGTATTCTATTTAGGCTCCCTTCTAAATATTTAAACGTGAGCTGGGTTACTGGATTTGGAATTTGAGTTCCAGCCATGTTTTTAAGTTTAGCTCTTCTCTATATATTTACAAGCGAGCTGAGTATGAGATTTGAGTCCCAGTCAAGTGTTTAAGTTCAGCTCTCCTCTAAATATTTACAAGGTAGGCAGTCCCAGTCAAGTGTTTAAGTTCAACTCCCTTCTAGATATTTAGAAGCGAGCTGAGTGAGATTTGAGTCCCAGTCAAGTGTTTAACTTCAGCTCCCTTTTAATCATTTACAAGCGAGATTTGTGTCCCAGTCAAGTGTTTAAGTTCAGCTCCCTTCTAAATATTAAGGAGCGAGCTGGTTTACTGGGTATGAAATTTGAGTCCCAGCCGTGTGTTTAAGTTCAGTTCTCCTTTAAATATTTCCAAACAAGCTGATCCTGAGATGAGACTTGAGTCTCGGTCGTATCCATAAGTTTAGTTCTCTAAACATGTACAAGCGAGCTGGGTTTGAGATTTGAGTCCCAGTCATGTGTTTAAGTTAAGCTCTCTAAATATTTACAAGCGTGCTGGGTATGATATTTGAGTCCCGTTACATGAATTAGTATGTCTCCAGTACACTATGATCAATTGGTTGTCCAGGATCAGGCGCTTAAAAGTCAGCTGTCTAAATGTTTACAAGGGTAGGACAGTCACACCCTACCTGGTTCTCTGAACACTTCCCGAAAAGAGTAGGTGAAAACCCGGTGTTCATCCACTTCCGTTCCGGTCGCACGAGACTGGCATCTGCTATGTAGGCTATAACTTGGCGTCTATGCTCAGTATAGGAGCCCTTGCCAAGTTTCCGTAAGGAAAGATCATGTACAAAACAAAACAATTGAGCTGATAATGAGATTAGAGAGTAGACCCACTCATGTGATTAAGCCTTTCCTTTACATCAATTGAGTCACATGTGATTTAGTCCAGCCCTCTCTTAAATATTTACAAGTAAGCTGGGAGTGATATTTGAGACCCATCCTTTGTGATTGTCTCAAATACGTAAATCATGTGCTTAACAGTTTTAAAGTTATGCTCGTCTCTAAATATTTATAAGTGAGCTGAGATAAAACCTGATTCTACATTTCCGATGAGAATCGTATTTCCAAGCAACTCAAAGTTTAAGGTACCTTACGATCATCTGTCTGTAGCTACAGCACATATGTAAATATTTAGAAGAAAGCTCAGTGAGTTTTGGAATAAAGATCGCCGACATGTTTTGCTCCACAATAATATCATTCAGGTATAAAAATTGGCATTTATTGAATGTCCAGTTCTTTCCTTGTCTCTGTATGTACTGCAATACATATCAATAAGTGATTTTTCACAATTCATAAAGGTTTTAATTTCCATCAACTTGCAACAAAAATTCATCTCGAAGGTAGAGGAAGTTAGACCGCTTTATATCGTAGTATGTCCCAGAGTATCAAAGTGGCTTTTTGCTACAAACGGAGAAATTCGTAAAAAGTCACTTTATCACCTCCCAAGTCATAAGTTCTCCATCATAGTGTTGTCTATATACTTATCAAAAACAAGTTCATTAGGAAGTAATTAATGAATTTATAAAATAAAAAAAAGTTGTGGCGTTGTAAAAAAACAGTGGGTGTCCTGCGGAGCTTGCTACATTTTTACATTTAAGGATCTTGAAAAGTTCACCAGGGGTTTGATAAAAGATACTAAAGTCCTTTTTGAAAAACGTTGTCCAAAGGTTAAGATTAATCCGAAGTCGTTTCACTCTTATGTTCGCTCAAAGCAAAAAACCAAAGAGGTTGTTGGTCCCTTCAGGGTAATGATGGTGTTACTATCAATAGTGGTAAGGATATGGCTGAGGTTTTGAATGACTACTTTGTATCTGTTTTTACTAAAGAGTCCCTTGCTGATGATGTTGTGGAGTATCTAAGTGTGCACTCTCCAGTATCCATTAAGGATGTTGATTTTTCAGTTGATGTTGTGTCTAAAAGTTGAAGGGTTTGATTTCAAATTAACCAATCGGTCCAGATGGTATAAATCCTGCTGTTTTACGTGATTGTTCTGATGTTCTTTCTGTTCCCCTGAGTATTATCTTTTCAAAGTGCTTTGATGTTGGTGCTGTTCCTAGTGATTAGAGAATTGCAAATGTTACTCCTATTTTTAAAAAGGGTGACCACAGTTTGCCCTGTAACTATACGCCAGTGAGTCATAATAGTGTTGTGTGCAAGGTCATGGAGTCCATTGTTAGAGATGTTGTACTAGATCATTTACTGGTCAATGGCTTGTTGAATTTGTCCCAGCATGGCTTCTTACCTAACAGGTCTTGTGTTTCTAATTTATTGGAATTTCTTGATGATGTTACTAAACTACTTGATGCTGGTCATAAAGTGAATGTTATCTATATAGACTTCCAAAAAGCATTTGATAATTTCCGTTAGGCACGCTCATGTTGAAAACAAGTGTCTTTGGTGTGGAGGGAAAGTGTGCCAGTTGGATAAATTCTGGTTACACAAAGAGCTGTTGTTAATGGTGAAGTATTTTCGTGGAAGAAGGTTGCAAGTGGTGTTCCTCAGGGTTCTGTATTGGGTCCGCTTCTTTTCTTAATCTTCATTAATGATTGATGTTTCCCTTGGCTCTAGGATTTGTAAATTTGCTGATGACACTAAGCTATACAGGATTGTTGATGATGCTAGGGATTTTCACTGTTGCAAACTGATCTGGATAAGTTAGTTTCTTAATCCCAAACGTGGCAGATATCATTCAATGTTGATAAATGCAAAGTTATTCATTTTGGTCAGAGCAATTTGGCTTTTGATTTGATTACTGCATGAATGGTTCAAATCTTGATTGTGTTGATCAAGAAAGGGATCTAGGTTTTGTCATTACTAGCAATCTCAAAGCCTTCTAAACAGTGTGCTTTAGCAGCTGCAAGGGCAAATAGGGAACTTGGTTTCATTAGAAGAAATTTTTGTTTTCTTGGTAGAGAGGTTGTCCTTAATTTGCGTAAGCAGTTAGTCAGGCCTCACCTTAATAATAATAATAATCGTAATGCTTATATAGCGCTTTATACTGTCCTAGACTGTCTCAAAGCGCTTTACAATTATTACACTGGTCACCTTGAGTATGCTATTCAGGCTTGGAGTCTTTTTTATGAGAAGGATAAGTTCATTTTAGAGCAGGTTCAGCGAAGAGCCACTAGACTTATTCCCGAAGTAAGGAATCTCTCTTATGAATCTAGGTTGCGAATTTATGGTTTGACCACGCTTGAGTTAAGAAGAGTACGTGGCGATATGGTTCAGGTTTTTAAATTCCTATCTGGTAGTGATGCTTTGACTTCGTTTCAGCTAATTCTCATGTGACGCTTGGTAACAGTCTGAACTTGACCAAAGAGTTATAACGGATAGATATTTGGCGTTTTACTTTTTTGCAAAAAGTTATCAATGAGTGGAATGGTTTGCCTGGTGGGTAGTTAGCTCCAATTCTGTTTACAATTTCAAAGTCAACATTGATAAGTTCTTTACTAACTCTGGGCGTCTGATTTTTTTTGATATTATCATTATTATTATTTTTGTGGTGTTAGTTTGGGCTTTTTTGGGGTGATTCACCCTTTTTAGCCCGTCGTCTTGTTATGTTATGATATGTTGTTATAGAGACTAAGCATAAAAGCATGTATCCGAACGATATATGGAGTCAAAGCAATATTCCCTGGTTCTCTTATCCATCTGCTTATCTTAAGTCATTTCAGCCCAACTACAACACTGGTCATACTGCTGGCACATTGACCAAATTTGGAAGATTTGACTCTTGCTAAGCATGGCTTAAGAATGAAATTTAACCTAAATAGATGAATTTAGCTTGCTCAAATGAAGGTCAAGTACACAACCTGACATGGACAAAAGCAGGTCACTAACCCAAAGTTATTCACACTTTACTGACAACACACGTCAGATTTATTTTAATCAAGACAGTTTGCAGTATTTATGCGTGGTCAATCACGGAGCTCTCAGTTGATAGCTCCATGGGTCAATTTAGGTATTCAATACCTAACTTCCAAAAAGGGCCAAGTGTTTTTCCATCCATGAGTTAGTTTCATGGTTTTTCTGAGAATACACAGTAAAAAGTTTATATCTGCATAAGTGTATGATGTGTTTTGTAAGTTTCAAAAGTTAGAATTTGAAGGTTTTAAGATACTACTTAAAATGCGGTTTATGCATGAGATGTTAATTTATTTATAGGCCTATGTGCATCAGTTAAGCAGCATTACAGGAAATGGGTGAAATGTCTATCGTATCGATTTGAACTCTCCGGGCATTATACTAGCTAAAAAAAGAGTTAAGTTCAGTGGTCATGCAAATCTATATTATATGAACAGGGACTACAAAAGAAACAAAACAGTGAAGAAACCATTCAAAAATCTTTTGTCGTTAAGGAGATATCGAAGTTTAAAATTTGGTATCATTTGTGAAACGACTGAAATCAGACTAGTTGTGATGTCATAGCCTCAGATTTCTCAAAATCGTTATGTATTCTATCATATTTTATCCTGCGATTTTGAGGCTTGAAAATCATGGGATTTGTCAGAAAAGTAGTAAAACTGAATCTAGTATGGCATTACAGAACTTGCCTGTCCATCCTGATTTTCTGTGCCTGTGGCATTTCACTAACCGCATGTGGCGGTTTGCATTTTTAGTTTATTTCCAAATAATTCCACTTCGCGTTTTAACAAAATTTGCCCTTTAAAGGTGTGAAATATGTGAAATGTGTTTTATTTCGACAAAATGTTAGAAGGTTTAACTTTGAATATCGAAAATGACGCTGTATTTCGTATTTCCACGTAAATTCATTTCGAAGTTAAAAAATATCAAGAACAGCATTCCAACAATAAAACTTCTTTCCCGTATACCGGCAAAACGAGGGGAGTTTTTATTTGAATAACATCAATATGTGTGTGGAGTTTTAGGCATACAGAAACTTGTAAAGTGTTTCTCGTATATTCATAAGTAACCAATATATAATTTCATTGGTCATATTCAAAAAAGCATGAGTTTATGTGTATGCTTATCTCGTAATTGCTATTGCCTACAATTATCTTTGGAAAATACTTTTCGCACTGCATATGTGTTTGCTTTACGTAAGTGTGCTCGATGGTGCATAACTCCTGACCTCTAGACACACAGAGAGAGAGAGTTGAACACACAATTACAATGACGGGGTCGTCACCTGCGTATTCGGTTATGATAGTACAAATGCTATCACGAAACGCTTAATACGACCCGGACGAGAACACAGGTACGACGTACGGACAGACATAACATCGACAACCAAGTCAATGTCCACGGCCTTTGATAACCAGTTTTGGTGCACTGGCGTGTCTACCCACCCCAGGATTGAACCCGGGGCCTCGTGGTCTGTAGACAGGTATGATAACCGCTACACCACAGTAGGTAGACATACTGTATACCTCTAGACACAAAGAGTCCTTACGCGTTTATTGCACTGATAAATGGAAATGGCGTTAACCGCAGGATTGTTTATCGAAAAAGTGTTAAGGGAAGGGGGTTACGCTAATAGTGGTAGAAAAGCTTTTGAAAGTCACTCAGAACAGGGAGTTGGAATAGGAGAATTACGCTGCTGAAAAATAGTGCTATTTTTACAATTTCTGCACCAAATGAAATAATCAAACCAGTTTTCAGGGTATAAATGATCCAAGTAAGAACTCGTTGATGTTCAAATATTCAGTTTTGATAAAATTACAGTATTTTTCGTTGAGTTGTCTCAACTACCTGTGTGGATGAATAATTGCGTAATACCTTTTCAAGTTGTTGAAAGAGTGTCCAATTAACGGGACAAAAATGACACTGGCAGTTTCATCCCGTGCATGTTTCAAGGGGCGCTTTTTTTAAGTGGGTATTTATAATGTACAACCTAAAGAAAGTTTTATGGAAAATAGTAAAAATTTTAAATACACTTTCTTTAAAATTCGTTAACAATTGTTAAGAATGTGAGGATAAGGACACCAACTTTCTACTTACGACACCAGTCATTTCTACACAGATAAGACAGAGCTTCAAACTTGAATATCTCCTTAACGGAATACGTTATTTGGATGCTTTCTTCACCATTTTGTTTATTTTTAAGTCCTCTTTCATATAAAATGGACATGCTTGACCACTGAACTTACCCTTTAATGGACGTTTTATGTAGAAAAACTGCTGACAATGCGCGGACACCAGGTTCTTTCTGCTTTGTTCATATTACAAATATTTTGCTGCAGCAAGTAAAGAAGAGTTTTGCCATTTAGTTTGGGAAACGGTATCCACCAATAAAATAAGCCACCACACAATTTTGTACATGCATGCAATTTATTTTATTTTATGGGAAGCATCTGACGCAATGGCGTACTGGCAGGGGGAGGGTGGGGACCAGGGGAAAACTTCCCTTAGTAAAGCTTTCAGGGGCGATAAATGCAAACAATTTTCTGATAATATATTTGTACATACGTTTTATTCTCAACTTCTGCAACTTGTATCATTTACAAAACCAAACGTTGTAAATCTAAATTTCTCTCAAAGCTGTCTTACATCAAAAACAGGAAAATCATCCCCAGACCCCAATTAAAGACATATATTGAAGTCAATGGGATTCTATATTTGAACATTTGTTCTAAAATGTACATTCCTTTAGTGTGGAATTTACACGATTTTAAGCAATAGTATACCAAATCGATCGCGCCAAAAAATAATAAGCATCAAGGGGCTTCATCCCCCGGGCGCATTCATACCTGAACTTTCACGGAATATCATAGGCAATACATTGCATGGCTTCCGGCAGGTTACGGCAGGGGGCTTCGGCTATACTAGCCCCTCTCCTACATTTGACACAGCTTTTTGCTACCAAAATCACAAAAAGCGCGGGACTCCAGGGCCTTGCCTATATCAGGAATTTGCCCTAGATTTGACACAAAATTAAGCAATGTTTTGTTACCAAAATCATCACATACGCAGAGTTTTGCCCTGAATTTCAAACCGTGGTTTAAGCAGTTTTCTGTTATCAAAATAACGGGAAACGCAGTACTTCCGGGGGTTTGCCCCTGGTCCATAACACGGTATTAACCTTAGACACAATATTAAGCAATTTTCTGCTCTCAAAATTACAAAAAAGGCTTCCAGCCTTCCAATGGTTTTGTCCATAGATTTGACACAATCAGACAATCAGAGGTGTCGGCATGGTCGGAAGGGACTCGGGGCAAGGGGTCAGAAAATCAAGTTAGGGCACTTTCTTGTCAGTAATTGAGAGGTACCTTTAGTATAGGCGGGATTTGGGGTAGCAAGGGGCGGCACTTGCCCCGCCCCTACTTTGTTTCCAAATTTATACTTTTGTAGGTGATGTTTTGTATCTTAGCGTAATTTTGTGCCCCTCCCCCATTTCCAGTTTTTCCTCGATTTTCCTTCCGGCCGATACCAATCTTAGTCGGACAGAAATGTAGAATGACGGTTGCACTTGTATCCTGGTATCAGAATATATCTCAATTATGTCCGACTAAGCTAGATAGCCGAATTATACCCTCTCGACCGCCGACTCGGCACATGATGCTGACAACATCATACATGGGCACTAAGTCGGGCAGAGATGTAAAATGTCATATGTAGGCCTAATGATAAAATCGGAGATACATCTTAATCATGCCCGAATCGTTATATCAGAACCATGTCCTAATGAGCTGGTGTAAAAGTAGATTTTGGTCCCCGGGCCCTGATTTTCTAGGAAATTTGGAGAAAACAACTTGTCCCCCTTTTGTAAGAAAAACCCTTCTTTTACCCTTCACGGTAAGTCTCACGTAAAGCTCGCTTTTTTTCTTTAGTGTATTCCGTTGGGTACTGCCAGCTCGAAGAAAAAATATTTTCTTTTAACGAAGAGCTTATATTTTCTGTTCGTGGGCAAATCAGTACAAACGGCGCTGTAGACATAAATAATAACCGCTTATCACTTCAATACACAACAATAATTGAAGGAACCGTACAGACACACCAGTAAATTACCTAGTAAAATCAGTCCGGAGACTAATCCGTCACTAGACATTCCTTAGGAAATAAGGACCGGGGGCCCAAATTTACGAGGGGCAATAATTACTATCACACGGGCATCATGCAGTCATGCTGACAACATCCAGACATCATACTTGGGCACTTGTCGGGCAGAGATTTAAAATGTTGGATGTCTGTATGTTCTGTTTAAATCAGGGATACATCTCAATTTGTCAATCATGGCTGAATCGTCTAGATATCAGATTTATCTCCATCGTCGACTTGGCAAGATGCTGATTGGGCTCGGCTTGGGCAAATGCAGGAGACGTATATCTGTATATACAGATATAGGAATGATGCCCGCCCACACACGTTTAAAGTCAGAGCTATTTCAGTTTTTTTTTTTACATCAAAATTAAAAATCTTCCAGGGGATTCGCCCCTTGGACCCTATATCAGAGCTGCATCCATGAATCCAACAATATTGTGAACGAAATTTTAGGAAAAATTTCCTTCTGCCCGACAAGTCTGACAGTGTTAATGCATGGTAACTAAAACAGCCAAATGCTGATCTGACTGTCTGAGTAGATTTTAACATTATATTTTGGGGTTTTTCTTCTTTCATCAATTACATTTTGTTTTTGTGTTGATTTTAAGCCACTTTTAAGCAAAAGAATTGAGACCAAGACGTCACCCTGAGCCCCACAATTTTCTCCGAATTTTCTCAATTTTCAGGGAAATTTCGAAATGAATCAGTTTGTGATTATTTCCCGAAATTTTTCAGTTTGTGTGTTTGATTTTCAGACATTTTGGGCGGCACCTGGGCCAGTGGACGGACGGTCGTAACCCATGATCTTACTTTTGGGCCCTCTAAATTGTGGGCAACAAATGGGCCCCTCATTGACATAAATTATCCAGGGCAGGCACGTTAGTGACCATTGTGACAGTGGGTGTAAAATATAAAATTTATCGACGACCTCAAATCAACATTTTTATTGGCAAGAAAATACTCTAAATTCCCATGAATGTTTCTGATAACAATGCCTCCCTGTCAAGTGGGCCGAAATGGGGATTTCAGAGCTCTTCCTACACCAAAGTTCCTCAATTTTATTTTTCGATTTTCGACAGCCAAATTTGAAATCATGATCCTAAATTTTCAAATATTCCAAATGTTGGTCCCTGGATCTTGTATGTGTCACGGTTCGAATTTTCGTTACTGCAAATTTCAAAAAATAATCCACATAGTTTTTTAGACCCGATCGTTTTTATCATTTCTCAGTGGGAGTGGGGGAAGGAGAGGGGAGGAGGGGGGAGGGCGACGGGTAAATTGATGCTACAGCTAATTCTTACTGCCATATCTGACTAGAATAAGTCAACCAGACTTCCAAAAGTCTTCCAGAGGGTGCTCTCTTAGGCCTGTGACCCCAGATTCAAAGTTCCTCCTTCACTTTTGACCATTATCTGATTGTCAGATCATTACAATGACATGCCAACATGTCGGACACAAGCGGTGTAGGAAGATAGTTGATATGGGGGAGGGGAGGGATTTGAGAGGAAGATTTAATTATTTGCCCCAACAAATCTACAAAATATTATGAGTCTCTTACCACTGGCCAAAACCTATTAGTAAAGTGGATGGTGGGGGAGTCGTAAAATATTTAAAATTTTGGTAATGTAGCAACATTACCCGTGAGTTAAAGAAAATTTTACGAAAATAAGGAAATTTCCTGAAAATTGAAGTTATCTCACGAAAATGAAAGAAAATTGAAGGAAATGAAGGAAATTTCTTGTATAACTTGAGGCAGCTTTTCGAAAAATTAAGACAATTTTCCCAAAAATGAAGGACTAAAGGAATTTTTATGACAACTGAAGCAAATTTCACGAAAATAAATTAAAGGAAAATTAAAGGAAATTAATTCGTTAGACCTCCATTATTGGGGGAGGGGAGAGGGGGGGTCAAAATGGTAGTTGGCCCCCCAAATGAATTTGTTGGGGGCCTTGGTCCCCAGGCCCCCGGTACGCACGGGTGGTGGGGTTGGGGGCTTCAACCTCTAATAATTTCTGGTGAATGATAATTTTGCCGAAATGGGCGTTTTCAAGTACCAATTCCCTATACAAGCAGACAAGTATGTAATTGGAAGTTGGTTTGGTTTTATCAACGAATATTGATCATGTTGCTCAACTTCTGTGTCAACATTCTGTGCATTTCCTTCATGTATTTGGTCCAGTCGCTAAGCATGTTCATGTTGGGAGCCGAGCAAATGCCCCTGGAATCCCTTCGTAATTTTCATCACACATTTTGAGGTCAAAATAATAGCAGAAATTTGATCAAAATTTAGCTGATATTTAGTAGGCAAAAAGTGCAAGCTTATGAAAATGAAAATGAATTGCATACAGTTTAATCAAAATAAAGTAGGCCTGGAAATTTCTACTTTGTGGCCAATAAGCACTTGCAGATTCTCGAGCCTCAGATTCGTTTGAAATGTAGAAAAACTTTTTAGAAGGCCAAATGGCTGAATAAATTCAGACAAAAGTTCCAAACTTAAAAAATGTGTTATAAAAATATGCAAAATAAATTTTCAGAATGGTGAAAGTAATACAGTTTTAATCAATTAAGAGTCAAATAAAAGATTAGATTCGGCCGAAATTGACAGATTTCCATTTCTAACATCTTAAGGCAAAATTGTCTAGCATCAGTGAAAAAAATTATAATTCAGGATTTGCAGACTTATGTAAATATGTTATGAAAATAAGCAAATATAAGCATACATAACAGAATAGTATTCAAAATTTTACCTGTTGGGGCAACTGGCAGGGGACAAAGCTCCTCAAACTAAGGCTACGATTTTAATCATTCATTCGAGAGTCAAATAAACTGATAAAAGATTATAAATATTTGGGCGAAATTGAACTTAAATTTCCATTTTCTTAAGCCAACTAGTATAGTAAATTCAGACGAAATATGAAATATGCATTAACACAGGAAAATATGGTATGAAAATAAGCAAAACAAACTTGTATTAACAAATCCTACATTGTGGGGCCCCCCCCCTTCCCTCCCATTTTCCCTTCCCCCCCTCCTCTTTCCCTGAAAGCGCTACGAGTTTAATAGGCCTAATTTGAGCTGTTGAGAGTCAAAATGAAAGCTTAGATTTGACATTCAGTCGAAATTTACAATGTTGATCCTTTTTCTATGGCCAAATATATAGGTTATTCAAGCCGACTAATTTTATTATTTGAGAGCAATATAATAACAGGTCTAAAGGGTCCCGAATTTATCATTTATGAATTTATTTCTGCCGAAAATTCTAAAGAGCAAAAAACAAAGATAATTTCTTTGTTTTTTTTCTCCACCGTTTTCGCCATTGGCAAGCTGGCAAGCATGGGTTTTCGCCAATGTTTGAACACACATTTCTTTTCTTAATTTGTACGGGTCCTTATAACCCGGGCTCCCGCGGAGGACCCCGGGGCCAGCGGCAATTTCCCCACATTCTACCCCCTCGTCTCGGTCCTGGGGCGGAATTGATACTTTTTTACGAGGGGCCCAGGGGGGTCAAGTCGGGATGATACTTTTCCATTGGGGGTGGTCGCCCTTCCGCCCATCTGTGTATAGGTCAGGTTTGCACCCGAGGTGTGTTTATCCTGTTGTATGTATGTCTTTAGATTTTATTGATGAAAACATTAGATGTGTATGGGGGCTTGTGTGCTTATAATGTGTTTAAATTATCATATACCCTGAATACAGAATGATACTGGCTGCCGTGCATATTTCAGGTCATTATACAAAGATTAGCATTTGGATCACGAACATTTTGTCTGAAAATTGAAAAAATGTCATTGGAAATTTTCGTGTCAAAAAGCTGTGAAGGGGGTCGAAAATATTGAGAGCAAAAATAAATGTTTCACCCATTTCAAAGCACTTTTTAAGATATTCATTCTTTATCTATTTTGGGCTGAATTTCAGGTTTTGGCGGGGGCTCTTTACGTGCCTTACTGGCTGAGGAAATTTTTGTCCTACGCTGAACAAAATCCATCACTCAAAAATATCCTTTATATATTCCCCGGTCCAACTTCAAAAATGTAATCCTTAACAATAGGAAGTCGGAAAATATCTTTGTTGTTAGCCAATACTGCTGCAATTTCCTTTAGCTTCCGTCTTTTTTAGCTCAATATCCTGGTTTTAAGGGATTTTGAGCATAACCATTTGCAAGCCAAAATCCACTCAATTTTCGTTCAGATACGTTCGGATTGTTTGCAGCGTGTATCTAATTCTAAGCTTTTATTCGACAATTTGCTGCGTTGTCGTGTTTGCCTTACATATATCGATCTATGAAAGCAACAAGAAATTTGCATTCCAAATCTCTGCAAAAATGACTACAAAAATCGGTTTTCGCTCGGTGCCATCCGAATGAATTTAGCATATAAATAACATAGTTACTCGGAAGGGCCAGCGAACATATCCGGAGTATCAAACCGCTGTTTTGATGTGCCAATTGGGTTATAATATTCCGTTTTGGATTTGTCTCACTCCACACTATAGCCAAATTGGGGTATCACTCGTAGTTGATAGTTCATAGTTGATAGTACATTGCCATGTACAATTTATTATTTGAATGGGTTTAATTTTGACCTTTTCATTTGAATGTTCAGTTGTATAGTGGTGCTTAGATTTGATTTGTCATTTTCTTTTTGATTGGCAATGTACCTTAAAGGAAAGATATCGTCTCATAAATACATTTGGAAGTAAACGATGCCGTGCTGGTAACGTCACTTCCAGTTCTCAATTTTCGTTATTGATAGAGAGAAATCTGTGATATTTTCTATACCAAATGTAGGCTTCTATGATTGGGTCCAGCAGATGTGTGATAGATAACATCGCAGATTTTTCGCGATCAATAGGAAAAAATGAAAACCGGAAGTGACGTTGCAAGCACGGCAGCGTTCACTTCTGAAATTCATGGAACGATACCTTTCCTTTAAAGACATGCATTACATGCATTGTGCCGTATCTCATTTGGTGTCACGGTATGAAACTTGCGACAGTAACAAAAAAAGTGTACATTTTTATTATTTCATGCATGCCGTATTCACATCTTAATTTCTCCAAAATAATGTTCAATTTTAATAAGCGTCCCTCGAATGTTCACACAACTATATAGAAATGATCAATTGTTAGAGATTATAGTTTGCATTAATGTTCCATCGCCATGCAAAATTTTCACTTTGGCCTAAAAAAAAAAAAATCCCAAGAAACTTACCCTCATCCGAAAAATTATAGATAATAGGCCTACTTTTCAGTAAAGATCACGAAATATATCCCAAATGTATCACGTTTTGGTACAAAAAGGACACCGAATTTGATTCTTAACATGTACAATATTACATAGATTTGAAAATACATTACATATAGAATGCATCATGTCGCATCTAGATATGTTCTTCGTTAGTGTATTTCTATTTAAAGATATACGGACAGTTTGCAACAGCTTGAGCTTTATTAGACAGTTAGAAGAAAATAAGCCATGAAAATAGCAAAAGTGTCATCAAAATCGGTTACAAATGGACCATTTAACAGCATTTTGAATTTTAGAGCCTATGAATAAACATAGCCTATGTTCTGGCAGCTTCGTCAACTACGTTAACTCATTAAACTACATTCCAGGGGCGTACTAGGAAGAGCCACCTCTCAGGAGGAGAGGAAGGGGGGGGGGGGGTCCGATTGCAAGCGGTAAAATTGCATTACTTTCCATCAAACCTTGCTGCTAATCGGGAAATTTCTTTGAATTTTCAGAAAATCCTTGAATTTTTGGAAAATTTCCTTCATTTTTGGAAAGTTTTTTTAATCTTTTTGGGAAATTTCAATCATTTTCGGGACATTTTTCAATATTCGGAAAATACCCATCATATTCGGGAAATTTCTTCAACTTAAGGAAAATGCAGACAAACTAAGTTTATCAATATTACCAATAATTTGTTTTTAAATTTACTTTCCAATCGGGAGGGGACAGCAGTTGTCCTCAATGGACACCGATGCCCCACCCACAATTTCTCAAATATTCAAAGTGGTTTCTCAAACATTCACAAGAAAATTTCCAAAATTTTGAAAAAAATCTTCCGAAAATTCAAGAAAATTTAACGAGAATTAAGGAAATTTCCCAAAGATTGAAAGACTTCCCAAACCTCCTTTAAAATTTCCCAAAAATTGAAAAGAATTTACATACCGTGACTAAGAATTATCTCATGGTAAAAAAGGTATCTTCGGAAAAATCTCAGAGGGAATGGCTACCAGTCCCTTCCCCTGAATCCTCCCCTGCCCTTCCGATTGCATGCTTTCTTTCAGATGGGAGGTAAAATTTGGGAATTTATTCATTCATAAAATTGAAGAAAATGTCTAGTAAAATTGAGCGAAAATTTCCAGAAAATTAAAGGTGATTTCCCGAAAATTATAATACGACATTTCCCGAAAACTTATAAGCGGGATGTTTTGGGAGTTCTCCCCCTCCCCCCCCTACCCCCCTCCCCTCCCCTCCCCTCCCCTCCCCTACCCCCTCCCCTACCCCTCCCCATCCCCTTTCCCCCTCCCCCTCCCCTACCCCTCCCCCTTTTCCTCCCCATACCCCTACCCCTCCACCTACCCCTCCCCTACACCTCCCCTACCCTCACCCTACCCCTACCCCCCCTACCCTCTTTTACCCCTCCCCTCCCCTCCCCTCCCTTCCCTACTCATTCCCCTAACCTGTCCCCTGAGCTTGAAACTTAAGCGCTCATGGTCACTATCTTTGGACAGTTTAAAAACAAAAAGGAAAGGAACATATTGAATCTAGGGAGTATGTCGTTTAGCCAATATTTGACCGAGTATTTATCAAGCAATTTCTCGTCAAGATACGAAGAATTTGAATAATTTATTTAGTTATTAGCTTATTCCGTTGCATGATATTTCATACACCATAACTTAATAATTATTTAGTATTTAGTGCTTGAACGCGTCAAAACATTGCATTCTTTGCGTTCAGGGAGTTGAAATTTGGACAAATCACTGATGCATAGAACCAGAATAAAACTCCCTGATCCAACTTGACTGATTCGGAAACTGAAAAGTGGATTCAAGCTTAACTTGACGTGAAGGACAATATGTCTGGAGTAAAATTATTTTAGTGCCGAAACAGTAAAAAACCCAAATCGTATCATTGTAAAATGGCAATGTAATTGAAAAAATGTGTTTGCAATAATATTGATCCTTTAATCTTTCCTTAAAAAATGGAAGTTCATCAATTTCCCTGCTTATCAGGCGCGTAGCCAGGACTGAATTGAAATTCGGTTTTGCATAAAAGTACAACAGTTCTTGAAATTCCAGGTCCTTAATATTTTTCCAGATTTTAAAAGGGCACATTCTCAAAAAAAGGTGTTCAGGAATTTGAACAGTTGAAAGGGGGTTATGTTTTTCGTCTGAAAGGGCAAAAAAATCTTGAAATTAGGGTGCTTATTATATTTTTAGATTATAAAATGGCACTTTCACAACAAAATGGGACTTGTTCGCTCGCATGAACCTCCTCCCCTCTGACTACGGGCCTGCTAATCCGCTATCTTTTAATTGAAAGGTAAAGGCCCATTCTAAAATTGTATTTCTTTGAAAAATATTGTAGGGTGAGGACCGTGAGCGCACATTGCCCTAATATTACAAAAACTTCACTGTAAGTTGTAGATGGTGGTCCAAACTTGAAAGTTTTTCTCCAAGATTTCCTTAAAATTCATGAAATTTTCGCAGAAGTTGAATTTTTTTCTGAAAATACAAAACAAAATCCTGAAAATGAAGAAAATTTCTTAAAAATGAAGAAGAAAATTTTCCAATTTTTCCCAATAAGCGCGGCCGAAAAAGTAAAGGCCAATATTAAAATTCCATAGCCAGAATTCTTTGAAAATTATTGTGGGGTGGGGACCATGCCTGCATGGCCCTGATATTGCAAATTCACCTCCCATTCCAAAACTTTTTCGTTCTATGTTTTAGATTGTGATCCAGACGTGAAAGTTTTGGTACAAAATTGAAGATTCTTAGGTCAAAATTTAAGAATTTTGTAAAAAAGTGAAAAATGTTTGGTCCAAGATGGAGGAGTTTTGGTGCAAACTGTAAAAGTTTTGGTCCACGCTTACAAAAAATGCATCTTCTATTTAACACATTTGATGCAGTTTATTTGATGTAGTTAATTTTATTTAGGACTTTGAAAAAAATTCTTGGGGGCCATGATATTTTTAGGGAGACTAATCGCCCAATAGTCCCCTAGACATGGTACTGCTATCCATGCAAAATATTGATTGCTATGACAGCCAATTTTAAAGGGTGTTCTTGTGAAAATTAAGTCAAAATCATTCTCATGAAACTGCAAATATGTTTCGTTGTTCATTTGTTATAATGATCTTTGCTCGCTTGCTCGCGATTTCCTTTTTTCTTTGGGAAAAACATTACCAATCAGGTAATGTGAAAAAAAGTATGATTATTCCTATTTAGGTGTAAATACGTATAATTCAATATATATATATATATATATATATATATATATATATATATATATATATATATATATATATATATATATATATATATATATATATATATATATATATATATATATATATATATATATATATATATATATATATATATATATATATATATATATATATATATATATATATATATATATATATATATATATATATATATTATATATATATATATATATATATATATATATATATATATATATATATATATATATATATATATATATGTATATATATATATATATATATATATATATATATATATATATATATATATATATATATATATATATATATGTATATTTATATATATATATATATATATATATATATATATATGTATATATATATATAAATATATATATATATATATATATATAGATATATATATAGATATATATGATTTTATATATATATATATATATATATATATATATATATATATATATATATATATATATATATATATATATATATATATATATATATATATATATATATATATATATGTATATATATATATATATATATATATATATATATATATATATATATATATATATATATATATATATATATATATATATATGTATATTTATATATATATATATATATATATATATATATATGTATATAATATAAATATATATATATATATATATATATATATATATATATATATATATATATATATATAGATATATATGATTTATAAATATATATATATATATATATATATATATGTATATATATATATATATATATATATATATATATATATATATATATATATATATATATATATATATATATATATATATGTATATATATATATATATATATATATATATATATATATATATATATATATATATATATATATATATATATATATATATATATATATATATATATATATATATATATATATATATATATATATATATATATATATATATATATATATATATATATATATATATATATATATATATATATATATATATATATATATATATATATATATATATATATATATATATATATATGTGTGTCCTGGCGCCGCCACTGGGTAGCAGTATACACACAAGAGCCTGAATGGTAGTTACAGAGAGTTCTGTCCTACCAAAGCTGACCGTGACGGTGCGGTCTGTTAATTAGCAGACGGTTCAGTAGCTCTTTCAAGGAACTGGCCCATTGTTGGAATGCTAGCACAGCTCGGTATAAACGACTGAAATCAGCCTAGTTATGACGTGTTTGAAACATTTTCTGAGATTTTTTGACAGTTCCATAGTTTCGTTTATTTACAGCTGGTGGCATTGTTGGACAACAATTTGGAAAAGGGTGAAGAAACAGCAAAAGATTTACGAAAGAAATATGGAGACAAAAGAGTTTGCTTCCTGCCGGTTGATGTTTCAAAAGAAAAAGAAATCACAGGTAAAAATCTTTTACTGACGTGACACTGATAAGTGGAGGAGGGGGGGGACATAGCAGCTTGGGGTTTGCATATCTTTTAGTACACAATCACAGCAAATGCATTTACAAGAATAGGATGGACCATATGTTAAAGTGTGTGGGTGGTTACTACCCATACCCCCTCCCTCTTCTCCCGTGGTTACGTCACTGGCCATATATGTCTAAGATTTCATGCTTCAAACACATTTCCATATTATACGTATAACGATCAAGTATGAAAAAACAAAAAAACAAGTTTGACTCATTTCTCAAATTAAAAGAGCTAGTATGAGATTTATGTTTTTCTGGGTAATTCTCCTTCTTCTCCCCCTGATAGTCCATGGGCCAGACACCCCAATTGCCTTTTTGGTACTATTTTGGGTGGAAATTTCCGCCTTTTTTATAGTATGATGTCCGAACTTAATTCATATTTGATCTGATGATAGATCTGTAGAAGTGGTAGCTTTTGCTTTGTCTGTTTCTATCCGCCCTTTTTTGTGGGAGTGTCCAAACGCGTTTTAGTGAACCAGATAAAGTCATATTTCAAAATTACGTTCGTGCACATAGGCTAAATGTTGCAAGTAGAAAGGTGGTGTCAGCTTCTAAACCCCACAATGAGGGGTCAGACCTGATACAAATTCATACATTTCAATGTATTATTTTTTGTGGGAAAGGCTTTAATTGTTTTGATTATACAATAAATAGAAAATGAATACACAACATGATATTCGTTGATGAAGAACTCGTTGTCATTCTTATTCAAAAGATGTCATTGGTGTATACATGCATCATCTACTGTTCTTGTAAAGGCTCCTAAAATGTATTTTCTGAATTAGTTTTGAATTCTGAGTATAACAGGTTTAACATAATTAATTTTCAGGTAATGTTCGATCAAATGTGAAGACTTTTCAATTAATGTGTGAGGGGATGCATAACTCCAAGACCTTATGGCAATTATTTTCTTATCTGCTTATACAGTCGTCGTCCGGTTGCTTATAGGTCCAAATTTAGGCGAAATCGTGACACGCTGGATTAAAACACCAAACTTTGCGCATTTAAACTCTTGGTCTCCTGGAACTAAACTATAGAAGGGGCGCCTGGATTACGATGCCTGGGTCACGATGGGGTCACGAATTTCCAAAATGGAAACTTTCTAATGTGGGAAACACAAAGAAATGTTTTAGGTAACCTAAATATGGACAGGTGACTTATGGCTCACATTTGTATAAATTCAAAATGGATCCCTGCCCCCCCCCCCTGCCTCCAGGATTAGTATAATCAGCATCATCTTTAGCTGTGAAAATACAGCTTATTTTGCATAAATGGAAAATATAAGCCTACATATAGCATACTGACATGGTTTGAAAAGCTTTCTGATGTGGGAAACACAAAGAAATGGTACAAATAAGTTAAATATCGAGTAGGTGAGTAATTTTTCACATTTGCATAAATTTAAAATGGCTTCCCCTGGTTAGTATATCAGGAATATCTTCACCTGTGAAAATACAGCTTATTTTGCATAAATGGAAAATATAGGCCTACATATAGCATAAGCCTACTGACATGAATTTGAAGGGTTTTCTGCTGTGGGAAACAAAGATATTTCAGTTGAGCAGGTGAGTTTAGGAGATATGCCTCATTTGCATAAATCCCCAATAAAATTTGTCTAAGGAAAATATACATTATTTTCAATAATGTAATATGGTTTTCTGGCAATACATGAAAATCGGTCGCAAGATATGTTACAGCAAGCTTAATTCGCGTTTGCGTGATTGGCTTGCAACAAAAATTTGTGAAATTGGTCACGTATCCAAACCGTTGGGCTATCACGTCCAGATTGGCCGCCCACCTAATATGCATAGTCTGACCGTTGCCATTTAGCTTTTTTATCATTGACCGAACAAATCCTATCTTAATGGTTTAAATGACCGCATTAAAAATGTTTTAAACAGTGTCAAAGGTAAATGGTGAATCAAATGGAATACCCGGTTCCGATTTTATTACATTTTATTTCGATACACTTAATTCCGCCAGTCATGCTTTTCATTGAGCCAGATTAAACGATAGGCAGCATGCCGGGTTTTTTATCAGTGAAACATTTATAACAAACGAGAAAATTGGACAAGTTTTCGATGCAGCCATATTGTTTAGACATGTTGCGATTAATTATCATAGTTTCTAATCTGGAATACATTTGGAGGGGTTGTTTAAAAATAATTGTGTTGAAAGAATATTTTATTCTTTCAAAATGGATTTCAACCGCTCGGATTGCCCAAAACAATGAATATTCTATTTTTATTTCAATGGATATTCAAAACGGAGACTGGTAGTAAATAGATATCAAAACTTTTGGGGGCTTCTGCTTTTTGAAACATTCACGGTTGCCTTTTTGAGAAACATGACAGTAATGTCAGTCTGGGCATTTTCTCAAAAAATGGCGATGGGTTTTAAAATGCAGCGGCGAAAAGATTTTTTCCCAGACGTATTTTCAAAATTTGATAACATTGAAATGTTAAGGCTTTAAGCCAATAGGAAAAGCAAAAGATTAGTGAGAAATATCACAAATGGCGGCTTCAATGTAGATAAATGTTCCCAAATTTTTTATTTCAAAAACAGTTTTTATGTTGCTCCCGAACTGTTGAACAAATAGGCAAATTGTTTTCTTATGAAAACATTTTAACATTTCAACTGACTTTTGGCAATCTGTACCGTCTTGATGTACTGCAAAGGAATGCGTTGATTTTGGGCAATACATGAAGAATTGGTCTATACATATATAAGAATATGCTATAACAGCTTAGCACGTATCGCGTTTTGCGTGATTGGCTTGCAACAAAAATTTGCACGGTGAAATTGGTCAAACTGGTATCCAAACCGTTGGGCATGTACACGTCATTATCACCAACACCAATACCACCACCTAATAACACCGTCTGACCGTTGCCATGTCCCTGCTTCGTTTTTATCCCCAGGACTGATACCGCATCAGAGGGTCCGTATTATACATTACGTTCGTATGACCGCATTAAAAATGTGTCCTAAACACGGGCCGATCATTAAAAGGTAAATGGTCGGGTGATCATATTACAAACCCGGTTCCAAATTGCATTACTTGCTTACTCGCCCATTAAATTACATGATACAGTTCCCAAGCTCCGCCAGCAGGTGGTAATTACCGGCTTGTAGTCATTAAACCAGATTAAACTTGATAGTGCTTGAAAGGCGGTATTACTTTTTGCAGGTTTTTTCAATCAGTGAAGGAGCGATGTTGCATGTATCAATAGACAGGTATACCCCCAAATTGGACAAGTTTTCGATGCGGCCGCTAGATCATCATGTATGAAAGGGCACTTTATTATGCGGTATGTCGTACACATGGAATACATTTGAGAGGGGTTGTTTGGGTCTTTCATGGTTCCGCAATAGTCGATAACTGTTTATTCTTTGGGCAGAGACGGATTGTCCAACCGCTCCGGATTGTCCAAAATTTCAATGGATATTCTGAAATTTTGGAGACTGGTAGTAAATAGATATTCAAAACTTTTTGCCTCTGCTTTTTAACATTCACGGTTGCCTTTTTGAGAATATCAATAAAACAGATAATGGTCAGTCTGTTTTGTTCATTTTCTCAAAAAGGGCGATGAATTTCAAAATGCAGCGGCGAAAAGTTTTGAATATCTATTTACTATCTGTCTCCAAAATTTCAAGATTACCTTTGAAATGTTGGGCAAGCCAAAGCGGAAAATGAGAAACCCCATATGTTTAGTGTGGGCTCGTCAAATGTGTAGGCTCATGCAATGACGTAATAGATAAAAGTACCCAAATTTTGGGTATTTCAAAGTACCCAGTTTTTTGGGTTGCTCCCGAACTGTTGAACAAACAGACAAATTGTTTTCTTATGAAAACATTTTAACATTTCATATCTGACTTTTCACATTCTATTAGCGCCTTGTGACTTATCCAGATGTAGGAACAGAGCCTTTTCGGGGTGTGGGGCTGGAGCAACGGTCATATCGAAAAAACAAAATGGGGGAGAATAAATTTAACGACCTACAAAACAAATACCTGAATACGGTATGTGCAAGAACTCCGAGATGCCTAATTCTCTGAACACTATTCCCTTTCCCTTTCAAGTACTAAGTTCATGCGCGTTCATGTACATAGGCAGTCCCACGAGAAGGTGGGGGAAGGTGGGGAGGTGGTGTTGAGCTGTGAATAGAGAGGCGATTATGGTTGAGCTGTGAGTAGAGAGGCGATTGTGGACATGCAGTCTGGCAAAAAATGCTGCGTGTACATACAGCTTGATTAGGGCAGGTGAAAATGCTTCCGCTTTGATGTTCGGCGTATCTGTCTATACAGACAGATACGCCGAACATCAAAGCAGAAGCATTTAGTATGTTATCCTGTTGTAGTTTGTAATTTTCCATGCCCGGTCCATCTCAATTCGCTTACTTCGAGAACTCCGAGTAACCTAGTTCTCTGAACACTATTCACTTTCCCTTTCAAGTACTAAGTTCATGTGCGCTCATAGGCAGCCGGTGAACTAGTCTGTTAGTTGTAGAGCGCATTTGAATAGTTCTTTAACTAGAAAAAGCGCCATATATTATTATTATTATTATATATCAAGTAGTCGTCGTTTTATTTTCATTTCCTGCATGCTTATCAATCTTATTGTCTTATTGTCATGCCTTTTAATCTTATTTTTCACCTGCACTATTCAAGCTGTATGTACATGCATACTTTTTTGTCAGACTGCATGTCCATAATCGTCTGTCTACTCACAGCTCAACTCCCACCTTCTCGCGGTACTTACTGTTATACTCATGCTTTACGGCTAGAGTAACCGACAGAGTCTCTGGGTAAGGAAGGAAAACCTGAAAAAATCCCTGGGAGATGAGCCTCGTAACCATTGGATGGGTACTTATCTAGGAGAAGAAAACTCCGATTCCAAACCCGGCTCGACAAGGCTCGTAAGCAAATGAATGCACCTGCATAAGGGAAGGAAAATCCTAACAGAAAACCAAAAATCCTTCAGGTTAGGAGGTTAGGCGTAAGGCTAATTACCCGCCCCATACTGCCATATAATGATCTCGAGTACAGAAACCTTAGCACAGAATCTATATACTTGTAACCGAGTTAGCCATGAAACATGTGTGATACCGGAAGACCCTTTCCTGCATTGGGTACCGGAAGAGCGCTGTATGATGAGTCATGGTGAAAGCCATTTCGAAGCCATCACCTTGATAGACGGCAGAAGTGGCAGCTCAAAGCTAAGAAGGAAGAGAGAAGAAGTCATTGAAACAAGAGAGAAGTGTCTGATAGGCTGTTGGATTCTGAGACCTTTGTATGAAACAGGCAAAATAGAGATGCTAACAGAAGAAATGAGACGACATGGACTGAAAATTCTCGAAGTTAGCGAATTGAGATGGACCGGGCATGGAAAATTGCAAACTACAACAGGATTACATACTCCTGTGTTCAGGAAACCAAGACAGACACGAAAGAGGAGTTGCAATATTAATAAGCAAAGAAGTAAACAGCAGCCTGATTGATTCGGAGCCAATTAATGCAAGAATAATAAGTGCCAGATTCACGTGCAATCACACAAATGTAACTTTAATACAAATATATGCACCCACTTATGAAGCAGAGATAGAAACAAAGGAAGCATTCTATGAACAGCTAATAAGAGTTGCCGAAACAGTCCCGAAACATGATGAACTAATTTTGATGACAGATGATAACGCCAACAAGTCGGTGTAGACAATTTAGGAAGAAAAAGAATCATGGGTAAAAAAGGAACTCGCCAAATAAACTGATCTGATAAATGAAAATGGTGAGCTATTTGCAGATTTCTGTGGGATGCATGATCTTGTGATAGGTGTAGCACTATTCAAACACAAAGAAATACATATTAGTACACCTTGGCCTCGCCTAATGGAAGACACGGAAACCAAATAGACCACATAACCATAAATGGAAAGTACAAAAGGTCACTATGAGATACACGAAGTAGACGTATTGCTTGCCATAGAAAGTTATCATGTTGTTGCAAAGATAAGGTTGGAGTTACTGGAAGGAAAGAAAGGCAAAAGGGCTCGTGTAATTTATAAAGTGAACAAACTCAAATGTCAGGAAATTGGCAAAAGACATTACAAAGATTTTAGACAAAGGATAAGAGACACAAATTTCAATGAAAGCATTTGACGATAGTTGGAAACGTCTAAGTGAAGCTAACCAGGCCACAGCAAAGGACGTCCTGGGTTACAAAAAAGGAGGGAACAAACACTGGTTGACAGCTAACACATGGAGAGTGATAGAAGAAGGTGGGAAAATAAAGGAGCAAATAATTATGTCAAATCTATAAGATTGAAGCAAATCAAAAGAGAAAAATATCTGGTAAAGGATAGAGAAGTCAAACGGAGAGCAAGAGCAGATAAAAGAAGGATGCTTGAAGATTTGGCAAAACACGCTAAAGCTGCAGCAAAATGTAATGAGATGAGCACAGTCTGATAGTATATAAAAAAAAAACAAGAAATTAGGCGACAAATGAAAATAAGAAAGCAAGCAGTCTTAAAAACAAAGATGGAGAAGTCCTAACAGTGGAGGAGAAAATAGAGAAAGATGGCAAGAGCACTTTCACGATGTTATAAATATCAGTAATGATGTGGTGGAAAACGAAGGTCTGCAACAAGAAATGGCACCAGCAGAACATGAATTAGCAGGTATTAACATGGAATCAGTTACTAGAGATGAAATCATGAATTAGCAGGTATCAACATGGAATCAGTGACCACAGATGAAAGCAACTAAAAGTATGAAAAAACAAAGCTGCAGGTGTAGATTACATTGTAGCTGAAATGTGGAAGGTCATTGATGCAACATGAAGTACACAGCTTGTTTAATCAAATATGGTCAGAGGAATTAGTGCCTAATGACTGGAAGAAAAGCCTAATTACCATGATACCAAAGAAGGGTGATATTATGATATGCGACAATTTAAGAGGCATCTCACTACTACAAACAGCTATTATGATCATGTGATGCATCATTATTGGTAAAATGATGCAGTTGACAGGGGACTTAGACCTGAGCAAGGAGGGTTTAGGCAAGGAAGGTGCACAAGTGAACAGATATTCATGCTCAGAAATATTTTAGAACAGTGTATAGAATGGCAATCTACCTTATATATAAATTTTATTGACTTTAAAAAGACCTTTGACAGTATTGACAGAGCAAAGATGTGGGATATATTGAGCCACTATGGTGTACCACAAAATATTACCAACATTATAAAGCAGTGGCACGATGGAAGTAAATCCGCAGTCCTGTATGAAGGTGTAACATTAGATTAGTTCGATGTAGCGACAGGTGTGAAAGCAAGGATGTCCTATATGTCAGGCGTTATGTTCACCATTGCACTCGACTGGGTAAAGCGACATACTGTCAATGGTCACAGGAATGGCATTAGGTGGAACTTCTGCACGCTACTGGAAGATTTAGATTACGCCGATGACATCATAGCCTTATGTCAAGCAAATGGGAATCATTTATATGACACAACTTCACGACTTCAAACCAATACATGATATGTAGGGCTTTTAATGAATAATAGTAAGACAAAGGTGAGATGATGAGAATTAATGCTAAGAACGGAAAAGAGGTGGATGACGTTAATGAATTCATATATTTAGGAGCCACCCTGATGAAAGATAGCGGAACACTGATTGACATAAGGAGAAGAATAGGCAAGGCTAGAAACACTTTCATTACCTTAAACAACATTTGGAAATCTAACAAAAACAGCTTAAGGACAACATAAAAAGTATTTCAAACAAATGCTGTCTGTGCTTCTATACGGATCATGAACATGGAGAATGAATGAGGGTGACAAAAAAGTAGATACATTCCAACAAAACTGCCTACGCAAAAATATTAAGAGTCCAATGGCCAACAGTAATTTCAAATAAAGACTTCTATCAGTGTATAGAAAGATAAAGATGGTACCGACAAGCATAGCAATTCGTGAGAGAAGATGGAAAGAAATCGGACATATTTTACGTAGCGATGCCACCAATAATTCAAGGGTAGCTTTGTCCTAGATACCAGATGGACGAGAAAGAAAAAAAAGCCTAGGCAGGCCAAAAACAACTTGGAGGCGAATGGTAGAGAAGGAGAGAGAGATCCTCGAATGGGAAAAGTCAGTGAAGTGGCACAAGACAGGAAGAGATGTATCTCTGTGCTGAAGGCCTCAATCTCCAGTTGAGCAGAAGGAAGCAATTAGTGAGTGAGTGAGTCTGCCAGTGAATTGTATCATTTTCAATATGATTTTACATTTCTACTGATATATTTGGCGATCGAATACAATATTAGACGTTTTTAGGCACCCACTAGTCCACCAAAACGCATAGCTTCCAGAGGCTTCGCTGGACCCCACTAGGGCCCTTGAGCGGACCTCTAAACCCCACGCCGAATGTGCAAAGCGTATACAGCTCGCAGATCCGCCACCCCGCCCCACCCCCTCAAAAAATGATAATAATACAAACCTGGCTGCGCATATATCAATGTAGAAAGTGTTCTTATATTGTGTTTTTCATCATGTATTTGGAAGCTAATGACTATAGGAGCACCGATAACCAATCCAGCCCGCGAGTACCAGGTTTCTTATATTTTCTTTTAAATACATAAGATGGGAAATAAATCTTTTTGTATTACTATTTTTAAAAATTTATTCATCACTCTACGAAATAACATACAGTATCAATATAAATGGATAGGTTGCAACAATAATACTTAAAGAAGATGAATATATATATATATATATATATATATATATATATATATATATATATATATATATATATATATATATATATATATATATATATATATATATATATATATATATATTGATCTTGTATATAGCCTATACAAGACACGATCTGGATTTTCTAGGAGAGTCCAAGTAAATATGCCCTCACGTTTTGACCGAGTGCTCCTTTAAACAAAATGCATCCAATAATTGACAGAGGCAAATAATTTTCGAAGAAAAACATGAAGATTGTCTTCGTGCCTTTATCAGTTTATGACATCACACTGTGCAGCTGTACACTGTGATTGAGGTCACATTGATACAATAACTTCAAAATGGAATAAGATATCAACATGGTTTTTACATTAATTTGTTGATTTAAGTCCTCTATCACACACACACACACACACACACACAAGTATATATATAATATACATATATATATATATATATATATATATATATATATATATATATATATATATATATATATATATATATATATATATATATGTATATATATATATATATATATATATATATATTTATGTATATTTATATATATATATATATATATATATATATATATTTATGTACATATATATATATATATACATATGTATATATATATATATATATATATATATATATATATATATATATATATATATATATATATATATATATATATATATATATATATATATATATATATATATATATATATATATATATATATATATATATATATATATATATATATATATATATATATATATATATATATATATATATATATATATATATATATATATATATATATATATATATATATATATATATATATATATATCCCGATGGGTCTGCAACCAGTGAGTTCACAACTGGTTATCAAAGGCCGTGCGCCGTCTTGATATAATGTCCAGCACTGAATGCATTCGGAACGTTAAACCTTGCTATGCTATGCTATATGAAAATGAGTGTACAATGGTGACCATAACACCCTTGGAGGATTGAACATTCAAGTTTGCCTCTTACGGTGTAGGAAGCTTTCGAAAAGTGTTGGGAGACCTCTTAGAGGTACTTCCCAAGTCATATACACATATGTACCCCCGGTCAGATAGAATTAGTGAGCCAAACTGCCAAAACAGCAAAGTAAAAGGGGTACTTCATTTTGAAAAAAGAGGCACTTTTGTAATATTTATTTAAGAAGTGTGCGCACATTCGTTCCACCATTTTTTGGAAAAGTGTGGGGGACGTGCCACCTTCCCCCCGGTTCCTACACCTATGCATCATAATAATCACCACATAACTGATGGTCAAATTACAAATGTTGTGCTTTTTGTTATGATTTTAAACACATGACTCGTTTTTAGTTGCAACCGAACAGAAGGTGGGTAACAATCCGGCGTGAAATGTTGACTACATATAACAATGTGCTCGGTAGACCTTGGAAAGCCAGCTCTTGTAAACTGTACAAAACGCGTCCAAAGTCGCCTCGTTTTTTCGTTCTTAGGCCACCGGTGTACACTAACAGTTTTTGAACTTATATTACTGCATCCTCCAACTACACAACGCTGCGGCATTTTGTTTAATATTTGCTTGGAAAATGTAAGATTTTACTAGAGCAAACAGAGATGCTATCGATACTAGTTGTGAAATTTCAATGGCGACCACACGTTATACGTGGCATCGATGCATTGTTTACATACAGGCGTTCCCAAAATGTCGTCACTGCGAAATGAGCCTTATTCTATTTGTTTTTTTATTCTTCAAGGTGACGATTTTCTCGCAATCAATTGGGTTTTGTGCAGAAAAAGTTATATTTTTGTAAATCAATTAACCCAATTAACATATTTAACGTAAGTTCCGACCCCCGTAGTTGGACAACTTTAAGGGATTTTGAGCTTAAGCAATCGCTAGCCCCAAATCAAGATTTTCGTTCGGATACAACTTTTATTTTTGCACCGCGTATCATATCCTAAGGGTTTATTCGACATTTTGTCGTGTTGTCATGTTTGCCTATAGATCGATCCCTGGATGTTACAGCACTTTATATTGATGCGTAATTTTTACGAATTTTACATTTCCGAATCTCACGTAAATAACTCCCCCCAAAAATAGATTTCACTCGGCGCGATCCGAATGAATTTAGCATATAAAATAGCATTGATTCAAAATTTGTCACCGAACAATTTAAAAGGATGTGCCAGTTGGGCTCACATATCCCGTTTGGGATTTGTCCCACAGTATAGCCAAATTGGGGTATAGCACTTGTACTTAATAGTTTGTTTACGCTATAACTTGCAGTTAAAACTAAAGCTTTAAAACAAAAATAGCATGAATGGACTATACTATCCATATAGCCCAACTGGCACATGTACCGGAATGAAATATTCGATTGAAATGACGCTAAACTCTGATTTACATTATGGACGACCCGTTTCCGTTTCTTTCGTCTAGCATCGTGAAAAAATAGTTTGCTAAAGCATAAATCATACAGCTGTTTTGTGTTTTGTGATTGGCTTTAAATTCCTTTTTCACCCTTTGAGGTATCCGAGTTTTAATCCTGGATTCCAGTAGCGTCAACCCCAAAATTGCGTATACAGTATGTCAACCTACTGTGGTGTGGCGGTTATTATGCTTGTCTACAGACCACGAGGCCCTGGGCAGCTGGGTTCAAACCAGCGTTAGGGTAGACACAACAGTGCAATAGACCGTAGACGTTGACTTAGTTGTCAATGTTATGGTGCTTCTGGCTGCTCAAGCTTAACGAAAGGCATTTTGATGTATACAAACAAATCTGCAAGTTCAATACATTCATCTACAAATGAGGCTTAAAAAACATAATTTCCCATCAAATCTGTCTCATAAATAATGACTGTTTCATAAAAAAAAAAAAATCCATGGAAATATTCCTTTAACAGCTATCAACAACATAGAAAAATGGACTTGATGGAAAAAAATATTCTGAAAATATTCAGAATGCATTTTTATCGTTCAATATTTATCATCAAGAAGTAATATCTATATCAAACGAATGCAAGAGGAAAGAACACTTGCCACTTCTGTTATTATTTTTACACTTGTTTATTCCTTTTCCAACCATCAACACCCTAAGAAAAGATGCTTGATGGGATGATGTATTTCCACAAATATCCAAACACATTTCCATTTAACTGTACAACCGTGATCATCAAAAAGTACCGTACTCTACCTAAGGATCAAGTTTGAAAGAACTTGCCACTTTATCTGTATATAGCTCTTCTTTTTTCTATGCTTTTATCTTATCTATGAACTTTGAAATTTGTGATATATATATATATATATATATATATATATATATATATATATATATATATATATATATATATATATATATATATATATATATATATATATATATATATATATATATATATATATATATATATATATATATATATATATATATATATATATATATATATATATATATATATATATATATATATATATATATATATATATATATATATATATATATATATATATATATATATATATATATATATATATATATATATATATATATATATATATATAATAAGAAAACTTAAAAGATTAAATTGCGTTTAGGCCAATTGATTAATATATCAATACAACTTTGCCCGTGACAAAAAAAAAATGCATTTAACAGTTTAACTTGAAAATATGCCACATGTATCCTTCAATAGAGCACTGCACACATAAATATGCTACATTAATTTCAATTACACTATCATACAGTAATTGAAATTAGCAACAACTTTTGATAGAAACTTAATTTATCAGGGCAATTTTTCCACTGGTCACCGGGATGTTTTTTGTGTGGTGTTTTCCCCCTAAGAGGTGACCCTTCTCACACCCCTGTTTAGCGGTTAAGCATGTCTATCTTATACATAGGTGTATGGGCACGTGCTTATATGGGGGGAGGAGGGGGGGGGGAAGACGAATTTTGCTAAAAAAATAGAAGGATTGGCCGAATTTTGATATGGGTTCAATTGCTCAATATTTTGGGATTTGTTGGAAAATTTGTCTATAACAACTCCCTGATTAATCAAACACATATCAACATATGTGTGGCAATCGCTTCTACACAAATGATACCAAAATTTAAAGCTAGATATTGGAATAAGATTTTTGAATGCTTTCTTCACCAATTTTGTTTCTTTTGAAGTCCTCTTTCATATCAAATATACTTTCTTGACCACTGAACGGCTTAAATGGCTTATTCCCACCCCAAAATATATGTTGAGCTACTACATCATTGATCAGTTCTTGTTTTAGTTTATAATGGGCATATAATACAATGTGAAATACGCATGCCCAGGTATTGGGAATCATGATCAATCTCATTTGGACATGTTAAGAATGTTCTTGAAAGGGCTTTGGGAACAGCGCCCCTACCTATCTTTTCTCGTCTTTAAAGTTTAGGCGGCCCAAAATGAGGAAGTAACAAACGTTACATTACATGTACTGACATGATTTTCCCACTCGTATTTCTTTTTTATTCGCTTCACTTTCGATAATATAATTATCCTTCTTGTTTATTTATTCATTTATTCTTTAATTGAAATACATCTCTGATTTTATTTGAATACAACATCTTGATTTGACCTGATCTCATTGTTGTATTTGTAGAAGCAATCAAATCCGTGCATGATCGGTTTGGCTGCCTGGACGTCATGGTGAATAATGCAGGCATTTACAATGAAACAAAAGTAACGGAGGTTGTGACCATCAATCTTGTAAGTGAACTAAGGCTAAAACTAGAAATTGATTGTCTTAAAGGATTATTTCAGTGGTCAAACATTTGCATCTTATAATAAAAGAAGACTTCAAAAGAAACACAATGGGGAAGAAAGCGTTCTGAAATCTTATTCCGTTAAGGAGATATTTAAGTTTATAAAACTTTGTTTTATCTGTGTAGAAATGACTGTCGTATTAATTTATTCTACGATGGAAAGTTGATGCCTTCATTCTCACATTCCTTACAATTGTTACTGTATTTATAAAAAATATATCCATTTTGTTCACTATTTAAATTGTATTTGCGTGAACTTTCTTCAGGTGGTATATTATAAATACTCTTCTTATAGATTCTGTTTTATTATTTCTTGACATATCCCATGGTTTTAAAGCCACAAAATCGCAGGACAAAATATAATAGAATGCATAAAGACTTTGAGGAATCTGAGGCTATGACATCACAACTAGTCTGATTTGAGTCGTTTCTGCACAAATGATACCAAACTTTAAACTTAGATATCTCCTTAACGGAATAAGATTTTTGAATGTTTTCTTCACTATTTTGTTTCTGCTGAAGTCTTCTGTCATATCAGATACACTTGATTGACGCCTGAACAAACATACCAATATTGTTCCCCACATCTACGACATTGCTACTCACCCTCACTCAATGTTTCTTAAATAATGTACATGATGTATCCGCTTAAGTGTACAGTGTACGTACAGTGTATGTATAATTTTACACTGTATGTCGGTATGTATGCAGTGTGAGGGCAGTAATGCGTACATTTTCGGTGCCCTTGAGATGTTCGATCTCCCAACATGTCGAAAAACCGAACATCGCTGATGTCAGGGCGCGAATGTTACATGAAAGAACCAAGCGCTTTAGTTACAGTTTAACGATCCTTCGTGATACTTGAATTGAGAGCATTCGTTTTATGCAGCAAGTTTAAAATATCTTCTTCATATTTTCACCATTCTATGAAAGTTTAGACTGCCTTTTTCTAATGTGAACTCTCTTTTGAATGTTGCTTATAACAAAGAACAACTAGCAAAAAATGGGTATCGGTCTGGAGCAGTGGAGAAGAAGAATCGGTAAGTTTCCTTTGCTTTGCTTTTCGCGCCATATAAGTTCTCTCATGAAAAACCATTTACCAGTTACGCTTTGTACTTTTTCACTATAGCTGAAGTCATCGAACTATACTTTCAAAAGAAGACACTTGCATTCGTATTGATTGGAATGCTTACAGATGTTGTGGTGATGTTGAAATAAATCCTGACCCTCGTAATACACCAGCTCAAACAAAAAATAATTCACAAGCTCAGGCAAAAAATGATGCCTTAGACATACTTCGCCAAATAAACAGTCCAGGAGCAGCCCGAAAAACTGGGTACTTTGAAATACCTACAAAATTGTGTACTTTTATGCATTACGTCATCGCACGAGCCTACACATTTGTCTATCCCACACTAAACGTATAGGGTTTCTCGTTTTCCGCTCTGTATTGTCCAAAATTTCACTGGATATTCTGAAAATTTGGAGACGGATAATAAATAGATATTCAAAACTTTCCGCCGCTGCTTTATGAATTTCATTGTCGCCTTTTTGAGAAAATAAATAAAACAAATTGCTCTAATCCGAGCCATTAGACTCATTAAGCCGGTGCTTATTCCCGGGTTCCATGGCGCAAGCGGATGAGAGTACATTATTCCCCCTGCTAGTCCATCGCCTATTAACTCCCCAGCAGTACTGGTACAAATTTTACATCTAAGTGGAATGAAGCAAGTAGAGTAAAGTGTCTTGCTCAAAGACACAATGCAGCGCTCACGACGGGAATCGTACCCGTACCTCTCGACTACGAGCATGACTCCTTAGTTAACCACTAAGCCACATCACCTTAATAAACTCGGATCATATTGGTATACAAAGATGCCATCGCCTATACACCCAACTGTTCAACCACGTCTTCTTATCGTGGAATTTTTGCGATAAAAAGCTGATTTTTACGGAAGCAATACAAAAAAATTAAGTCAACGACAGTGATGATTTTACAAAACGCATCCGTGATCTTCGCAAAAAACTGATGCCATTTGTCAAGGAAGCGCGTGATAGCGGCAAGACAGCGGCGTTCATTCGTTTTGATAAACTTTTCATCAATAGTGCAGTTTTCGTATGGGACGATATCCACAATAAAGTTAAGAGAACTCAGTAATTGTGAGGCCGAAGCCCAGTTAACAAATTTGTTATCAAAAAATCCTCCATGAGAAGTCAAAAACTGATTATCTTTCTAAACGTAAGAAGTCACCCGCAAGTTCTGAAGTTACTCATCTGCTCATTGAGTGATCAACCATCGTGACACACAAACCTGAAATTCTTAGCATGGTACGTTGCCGGTTTACCATCAAAATTTATTCCCCTGAAACGTATAATTTATTATTTGAGATCATTTAACATCCTTTGTTTATCCGGGACCTGGTTATGCTACCCTAATCAAGTCAAACTAGATGATTATTAGGAGTTTTCTGTTGTTAGATCACGTGGTACCAGTGCAAGAAGAAACTTCATGGAACATATATACACCTTCAAAAATTGGATGATTTTGTCAGAAAAAACACATCTGGTGCCGTTTACCGATTAATCATAAAGGATAGTCAATTTTCCTATGTGCAGTTTATATTCCACCTGAGAGTTCAAGTTATGCTGATGATGATGTTTTTAACCAGCTTGAAGAGGATATTCTCGTTTTATGTAGCCTTTATGGGGATTGTGTATTTATGATTACGGAAAATTGACAGGTTCGTTACAAGATTGTATCGATGACTCCGCCCATCTACATAACACTTGGAGGAACCAATGATCTAACCAGCAATAAGATACGGTATTCTATGGATAGAGAATGCAATATCTATGGTAGACTTTTGTAATGTCATAGCCTCAGATTCCTCAAAGTCTATTGTATTCCTCAAAGTCTTTTGTTTTCTTATCATATTTTGTCCTGCGATTTTGTGGCTTAAAAACAATGGGATATGTCAAAAAAGTAGTAGAACTGAATCTAGGAAGTGTATTTATAATATACCACCTGAAGAAAGTTTGAGGAAAAATAATTTTAATTGTGAAAAATTAAATAAACTTTCTTTAAAATACATAAAGACTTGAGGAATCTGAGTCTGTGACATCACAACTAGTCTGATTTCAGTCGTTTTTACACATATGATACCAAACTTTAGACTTTAATATCTCCTTAACGGAATAAGATTTTGCAACGCTTTCTTCACCATGTTGTTTCTTTGGAAGTCCTCTTTCATATAAGATGGACATGAACTAATCCTTTAAAGTCTTAGATACAAATTTGATAATTGTTAAATAACGCCTTTTAAATTTTGCGAATGATCTTTGATAGTTAGGTGGGTAAATGGTGATAGAGCTCATGATGCAGGAGGTTCCAGACTCGAGTCTCGAGAGATTCGACTAGGATATTTGTCCTCTTCCACACAGATATGCCATGACATCGAGAGCAGAAATATGTCGTCTACGTCACCTGCTCCATATTTAGCCTCATACATATGATATCACACTACTGTACGGATCTTGAAGCATCTTCTTCTCAAGCTTGCTATCACATACACATATGTACACCCATCCACCTGCCCACACACACTCACACACTCATGCCAATGATGATAGCCCTTGATATCAGAACCGTTAATTATTATTTAATCACGTAAGACCTGCATGATATTAGCCATTTTGTTTTTTCAAGAGACATTACTTTAATATGAAAGTAAAAGGGTCGTTACAAATTTAGAAACGTCTGGCAATTATTTTTAGATTTGAATTATTATCTCAACGAAACAACTTGACAAAAAACTAATATAAAACATTAGAAACTTTGATGAAAAGAAATATACTTAATTGAACTAGTAAGTATTATACATCTTATACTTATTGATGTTGCAAATAATTCGATGGTTTTACATAGCTGCATTTTAATATCTGTATTAGTTAGATTATTCCACCAATTTACTTGATCTTACGACACAAAGAAGAATCTAGGACTTTTAATTGGTCCATTGCTGTAAGGGCGGAATACTGGTATGTCAAAGGTATTCTTGTTTTGATGTCACAAAATTTAAATAAAATTTGCATAATTTGCTATAATAAGGCCAACAAATTCTCAATGCTCTGTAAAATGGACAATATTGAACCAATTTCGATAAAACTTTTTGCTTTTTTGGTTAATATCATATTTCCTCAAATAAAACTCAAACTGTCAAGTTGTTGCTACCCTTACATAAATTTTTAACGGAAACATTGAAATACAACAAATACAATAAAAAGTCATTAAAATAGCACAAAATCGATTACAAACTGAGCATTTTAAATTTTCAGGTATTACCTAATAAATACTTTCTGTTTAATAGTAATAACCTTATTCTACCCAATCACAGCTTGGTGTTATGTATGGTACTCTCGCCGCTGCTGAGTTGATGAGTAAGAGAAACAAAGGGCGCGGAGGAGTTATCATCAATACTGCATCTATAGATGGTGAGAATTAGGCTTATTTTCAACTTTGCTTATTTTTGACCAGCCCATCTTTGGATCAGGGAAGTCAATAGCGCCACCACAAGCAGGATTGGAACTAAGGGAGAGGGAGGGGGAGAGGGGGGTGGGGATCCCTCCGAAATCTCTCTCCAAATCTGATAATAACATGTAGAGTAGAGAACGGTCTTGAAAAACTTATGGTCAGATTTGCTACACCGCTTAATAAATTATTAAAGGAATGGTCACATTTGAACATGGACATGATCAACTATGCACCGATCCTAACTATGGTCACAATACCAGTTTGACATATTTAGGGTAAAATCTGACTATACTATGATCGGATTTTGACTATAGTCAGGTCAAATTTTGACCATAGTGAAGATCCGTGCATAGCTGAATAGTCATGGTCAAATTTGACCATTTCTTATTTTTTAAGGCGTATGACAGACATTAAATTGTAGTACATCATAACTTCGCATACACAGCATGTTGATGTACAAAATTTCAAAATATTATAAGAAGGAAATTTTAACAAATTTTGAAGAAGTTTGTCAGCTACATTCCTGGATTTTCATAGACTGTACAGCAAATCAGCTATTAGCAATAACGTTGCCTCAAATGCGTCCATACCTTTAAGACATTGGCTTAGTTACTTTCGCTGTCCGGGTGCGAAAGATATAAGTACATTTTGGTATGAGACCCGGATATAACATGGGAGACATGCCGTATATATGTATACTATACACAAATAACGTCTCCCTTTAGAATTGCAAAAAAAATAAAAAATCTTTTTCTACCATCTCAGTCTTCCCATCGTAGTACGTGAGAATTACAACACTACCTGTCTACACTCAACGGCTTCAAATAAAATACCGATTTATTGTAAATCTCACCTTTCTCAATGGACAGATGGCAGGATGGAGGTCTTTATTCACCAAAAAGAGCTTTGATTAAATTAGAACCAGAGTATACAAATTACATCAGTAGCACCTATAGTTTTTGAGTTACGACCAATCAAAGTTTGAAGAATTTCTAAGGACTCCAAAAGTTGTGATGTATGAAAGAGAGGACAGCTCAAAAATTTTAATGTAATTATGGAAAGTTCAGTCCTCAATTTAAGTCACTGAAAAATCATCAGACTTTCTTCTCCTGCTAAAATCTCTTGGTCATATTCAACTGTTCTCCTTCAAAGACCGGTGGTAAAAGAATTGAAATACAATAACCTAACATAGTGAAATCCGTAGGTGTTCTTGTTGTGATGTCACAAAGTTACAATGCAATTTGCATAATTCATTATGACAGTATTAAATAGTCAGTTTTGAACCGATTTTTTGCTACTTTCATGGTTTTAGCATATTGTCTTTCAATTAAGCTCAAGTTATTGCTTCCATAGATCTCTAACACAATTTAAATATTAAACTTGAAGCGGAGTGTTTATATGCGTATTTAATGCACGGGGCAAAGGACTTTGACGCGAGAAGAATGGCCCGACTTTAGGAGGGTCATTCGCGAGTGCGAACTCCTTGAACCTCGCATAATCATACAAACACGATGCCAAAAAATTAATCTTAAAAATAAAAAAACCGTGTTAGATTGTTTAAAATGTATAAAAGCAATAAAAAAAAATAAAAAAAGAAGAAGAAAAGAGGCATTACAATGCAAATACTATATATAAATTGTATAAGAAATTATATTTTTATTTTTGTATGCATTATTCTAGCTATCCATGTGGCATCAACACCGGTGTACTCTGCGTCAAAATTCGGGATTATAGGATTCACTCGGAATCTACCGGTAAGGAACAACTCGGTATCTTCTCGCATGTTATGTAAAACAAATCTGAATCGGTTATTTCCGGAAAACTAATTTAATAATGTCACTTGGCCAAAGTTCACTACGTGTCCCGCAATGAACCAAACGTATACTGGAGGTATCGTATTTACCAGTCACATGTTGGGGATACTTGGTCGGATGCACCGGCTCAAAGGTAGGAAACAATATACAGGTGTATTGTTCTTCATAACTTTCCTGCATCGACGACGACGACGACGAGTGAACACACAATTACAATGACGGGGTCGTCGCCTGCGTAATCGCTTAAGATAGTAACAATGCTATCACAAAACGCAACACATAACATCAACAACCAAGTCAATGTCCACGGCCTTTGATAACCAGTTGTGGTGCACTGGCGTGTCTACCCAAATCAGGCTTGAACCCAGGACCTCGTGGTCTGTAGACATGTATGATAACCGCTACACCACAGTAGGTAGATTAGTTTCCTGCATCGGTTAACCATGGAACTATAAACTAAGTCTCAGTTAATAGCTCCATGAGTTAACAAAGGTAAAATTCCCCCAGTAGTTGATTGGTCGATGAACCATGACAAATCACGTGCGCTTAAAAATCGGTTTGGAATGGACTTTGACACCATCAGATAGCAATTGCCTTTTTTAACACTACTAGAGAAGGAGGGCTGTGGGTGGGAGTAGGAGGGGGTGGAGGAAGGGGGAGTCATTTAATGTTTGTATCTCCGCCCCAACAATAAAGTCCTTTCTTGGAGAATATACCTTTTTATTCATTGTCAACAAATTAAAAATAATGAAGACGAAAACCGATTTGTCCAGATTTGTTAAAGAAATTGTACCGCCATTAACATTTAGTTTTAGATTATATTTATTATACTGCTTAAAGGATAGTTTAGGGGTTAAGCAAGTCTATCTTAAATAAAAGAAGACTTCAGAAAGAAGAAACAAAATAGTGAAGAAAGGGCGCCAACGTATGAAAGGTGGGCGCCCTAATCTTCACACTCTTGCCAATTGTTAATGAATTTGAAGGAAAACTGATTCAATTTTGATTACTATTTGAATTATTCTTCCTAGAACTTATATATATATATATATATATATATATATATATATATATATATATATATATATATATATATATATATATATATATATATACATATATATATATATTTATATATATATATGTATATATATATATATATATATATATATATATATATATATATATATATATATATATATATATATATATATATATATATAGTATGTTATATATATATATATATATATATATATATATATATATATATATATATATATATATATATATATATGTATATATATATATATATATATATATATATATATATATATATATATATATATATATATATATATATATAATATGAATATATATAGATATATATATATATATATATATACATATGAATATATATATATATATATATATATATATATATATATATATATATATATATATATATATATATATATATATATATATATATATATATATATATATATATATATATATATATATATATATATATATATATATATATATATGTATATATATATATATATATATATATATATATATATATATATATATATATATTTATAAATATATATATGTGTGTGTGTGTGACTGACAGAAGTGGTAAAAGTGCATATGTACATCAAAGAATCATATAAAATATATAAAATGGTAAGAAAAAAAAAGGTAAGTTTTAACTTTTCTCTTGAGAATACTAACATTGGCAGATTGCTTAATTTCATTGGGTATTTTGTCCCACAACTCGGCACCAGCTACACTTATTGTTCTACAAGCAAAAGTCTGTCTATGGATCCTAGGAATGATTAACTTTTAATTTACATTGTCAGAGCGCGTGGATCTTTGTGGGGCTGGAGTGAGTTTATTAGAAAGATAATCAGGGGCTGACTTCTCAACAACACATAGATAATTTATAGATAATTATCCTTACTATATTTTGTTTTACTTCTTTCCTGACACATCCCATGGTTTTCAAGCCACACAATCACAGGACAAAGTATGATAGAATACAGAAAGAAGAATCTGATATTTTGACGTCACAACTAGTCTAACTTCAGTCGTTTCTGCACAAATGATACCAAACTTTAAATCTAAACATTTTAAATGCTTTCTTCGCCATTTTGTTTCTTGACTTGCTTGACACCTAAACTAATCTTTTAAGTGCACCAGCGCATTTTAGAGAAATCACCACTCGCAATAATGGTTCTACTGAACAGAAATCTTGATTATTATTTTTTTTCCGCGACAGAGTGGAAACATTCATTTTCAATCCGAGGGCGGGGTTAGAGTTGCCGCCATCTGCCCAAGCCGAGTACAGACACCTCTCGTTGAATCATCCATTGTCAAGAACAACTCAAAGGCTGATCATGAACAACGAAATATTCTAACGTAAGCAAGAGTATCGTAGCTATAGCAGGGCCCTAGTTTCGGGGGACAGGGACGTAATCCCTCCCACTATCCTCTTCACATATACACTCGAGTCAGGCGGGAGTTTGGAAATAAAGTGCACTTTTTGTCCGGAAAAATACAACTTTCTTCCCTGAAATGCTTAAATTTAGAATGTGCCTCTTGGTTACAAAGTTTCGGGAGATTATTACCAAGGTCCTGATAATGAGACCATGGAGGTGTTATTTCCCAAATAATACCTCCATGCTCAGTCTTTTCAATACCATTTTCTAAGGGCAAAGACATGTGCAAAGACATTCTGCAGTATATACGTATATAAACTGATAAACCGCTTTCACCCATGGGGATAGGAAGGGTGTGGAGGTGTCGGAGCCCACAAATTTTCCCGATTACAATAAGAAAAGATTACACTAGTAAATTAAGTTTCCATGAAATGTTGTTGCTAACTCTCCTTCATTTTTCAGGAAATTTGCTTTTATTTCTGGAAACTTTCCTTATTTTGGGAAAATTTGCTTCATTTTGGGGGAAATTGTTGACAAATTTTACCACCATTTACAAATTTGTACGTTAATAATTTCCGAATTTTACCACCCAACAGGGCAGAATGTGTGCAACCGTGCAGGGAGCATGAGATCCTCTCAGATTTTTCTCTTACTTCCTAGTACACCCGTGCGCCTCTGATTTCATCAAATCTTCATGCGCACATTCCAGAACGCATGCGGATTGAAGTGAAGCATAACCCCCAATTAAGGCATGGCTCCCGACATAGGTTTTAGATTGGGGGTCAAGACTCCCCCCCCCTCCCTTCCTCCCCCTTATCCCTCTCCACAACCGCCGCATGAGAGGATTTCACTTTTCCAGTTGGGATCTCAAATTGATAGGGAAATTGATCAAATTGTTGGAAAATTGATAGAGATTTCACAAATATTAAGGAAAAGTTGTAGAAGCTAACGGAAATTTTCCAAAATTGAAGGATATTTCCCGAAAACTGATAAAGATTTCCAGAAAATTGATGAAAATTTTGAGGATTTAGAAGAAAATTTTCGGAAAAATAGGAACACTTCTCAATAATGCACGATTTTCCGAAAATTGAAGGTATTTTTCCGAAAAAATGAAGGAGTTTTCTGCAATCTTGGAGGAGATTTCCCAAAAATTTATTTCCCAATTAGCTGATTGGCAGCAACATGGGAACCTAATTTACCAGTGCAATTTATCCGCTTGTAACAAGAAACATTTTCGGGTTCTCAATTTCCCCCACCCCCGAGATGTGAACCCTACCCCCTTGCCAGGACAGGAGACAATTGTGGAACTTGTCCATTGAGGGAAGACCTTAAGGAGTATTTGAAAATGTATTCCTTTGGAAAATTTTACTGAAGGATTGAAAAACAATCTCACCACGAAAAACAACAAAAATTGCTACACAACACCAGCAAATCTGCTACTTACCAGCGATGTCAATTCCGCTAAATTTTTTGATTGACTGGTCGATATTTGTGTAAATATGAATCGTATGATTTACCAATCAGGACCGGTTAATAGGTTTCTCCACATTAACATGAGAACTGGACTTTGACATAAGGAAATTCATGTTGTTTTTTCCCTTTGTGATATCACAAAAGTAAATGCCTTAAACACAAAAGAAAGAAAAAACCAATTTTCATTAAATTAATTCTTTGCTATATTTTCATGAGATATAGTATATGTTCTTCCAATTAAGCTTAAGTGGTTGTTAAATCAGATGTTTGAATGTTTGAAATTTATTAACATGATGGCAGTGTGTTCGTCTTTTATCTTGAAAATTTAAGCGTTCGATTAGAATAGGAACATATCGCTACCACCTACGCGGTAACGAATGAAACCTACCTTTGGTGCTAAAACTAAGGCCTGACGCCCCAAAGTATCCTATATGGCAGATCGAGACATGCGCAGTGACCATAATTTAAACTGTTCAAACTTTCATCCGTTAATTTTGTTTTTTGCTTTTCAAATGTTGTTATTGTAAAGTTGTATACTTTGAAAATGATACTTCAATTGCTATTTCTGGAACTTTTCTGGATAATTTGAGCATTTGTTGGTGATTCAAGAATCCATTCTTTAGGAACTATTGGAATTTAAGGTAGGTTTTGTTTGTTTTTTGGTGAAACGTCAAACTTGCGCTGGTAGAGAGATTTGAATTTGGAAATATGCATTGTGGGTTATGATCACAAGAAATCTTCCGATCGTGAGATCTCCCGATCGGGGGTGTGGACCACGATACGCAACTGCAATGACTTCGTTCTCTTGCTATTAATCCTTGTAATATATTAACTATTAAAACTTGAACACATTTTCTTTTAAATTAGAACTAAGCAACGTTTTGTGTAAAGCTGCAACCTTTTGAAATTTATAACTTCCGTTGATGCCGCCGATCAATAATTGTTATGTACGTAAGAAGAATTATGTGTGAATATTTTTCATAATTTCTGTCCTAAATTCAATTCTTTGGAAATGAAGAGAATGCTATTTCACAGTTAGATGTATATCAAAGCCTGTGATATATCTCCTATATTGTTTCAGCACTGCTACCGTGGTTGAAGCTTATGTAAAAGTGATTGAAGACGAGCAAATCAACGGTCATATTCTTCGAGTGACTCCCGGCCTGGGAATAGATGTTCAACAATATGAATCTATGACCGATCTATTGAAGCAATTCCAGCTTTACAAAGACGAGAAATATATGCTAGGCCTAAAGGAAAATGCTTTTATCCCGCAAAATATTGAAATTACTTAAGCCTATGCTTAAAATAATTAGTTAAGTGGTCAAGCATGTCCATCATATATGAAAAAGGACTTCGAAAGAAACAAACTGGTGAAGAAAGCGTTCAAAAATCTTATTCCGTTAAGGAGATGTTCAAGTTTAAAACTCTGTCTTATCTGTGTAGAAATGACATGGTGTCTACTATGAAAAGTTGGCGTCTTCATCCTTACATTCTAAAGAAAGTTTAATTAATTTTTCACTTTTAAAATTATTTTTCCTCGAACTTTCTTCAAATGGTATATTATAAATACCCTTTCTAGATTCAGTTTTAATACTTTTTTGACATATCTCATGCTTTTTAAGTCACAAAATCGCAGGACAAAATATGATGGAATACATAAAGACTTTGAAAAATATAAGGCTATGACATCACAACTAGCAGACTAGTCTGAATTCAGACTTGGGTGCGTTTATAGAAGATGATAATGTAAAGCTGAGTACCGCACGTACATTTTCTGTCTGATTGGTTTATAGTAGTTCTTTTCTAATGACGTCATATAGCACTGCAGCTAGTTGTACATGCTCAAGTGTCTTTAATACACACACACACACACACACACACACACACACACATATATATATATATATATATATATATATATATATATATATATATATATATATATATATATATATATATATATATATATATATATATATATATATATATATATATATATATATATATATATATATATATATATATATATATATATATATATATATATATATATATATATATATATATATATATATATATATATATATATATATATATATATATATATATATATATATATATTATTTGTGGTGGTGGTGTGGTGTTAGTTTGGCTTTTTATGGGGTGATTCACCTTTCTAGCCCGTCATCTTGTTATGTTATGTTAAGCGAGGTGTCAACCAGGGATTTGCAATTTAAGCAACCACGGAGCTGCTACAGTGTGTGATCATCTTAAAAATATATCCGACATGGCAGTTCCGAACTGCCATCTTTGATCTGTTCCGCGCTTTCAAACATTTACCTGAATATAAGCAGCCCCTAACTGCTTGGGCTGTTAGAGGTTGATACCTGAATATAATAAGGCATGTTTGACTCGATCTGAATATAATGTACATGTTTTGACTGTTTGACGAGATAAAAAAGTAAAAGAAAATAACCGTCATATTGAACTGTTGAAACAAACGAAGGGAGCTCTACAAGATGAGATCAATAATCATAGAAAGCCGCAAATTTAGAACTAATTCCATTCATTTGTTCATGATGCTTTATAATTATCAAGCGAGGTGGGTGCGTGTATGTGGGTGGATAGAGGTGGGGTACTAAGTCTAATAATATTTTGATCACCAAATGAAACTTGTGTAAATAAACACTATCAGATGTGCATGGGGGAGGTGTTTTGTTTTGTTTTTCCTCTTTTTGACGAGGTTGGCCGAAATGTTTTGGTAGTAGGGACATAGGTTTATGGAATGGGCTGAACTCGGAATAACTAACTTATTTTGTCTTCTTCTTTGGAATGAACATTTTCCCAGTCTTCTGACTGGTTTTATTTTAATCTTCAATGAGATGTTCTGTTTTATCACATAGACGGCAGAACCGGGAGTCCTAGCCCCCAATAATTGTTTTGAGGGAGGGACTTCTCCCAATAATAAGATAAGAACATTTCTGATTTGGGGTTGTATTAGCTTGGGGGGCAAAAGTGCCATTTCCGAGCATCTAGAGGGTCAAAATATATGAAAATTTTTCAACCCAGCCCAAACCATGACGGTGGTTTTGAGAATCTGTGAACACAAAAATAGGCTCTAAAGTGAGGTAATTGTATACTGCACTAATTTGAATCATGTTACAAAAATTATATAATTTTGTGTATTGGGAGTGGCGGGGGATGGTGAAATCTTTGCTATGAAATATCTTGCGGGACTATGAGTTAGAAGCTTGTCCCCCCTCCCCCTCCAATATGAAATATCTTCCGCCGCCTATGTATAAGTTTATAGTGAAAATTGATATCGACAGCCATCATATCAGTATATCGTTACTGTTCGTTGTTATTTTGATCATTATATTTTCTTCTTGATATGTGCACATAGGCCTTCCCTACTTTGCTAAGCCCAGTACAATTTATATAAAACATTGTTAATGTTTTATTTTAATTTCTATGGCATTTACCTCCATTGCAATACCAAACTCGGTAAGCGTGTGTACGTCACGTCTCGTGTTTGCGTAGGGGTGATTGTGCATGCATTGAAAAGTGTATCCAAAGAGCTTCTATGTAGAAGCTCTTTGCTAGAACCAAAGTATATTTATAATACACAAAATTCTACACTGGTTTTGTTTTAACAATACATCAAAATTCGCGCGCTATAGATGTAGGTAAACAAAAATTCGAATGATTTTAGTTCAGCGCGTAAATATATGCGCGGTTGTGTCTCAAGCGCGTATAGAGGATCTTTACGGGACATCATACGCTTTTTGGGCGCTTTTCGCGCACACAAACTTGCCATGTTGGCCGTCAAATTTTTTGCAACTTTCATTGTGTATTTCGGAATTTTACAATCAGACGAGTAATTATACTTTTGGTTATTGTTAACAATGCTTACAGTTATTCTGCGTCCTTTTTAGCGTGTTCAAATAAAAGCATGTTTTCCTTTTTATATTGAAGTTGATTGTTTTGCAGGTTGAGTTTGACGGCCACAGCATGGCACATGTCACATGATACGATGACGTCGGTGAAGAACCTCTATAGACCTTTTCAAACCGAGTTTAGCCGAACGTGATTTCTTCAGTACTTTGACCAATCAAATGCTGGGGTAACTCTTTCTTTGTTTCCCAACCAATCAGGCGCAGGTTTGAGGAAACAAATGTAAGCAGCAATACGCGCGCGTATTTTCTTCATGTATAACGCACATATAATACGTGCGCTTGAAAACAGTTTTGATACACCTGGTCCATATCGTGCGTGTATTGTGCAGACGGCCAAGATTCCTCCAGTATTTTATTGGTCAATAAGATTTCTCCAGTATACGAATGGTCCATTATAGACACGTGAATCTCAGCAATGTGACATTACTTAAATTATCTGGAAATTGCCGATTCAGTTTTGAAAAGGTCTATACAACTGTATGAAATTTCAATTTGAATTTCCTCTTCGACGCGACATAAAGTTTGACGCATACAATGCATGCATGCATGCATGTACATTAGACCAAAGTGACTGCATTAAACGCAAAATTCGCATTAGATATTTAAGAAGTTAAGTTGGATAGAGTTTGTGGACCTATAATTTGTTCGGCATATAATATACTGTTATATAGGCCAACCTCTTTACATAAAAAGAAATGGTAGTCTTTGTTTTATTATTTCTGCAAAACAGCGGGGTAGGGGAGGATTTCACCTCCCCAGTGGCATGCTTCCTGCCCGGTTGGAGAGGGGACGGGGTAAGGAATTGAGAAATTATTAAAATAACATTGAAAATATAGGTACAATTGAATGGAAATTATGGTGAAATCATTGGGAATTTTGGAAGAATTTTGCAACATTTTCAAATAAGTGAAGAAAATATCTCGAAAATTGTTCACATTTCCGAAATTGTCCAAATTTCTCGAAAAGGAAAAAATCCTGAATATCGAAAAGAATTGCCAGAAAATAAATACATTTCCCGACCAAAATTTTAAGAAAATTCATAGAAAATTGGCCAAATGTTGAAATACCCGAAAATGAAGGAAATTTCCCGACATTGTCACAAAGATTCAAAGGAAATTCCCGGAAATTATAGATTTTTCCCGAAATCGTACAAAATTGCCGGGAATTGTAGAAAATTTCCCGAATAGCAACAACTTGAACATTGATAGAAACTTAATTTATAAGTGCAACTTTTCAGCTTGTATAATCGGAAAATGTTTGGGGTCTTGCCCCCTCTGAGAGTGGATTGCTTCCTACGCCCCTGGAATCCACGCAAAATGTCGTACGGATACCTCGGATTATTGGGGGCCAAGATGACGTCGAATGTGATCCATACATATCGTCCCTGTTTTGACATAATCATGATAGTGGCGATTGTGCAAAAGTAGTTTTTCGTTTTGACATAGTGACGAATGTGCATCAGCAAAGTTTAATTGCAAAACACTCTGATTAGCAAGTATCTGTTTCTTAATGGTTGTGTCATTAATTGATTACTTACAGTTTAAGTATTTTATTTGTTATAGAGAACGATGAAAGTAAACATAAATTGCGTTTTAAAGACATTCGTCACTATGTCTGTATGTCAAAACGAAAAAAAAATCGCTTTTCCACTTGACCCTTCGTCAGTATATGTTAAAGAGGAACGATATAAACATGACTTAGAATCATGACATCATACCTTAGCGGCTTACATATAGCGGCTCCAACCCACCCCTACTTCAAGAGCAGTGGTGTCGAGCTATATTGTGAGCTAGGGGATTCTTCTCCCTAACGTTTAAAGTTATTGACATGCAACAATGCCTTATCTGTTCCCAACCCCCACCACGTATGCGATTATTAGATATAGCTTGGGGCTGATCCCCCTCGAAAATGGTCAGGGGGCTTTTCAGCTATATGCCATACTGCGCCATATGCTTTACAAATAAGTCGAGGGGGCCGCTAAAATCGTATTCCCCCGTGCAGTTAAAACACATTCTGCTGCCCTTGGTAGCATCTCACTATACCCTACCCCTCTAAATGGGCTGAATTTAGATAATTTTCTATAGTCCCGAGAGGGTTAATATGCACCATCTTTGATTTGTGACCCCCACCCCGACGCTTCCGTTAGGAAACTCCCGCCCGTGTTCATAAGCACAATGTCCAATGAATAACTTGTATTCACTTTATCTTATTATTTTCTTCTTTCTTTAATTTACTTAATTGTCGCGATCTATTCGATGTTTATCCGTTTTGCACCTTAATATAACAGTTTCTAGTTCAAACCAAGGAGCGTCCACATTGCGCATTTACGCTCCTTGATAAAACCGGAGTAAGCGCAACCTAAGTACGCACTCAAAGCCACTAAATGAACATAATTATATAAATGTGCCGTGCGTGGCGTTGTTTTTTTTCTTCTTCTTTTATTTCTCTATGAAGCAATGCTTCACGCGTGCGCGGTTACTCCGCATTCTAAAGCATGCGTTATGTATGTAAAATCATCCAATTTTGTAATTACCATACTGCCATATTGCGCATTCAAAAGTAAGTGGTGTTTAGAAAAAGATAACAGAGGGTCACGAAACGATGAAAACTCTTATTTTCATTTTTATACCATTCCGTATTATTCAATGTGGTTTATAATTAATTAATTAATTAAGCAATTTCTTATTTAAAAGAAGAGAAGCCAGCTGTTATTTTAACTTTTGAAGAACGGAACAAATGCAGGTGCGGTTCACAGTACACAGAATGATTACAAAGGAAGACTGGAACTGATTGTAAGTACACATTTAACATGTCAACTTACTTTAAATTGTTAACATACATGTGAATGTTTAATAATGCTACATGCCCCAATTAATAGGACAATCTCATTTAAAAAATAGTAATAATGAATAAATTCCAGCCTCCATATTCTCATAATTGAAAAGAATTAATTTTCTAGGCCAGAAGAAGGTAACGGAAAATACTTCGCCGCTAACGTTAGGCCTAGATTGTTCTTGAAATCTGTAAGGATGTTTCAGCTGACGTCACGATGTCACATGACTTTATTTACATCGCCATTTTGTAGGGCGGACTGTCGTCTGCTGTACACTTACATACGTTTGCATATTGTTATACAGGATTACTTTTGTAAGTAGTATGCCCGGAATCTTGCTGTGCCGTTGGTTGCACTAATTACTAGACGTGTTTAGAATCCACTAATTAAGATTATTTGAAGTACTTGGAGGTAAAAATTTAAAATAAAAAACATTTTATTTTAAAAGTTCAATTCATTTGGCCAGATTATTTTAACCAGCGCGTGTTTATATGCCCAGCACATGTTTTACAAGCCGCAGCGCGTGTTTTCATTACCAGCGCGATAGCGCGTGTTTAGATCAGGTCTCTTGCGCAATTATTTGAGCAAAACTCTTTGGTTTGGTCGTGTTGATACACGCAAAGACTAGGGGTGCACAAGAGTAGCTGCGCGCGCGGCGCAAGAGAAATCTTGAACGTGCGTGCACTTGCTCGAACTTTGTGCAAAAGTGTGATGGACAGCCGTGACGACAACACGGACGGTCTTCTGATCGCACATTATTACGGGTGGGAATATCTTGATATATACCTTTTTTGTCACTGTTGGATTTTGATTTGGGATTGCATGCAGGGGTATGTGTTGTCAATTATTGAGTAAAATTAATATGTACTGTAACCTGGTAACTGAGTGTAAATATGCTGTATATTGTGTTCATGTTGCAGTACCCAGTTTCTTTTCTTTTTCATTCAGTTTTATTGAAGGATTTCTATTCAACGCTGATGTACTATATGTTGGTATTAGCATCATAAATACTTTGAGGGCTGGATTATTTAATTACCTGTAGCACTGGTTGGGTAACAGGAAACATATTTTTGCATATCTGCCTTACTACAGTAGTATGAGAGATATTCTATAGATGTTAGTTGCACCGTGTAAAATGCTTGAATTATACTTGTGTGCCAATCAAAGCTAATAAACCTGTCAAAGTTGCGATGTTTCAAGGGTCACAACACGGATGCTCTTCTTGTCACCAGCAATACATTGGGTGGTAATCAACAGGTTTCTATTAAGAAGAAAAGTGAAAATGAAAGCTGCTTTTTCATCATTTTATCTTATATAAAAGTGCATTGTGCATTTTGTATCTCAAATTTATACAATGAAGTCTTTGAAGATATAAAATAGGACAAATGCATCAAACCTGAAGTGAATTTCAACTAATGTATCTGTATCAAGGGTTATTTGATACTGAAAGGTTTGTAAATTAATAAGAAAATGGATAAATTGAATTTAGGCTGCCGACCGACTTTCCAGATAAACGTTGTCAACCGTTAAAATTATGTTGAGATTGAAAAAACAGTAATAATAATGATATATTAATCAACAATTAAATCTATAAGCAGGCAGGCAGGTAGGCCTAAGTTTTCAATTAGCAATGTGGAATAAAGTGCTTATAAATTTGATATTGTTCTATCTATTGGCCCGAACTTTAAATGTCAGGATAAAAAAATTGGAAAAAACAACAAATATTTTATTTTGGCCTATCAACTTAAGAGCAAAATAATTTTGATGTTGATGTTTTGTAATTACCATTGATTGATTGATAAATATCTATTCAAAGTCTTGGAGTGGACTGTGTTTAATATCTTGATCAATGGTTGTGGTGAAAATAATCTAGTAATTATTTTCAGTATGCTTTTAAGAATTTTTTTTGTATTATATTTGAAAAATGGTTGTAAGACTTAAGGTGCATAAATGTTGTCCAATCCCATTTAGGTTGACTTAGATTTAGTTTTTAGTTAGGCTCAAATTGTGAAATTAATAATACCTACATTCTTATAAAGTACTTGACAATGCCTGACCAATCCATTTCAAAATTTGTATCAACAACAACCATGTTTAGTGTGGTAGTTTCTCTGAAAAGCTGTTGGAAAATGAAATTCAATGTATTACATAATTTAAGTAAACATAGCTATGTCCACCTGTTGTGATAGAAGGCATGTAAGAACTGAAGAAGATAATATATTACGAAGATAATGTTTAAAATTCTCCAAGAAATTGCACATACTATATACGTCACTGTGCATAATCCTTCATTTATGGCAGAAAAGATGAAAAAGCTCACCTGGCCCAGCCTGTCCACCACCCCCGTCACAGCTTGGCAAATCCATGTTGGGTCAGACTGATTCTGCCAGCGCTGGCAAGGTGCTGGCAAACCACAGTGGATCAGTCTGGACCATCGGTGGTTTTTCAGGCTGGCAGTCCAATTCTGTTTATGAATGGCGCCACACCTAGACCTTTCTTGCCAAGGTCTCTCTGGTGTCGCGGACAAAACGCAACTTTTTTTTTTTACCATTAAACCCACGCCCAAAACGTAAATGAACGGCTCAATATATTATTATTGAATACATGTATTTATTTAGTATTACGTAAAAGTGTTCAAAGTTGACTTGAGATCATTGCGGAAAAGCCTACTTATTCTAGCGCGTAATCGAAATTCATCTACGCTTCTATAATAGTTTTAACGGTTTAAAGTATATAGCGTTTTCTGACTGTGTATAGCAGCCATGTAGTGGCTATAGCGTATACTACAGTCAGATGTTATTTGACTAACCGAACGCGGTCAGGCGGTGGGACGAGTGATTTTTAAAGCAAAATTGTATAAAACAAAGGAAAAGAATTATAATGATATCTTGTTTTTGTAGATGAAGCGCCCAAGTTAGTTATCTACGGGTGAAACAAGATTGCATTTACAGGACTTATTTTTTTTTTATATTGTCATCAGAAACCCTTAATGGCGGCGCAACGCATAGCGCCATACATATAGAAAAGGGTCCATCCACTTTCAGATGTTCAAAAGTGCGTGGTTGATTTGGTTGAGTGCCAAGTGGTCGACTTGTATGGTAGACCTGGTCAGGTGCCAAGTTTATCATTACGCGCCAAAAGTAGACAACAATGGTGATGCGCACAACTTGAATACAGGTTATTCAATACTACACATATAATCGCGTACGCGCTGTTTATCAGCGCGCGTTCGTTGTATGGCGACATGTTGGAGGGAAATTTAGACTTAGCATGTGTGCATGCGGTACACGTACATACATACACTAAGTGATAGAACAGTTACATAAGCTGCATCTTTGTTAAGTGGTCTTCGGCTGTTCCAATCGAACAGATAGAGATACAAAACTACAATTTTATCGGGTTCCGATGGAAGTTATCCACCAAGGAAAACAAACAAAAGAACTTTCTGTCTGAAAAGCATGGCCGCACGGGTCTTTCTTACTCAGGAGGGGGGGGGGCAGTGACTTTTTACCCGACTCGAAAACCTATCGCGAAAAACGCAATGAATATGTGAATAAACATCTTTAGTTGAGCAGTGGCTTAACCAAAAATTTTGACTGATACAGGGGTGGGGGATGAGTTGGGGGAGGGGGTGCAAATAGTCGAGGATATAAATTTGGGGCACTAAAATGTAGTGGCGTAGTAAGGGGCTTCGGTGAAGCCATTTAAATAGACCCTAAAGGAGAGACCATATTCATCACAGCCCCACCATCTAGGGTTAGGGCTGGGTTGAGCAATTTTTGATATTCGAAAACCCAGACGCCCCAAAATAGCACATTCCATTCACATTTTTTCTGTTCTGTTTAATATTAACTATTAATTCTATCTTTTTGGTGAGCCCGATTTATGTTCATTGCCATTAAGACGGACCCATTTATCGTTTTTTTTATCTTTTATTTTCGGGCCCATCTATCTTATAGTTTTCAGTGGGCCCGACTTATGAATGAAGGGCCTATCACTATAAGAAGAGACAGAAAGGAATTCCCAATAAATTTGTATTTTTTGGTGGGCCCGACATATGACTAAACCATCATAATATCAAGGTACAGATCTGGGAACGACCCATTCATCTATTTTGCTGCTGGGTCAGACTTATGATTGAAGGACCTGCCATGGTAGTAAGAGGGACAGAAAGGAAACTGGGCGCTAAAGTAAACACGGGCCCTGTTTGGTTATTTCCTGCGCTTGTTATATCACTAGTACAAGGCGCTTCGCCGGCCCGCGGCCGGCTTCAGAGGATATGGGTTTCTAGCCAAGTCGGCAATGATTTTGATAAATCACTCATTTAAATAGTACATCCAAAATTTTACATCTCTGCCTGACTAAGATCGGTACCCAAGTATCATTATTGTCAGATTGTCGAGAGCATTATGACCCCGATATCTAACCAAGTCGGGCATAATTTCGGTAAATCACTGATTTAAACAGTACATCAGACCGTGACTTTTTACAATTTAAGCCGAATAAGTTCGCTTCCCGGCCGACATGGAGCGGCCGCCAGACAGCCAGACCCCCCCCCCTCCCCTTCTTCCCCCGCCGCTCGCCATGATCTAACGGAAACGCATGTGGTACCGATTAAGTGCATTTTGTTTGATCTCAAAACCATGGGAACGAATCTGCTCAAAGCAATGTTGTAGTCAGTGTTAGTGCTACGTATCACTTAACTGGTTAAACGCATTTATATTATTTATTTGTGAAATTTAACATGATATCTTCTACCCGTAACCGTAACTTACATTAATGTTAGCCTAATTATTTAGGCTAGGGCTTAGATACACATCTGACCGTAGTATACGCTATAGCCATACATGACTCGCATGTAGTGCGTATCATGTAGGGCATACAGAGGGAGATGTTATCTCACTAGCTGGGCCTAGACCCCTATTTCTATGTGTAGGCTTTACCAAGATCGATTGCTTTTTCGGAGCCTACCGTAGGATTTAGTCACTGCGTGATTAGGGCATGAAGATTGGTGCATGCTTATGCTAGGATTCGTACTCTCCGGCCTACATTAGGCGAAATGTAACTTACTTTTTTGCATTAATATGACTTATCCTAACGTTAATAAATAATATAGGCTAGTCTAGCCTATATTTTTTTTTCAACTTGAAAAACAAACAATCTTTTTTCAACTTGAGTTATAAACGAATGTGAAGTTTGTACTATTAGTAGTTCCGGTTACATTTAGCGTGGTGATTTTTTCCTGTTATACCCTGTTGAACTTATTTTCAACCTAAGGCATAGTTAAGTAGGCCTACATTTACCAACGAAACTCGGTAACGTAATAAAACGGCAAGCCGATGGTTGAAATTTCCGTCACAAATTAAGCCCTACTTTTTGTTTTTAATTGTAAAGATTACGTAGCCGGTGTAACCGGCTGGTACCTCAGAAAAAACAAAGTGAAATTATCACGACGTCCCGTACTCAACCACATACAAATTGGTTATAAGCCTCTAAGCTTTTGAAGGCTTTAAATGAATCGTGTTTGATAATAAATTCGTTTGTTCCAAACACTAAAAACATGGCAAGGTCTGGCCCAGTTATTCCTGAGAGTTTGTCCATATCAGTCGACCATTCTTGTTTCTTTATTGTGTAAGGATCTAAACCAACAATGTCTTTAATTCTATCGCGATACCGTTGTTTTATATTAGGATCCTTTGACAATTTGTAGTATGACGAAAACTCGGCCATTTTATACGTGTACCCGGTAGGGCCTACTGGTGATGTCAAGCGGACTTGCGTACTATACTGCACTGAAAAGCTGTGTACATGTTTGCCGGCTTAGCTTGTTGTTTACAAATTAACTTTTTCAGGTTTCCAAATAGGCCACGCCAGCCATAGTTATAAATTAACCTTTCCAGGTTTTCAAATAGGCCACGCCCACCGTAGCAACGCGGTAACTATGTGGGGGCAAACAAACCTCAAATTCGCAATCATGCATTACCAATGCGTTGACATTAAGATGTTCGCGAGGCCTGCCGCAAACTTTGATTCATTTATGGCACTTCTCCGGATTTTTAGAGTTTTTAGCAAAAACGATAAACAAAATTCAGTTTGCTAACTGTTCTGAGTAACAGCAGTCAAAGCCCGCAGTGGGCCCGTAAGTGCAATTTTTGTTCACCATTTTGCCGTCACTCTGTGTGTGCAGAAATTTGTTTTGTACAGTAAGTTGCATTGACTACATGGGCGCGCGCCGTTAGCTAGCTGTACTGTACCAATACCGCGTAGGATGTTTGCCCCACTTACGCAGAATTTGTTGCTAGGCAAATTCGTGCGGTGATTGATTAAAACAAGCTGTTAATCATTAAACCCATAAAGGTTAATTGTTCTCCAACGGATAATGGATTCGCGTTGGCTAGGGAAATACGTCAGCGATTTAGAGTGCATCGCACGTATTGCATAACCTCTATAGACCTAATCTAAAAGTTGTTTACCATCCGGGAACTTTACAATCGCTGGCAAATTGGTAAGCGTAGTGCTGGAAAACTGTACGTACGCAAAATGCGCATGCTGTGCTCGATTGATTATCGGTAATTCAATGTAAAATGGGTTATTCTGACCTATTTCATCATTAATTTCGCACAAAACGCTTGATTTTAGTCAGTAATTTCTACGCAAAATAGTAGTGGGGAGTAATCTACACAGTTGGTTGTGATTTTAACTGTAAAATTTGTTGTTTTGTAAGTAAACACAACTTGAACTTTGCACGAGTTTTTAACCAAGGCCAATATTAGCGTTCACGCATGAAAATACGGATCCGATTATTCAGTCATTAATCGCTGTAAAAACTCTTTAGGCGATTGTAATCTAAGTATTAAGTCTAAATCAAAACTGTAATCAAATTTTATCAAACTTGAAAGTTTGCTCCGAGTAGAGCCAGAATCAGTAAAAAAAAAAAATGTATTAAAAAAACTGCAATTATGGCCTACGGTATGTTTTCAGCCAGTCCCGCAGCCTGTAGGCTCTTTTGCTTGTACCCTATTTTGCTTGTACACTAATGATTGCAGAAGTAAACATGATGTTTGCTCAATTATCAAATATGCTGACGAAACCGTGATAACCGGTTACCTTTATAATAACACTACTGCTCCGTATGAGGATGAAATTGATTTTGTTACTTGGTGCAATCAGGGAGTTGATTTAACGGATCTGGTGAACGCACAAAATCGAGCACTGTTTGAAAGCTGCGATTAACACATACGGTAAACGCAGCTGAAAACGTTGCCGTGTATGTGTCATGCTCCATTGTTTATCGTGCGCTCTATATGATTTAAACAGATGCAGTGAGTGGATGCGTTCACCGTCGGTATGTGCCTAACCAGTAAAGGTAAGCTAATTAAGATTGTCCAAATTTTACCGAGTTTGGTGTCTATTTATAAAAAAATTGTGATGGTAAATTCATCTAGACAACATAAAACTTTTAAAAACACCTTCAACGAGGTCATCGAAAATGTTGGGGTCAGGTGTCACAATGAACATAATAGACTTAATAACAATGGACTTCTTGCTAGACTATAAGCAAAGCATAAGATTGGTGAAAATGCACTCGCGTTTTTGCAAATGTCATTAATATAAGTTGGTAATTTACATTTGTTCTTACAGGATGAACAGGCGGCGCCTTTATTAATATATAAAGGGACTGACATCTTGGCTGTAGAAAACACCGTGGAGATTCATGCTGAATCCGAAGTATTTGGCATTACTAACAGTTTGTTGAATGGACTGGCAACACTAATCAGCACTTTCTGGGTGTTTGATATAAAGTATCATGAAAAAGCATGATTTCTACAGCTTCTGCGAGGTTGTTCTCCTTGGTGTAAAGCCTACAAGAAAAGTGAATAACTTGATTGTTCAAATGCGCTTCTAAGGCTTAGCATATTTCTTTCTTCTTAATGCCCCTTTCCCACTTGCTTAATTTTTGCTACGGTAGAGTACGATTTTTCAATCATTTACAATCACAACGGCATTGTGGCCATGATCGTAGTCCACCGTAGTGCACTGTAGTAGATGTTGATGGCACCGTGAGTAGCACAATTTTTTTGGAATGTTAAAAAAAGTCTTGCTCTACAGTAGCGGTGGAAAAAAGTGGTCCACCGCAGCAGCATTGTATTAGAGTCGTAATGTTGTTGTGATATGTCGTGACGGCCTCTTGTTTATTCAAACTCGTTCGTAATGGCCGCAACACCTACGGTAGGCTACGATACTGATACCATGCTGCTACAACGGTGCTGCGACCTAGCAAGACGCCACCAAGAACATATTATAGATTCAACAATTCCGCCTTTTCCGTCTTGTGATTAATTGAATTGTACAGGCATCTTGTTTAATCATACTGGCGTCGCACTGACGTCTTCTGAAATCGTACTGACGTCGTAGTACAATCTTGGCATTTCTTGAAACAAGACAAATCTTGACAATGTTATAACTCTACCGTAACACTGCTGTACCGGCGTCTTGATAGCGTTCTCACAAGACGTAGAATTTGATTGACCTTGAGCTTTTTGAGTGTGAATTGTTACAGTAGAGCATGACTGAGCACAATTTTTCAACTGAAAAATTGTACTCTACCGTAGCAAAAATCGTGTAAAGTGGGAAGGAGGCATAAGCAGGGGTCGAAGTTAAAATTTGTTACTACTTTTCCACGCAACAGTGCTTTCTTAAAGGGCCACACGCCCGGGTAAAGGAAACAGTCATTTCTGCAGCAAGCAGTATTCTCTCGCCGTGCTGCTTTCATTCTTGGTATATACCCATTGCATTAACACTGATCCGTTAGTACCACGGCATTCAAGTGAACATTTTATTAGAAAATTTAACCCCTTTTTTTAGATGGTTTGATATATATTTTAATGTTATTTCAAAGAGGCTTTCTTTTTCAAAAATATTCAGCTGAAATCAACCTTTAACACTCACTATGCCCTGAGAAATCGTAAATTATAAAACATTTTGAGCTGTCTGTGTATTGTTTACGAATATGGCTATATACTGCATGCATGTGCTGAGTATCAGATGTTGTCTGTCAAGCGAACCTATATTCATTAGGTAATTTCACCATTTTTCGCAACAAGTTTGATAATACTTTTGTTATTTTTTTTTTGAAAGGTTGTCTGTATACAGTTTACGAAATTACTGCATGTATACTGACACGTTTTGTTTACATTACACGAGATTGGTACTCATGAATTATTTGGAGCCTCTAAAAGATGCCCTCATACTTGGGCGTGTAGCCCTTTAAGAAGTACTGTTCCGGATCATTGTTAACTGTTCCAGATTTTTGGTTCTGATGCTATCAGCATCACCCTATAGTTTTAGGTGATTATGTCATACATATTAATGAGGGGGCGGAGTTAAATGTTAAAATCTTGATGACCATGTGATCACAGACTTAATGTGATAGCCGTAATGAGCTACTGCTTGTTTGTGGAAAAATATCCTTACCCACGTCTGACAGAAGCTCTGCTACTCGGTCTGTGTACAGCAAGGGTGTATTTCTCCTTGTCAATGTTGCCATGTAGGATTAATATTTTTTGTAATTGATGATATCTCAATGTTTTACCTTAAATTAATAAGAATCATCATTAGACTTTGCCAAAGAAAAACAAAGTGACACAAAATTTCACAAAAACTGTTATTTCCTTGAAAACTATACCAAGAAAAAAACAAAACAGATTGAGACTCATTTATTTACTCCACATTTGTTTTAAATTGCATGTTCCCTGTCAAAACATGCCCGCTTTCCCCAATCAAAAATGATTTATAGACCGGGAAAGAAATGCTTCAATCAGGAAAGCAAACCCCATCAGGGGTGCAGCAGTTTGCCTCTGCCCCCTCTCCCCGCTTCCTACGCCACTGTGTGAAGGGATTGCACAGCGTGTCCAAATGAAGTTACCCATGAATCTTATTTTACAATAACCACTTTTTTTAAGACATTGTAGCTGATTTAATCGATACGAGCATGGTTAATGTTTGAAAAAAATAGAATGCTCGAAACTACAGAATTCCTGAAATTGCATTATTTATTTGTGTTGTGTAAAACTACTCATCAACTACTACTCATCAGTGTGGTATTACATCACGTATGTATGTTTACTTAAATGCTGAGTAAATGTAAACACAAGTGCTTCAAATTTAGGATGAACCGTAATACTCATGAAATAGGTAAAACTATTCATATTTGTGTAACTTTACTCAGAAAATCTGTGTAAAAATACTCTCAACATAAATCAAATACAGGATGGGATTACACCCATTTTTGAGTATATTTACTCAAATAATTTTTTTAGTGCGACGATGAATTTCAAAAAGCAGCAGTACAAATTTTTGAATATCTATTTACTATCCGTCTCTAAAATTTCAGGGTATCCAGTTAAAATTTGGACAATCCGGAGCAGAAAATGAGAAACCCTATACGTTTAGTGTGGGCTAGTCAAATGTGTAAGCTCATGCAGTGACGTAATATATAAAAGTCAAAGTATCCAGTTTTTCGGGTTGCTCCCGGACTGTTACAAGGGTTAATTTGATTTGTAAGCCATTTTGAAACAAGATAAGGACGATAATTACACTTGTAATTTATCAGTTTGTCGGAGCACTCGGTCTGGGCGATGTTTTTTTGCAGTCCATCTCGAGCTTTGTTTGCTATTGCTTTTTGGTTAAAGGTATGGTCACCCTTCAAGCACGAGAAAAATATCAATACAATAACATGTGCAAATTTCGAATATTCAGTCTCATATAGTAACAGTGCTGATATTGAGTACTGTAGTCCAAGAAATGCATCTATTTGATTAATCTACGGAACCCAGAATAATACGCAGTAACTTTTCAGACAGAGAAGCCCTTTAAACTTTTGAGAGGTCATCTTAATCCCTTTTCTGTTTGTCGCTTCCTAACAACCATTTTGGTATTCTAAAAACACATCTGCATACACAGCGAAGCAAAAGATAAAACAAGACGAATGGAGTTAACGCGATTGCTAAAGAGGAAAAGACCGACGTCGATTAGGTAATACTGGAATGTCCAGAGTTCGTGAACGATTGGACGGAGATGGTCGCCTCGAAATTTGATCACGTGATCAAGCCACAAACCAGCTGTCTCCAGTGGATGGCGGAGATTATCCCGGAAAGCATAGGAGAGTTCTTTGATTTCATTCCTTATCCTGCAATCGAAGAATAAAATAAGAAATTACAGAGTTATTTCAGTGGTTAGGTAAGTTTATCTTATTTGACGGAAGACTGATAGAAACAGCATGGTGAAGAAACAACTTCAATATCTTATTTTGTCAAGGAGATATTTAATTTTAAAGTGATGTCTTATTTGTGCAGAAATGACTGGTGAACAGGTGAAGTAAGTATAGTACAAAGGATGGCGCTCTCATCCTCACATTCTTAACAATTGTTAATGTAATTCTACGAAAATGTATTTAACTTCTTCACTTTTTCAAGCGTATAATTATATTATATATAATATTGAATTATTATTTTTCAAACTTTTTCATGTGGCAAATTATAATTACCTTCACTAGATTCTGTTTTACTACTTTCCTGACATATCCAGTGGTTTTGAAGCCAAACATTAGCAGGACAACATATGGTAGAATGTATATATCTGAGGATGTGGCGTCAAACCCAGTCTGGTTTTAGTCGTTTCTAAACTAATGATACAAAACTTAAACATCTCCTTAACAGAGGCGGCGGCATGTTGAAATTATTGGGCGACCATGTTCAGCGTGAACCCAAACGGCGTGGGCTTCAGGGGGCCCGCTTAAGGGCCCTGATGGAGGCCAGGGGGCGAGGCCTACTGGAAGCTCTGTGATTTTCGCATATTGTAAGGACTTTATTTTGCATTTCTGACTGGGTTAGCAACAATATTGCCATGGGGATAAATTCTTCTGGACTCTAGGCACAGCCTTATTGTTATGAAATTCTTGTTAAGTATCGCAGTCATTTAACCTATTTTCAGTAAAATTACACGATAACATACTTCTAACAGGCAAGTTATGGAGTATCATTTCCCTAATTCAAAGTATGTTGTTTTATTCATCTTGTTAATCTAAAAACATATACCTTAAAGGATTAGTTCAGGGATGAAACAAGTTTATCTTATATGAAAAAGGACTTTAAGAGAGGCAATATAGTGAAGAAATCATTCAAACATCTTATTCCGTTAAGGAGATGTTTAAGCTTAAAACTCAGTCCTTTCTTTGTAGAAATGACTGGTGTACGTGTGTAGTAAGTATACTATGGAAGGTTGGCGCCCGCATCATATACGTAACAATTGTTCATGTATTTTAAAGAAAATATATTTAACTTTTTTTCCCTATTTCAGTTATTTTCCCTCAAACTTTCTTCAGGTAATAAATTATAATTATCCTTACGAGTATACTTTCCTGAGACATATCCAATTTTTAAGCTACAAACTGACAAAATCGAAGGACAAAGTAGGCCTAGAATAAAATACATACAGAATTTGAGGAATCTGAGACAGTGACATCACAGCTATAATTTTAGTCGTTTCTATAGAAAGAATACAAAACTTCACATTTAAATATCTCCTTAACGGAATAAGATTTTTAAATGCTTTTTTCTCCATTTTGTTTCTTTTGAAGTCTTTTTTCATATAAAAAAGACTTGTTTGACCCCTGAACTAATCCTTTAAAGCAATTAAACATAGGACGCGCCGTCTTTAGGACTTTACTGTAACAATCGTGCTATAGCGAACTTAACACCACGTACCGACGCTATTTTGAAATAGTTTTTTCATATGAATCGCGAATTCTTACGAAAACGAAGAGTGTTTGCTAGTTATACATTATGTGAAATACTAAATATAGTCTTATATATCACATCAATAATTATTGTATAACCTTGGTCGGACCATTGTCGGACAAATTTTTTCCCCGACCATCAGACGATGGTCGGGGCAGTTCCGCCGCCTATGCTTAACTACCTAAGGGAATAAGATTTTTGAATGCACCGCGATTATGTTTTTATTTATATTTTTATGAAGTCCTCTTTCATATAAGATGAACTTGCTTGACCCCTGATCTAATCTTTTAAGTGTCAAGTTTCTGTAAGTTTTGGTTAAAGGATTAGATAACTGTTTCTTTTCATCAATATTTTCAGATTTGGGGCCAGGATGGGTATTTATCCCTCCTAACCTTTTGTACCTAAGGACGACTCCACGCAAAAAAGCAAAGGCACCGGGATTATGATGAAAAGGGTAACTTTTAGGGCGTTACTTGAGTAACAACGTGGTGTGAAACAGTCCGATATGTAGCGCATGAAAAATGACTTGGCGAAATTTTAAGAGAAATTACACTTTTTTAGAACAAAAACACAATTATCAGATCATTCAGAGCATCACAACGATTGAGCGTATCAAAACCGGAGCCTATCTTTAAATTCTGGGCAAAGAGCTTGGAAGCTCTTTGGTCTGGGGCATAAAAAACGCACAGGCGTGGTGCGTGGCTAAAAATAAAAAGGGCACTTCTTTTCCCTTGAAACAATGAACGATGTTTCTTGCCGCGTTTGGTTTTCCCCCCCCCCCATCCCCCCTTCCCATTGTGCACTCCTTCTTGCTTGTAGCTATGATACTGCTTGAACTTGTAGTACAGCTATTACAATGTTTAACTTACTTTGGGTCTGTCATAGCCGTCACGACTGCAGCAAACAGTTTTTGTTCTGTTAACTCATTGGCTCGAACTCGACGGGCAATTCCTCTTGACAACGCAACTCTCGCGTTCAGTGATTGGTCGAGGAAGAAAGGAACGATAACCATGGGAACCTCGTGATAGAGTCCTTCGTGGATACTGACGGACTCGCCGTGAGTGATGAATGCACGTATCTTTGGATGCCCTGTAAATAGAAGTCAAAAGCATTTTTTAAAGGAGCACTCGGCCACAATTTGATGACGCATTATTCTGTAGTCTCTAAAATATCATAATATAATTTTCGTGCATGTGCTGAAAAACTTTTGATACGAATGTCAAATCTACCGTAATTATTTCTGTAGAATATAAGGCCAGACATCATCGTGTCAACGTGGAGATGAAAATGTACTAAAATCCAACGTTTCTGATTGGTCAAAATATTTCCACTATCACCGACAAGCCAATCAGCAACTGTCGCAGAAGCGACTTTAATAGTATGTATTGGATATATTGGTGACAGGACAAGCAATTATCTTGAAACGAAATTCCCTCTTAAAAGGATTAGTTTAGGGTAAGAAATTCCATCTTATGTGAAAGAGGACTTCAAAACAAACAAAATGGTGGAGAAAGCATTCAAAAATCTTATTCCGTTTAAGGAGATATTAAGTTTCAAGTTTGGTATCATTTGTGTAGAAACGACTGAAATCAAACTTGCTGTAATGTCACAGTCTCAGATGCCTCAAAGTATTTATGTACTCTATCATATTTTTCTGCGATTTTGTGGCTAAAAAAACATTGGATATGTCAAAAATGTAATAAAACAGAATCTAGTAAGGGTAACTATAATGTACCACCTGAAGAAAGTTTTGAGGAAAAATACATCAAATGATAAGAAAAGTTAAAACAAAGCTTAAAACTTGAATGTCTGCTTAACGGAATAAGATTTATGAATACCTTTCACCATTTGGTTTCTTTTAAAATCTTCTTTTAAATGAGATAATCTTGTTGACCACTGAACTAATCAGAGTATAACCAATATCTTGCCTATGTTTTTTTCAAAATTCACTCACTTTTTGACAGGGAGCTCCTTTAAAAGGTGTATATAACGCATACAGATTAATGACCTATTACAAAGAGCTTAGACAGTTCTATGGACAGGTAGAAGCAACATTAGCTGAAAAAATTGCTTGAAATCCAGTTTAAAAAAAACATGAAAATAGTCAAATATCATGATTCTATATGATATATATATGATTATTTTCAAAGGATTAAGTCGAGAACACACTTAAAAGAATGATTGACAAAGATGTGTTTCAGTACATTTTACACCTGGTGGCATTCAGGCAAGTATGCCAAATAATGTTAGAAGTTTTAACTCTATAAAAGGGCACTTTTTGTAACTTTGCAAAGAAGGTGGGGGCCGAGGACGTAACTGCTATGACAAGGGGATGGATATATATCGTAAGTTTTCCCTCGGCCCTATTTCAAAGATGCGACACTGATAAAAGTTGGGGTGGTTGAGCACACTCTAGCAAGAGTTACCTTTTTATAGGTTTTACAAAATAATAAGCGGGGAAAATAAAGGTTGGCAGATATGTGAATGAAAAAGTCCAGTTTAGGGTTATTTGGCCCCAACGTAACTTTTGAGAAAGGTGTGTGTGTGTGCGTGGAAAAGAGGCGGGGGCGGGGCACGTACCCACACGCCGTATCACCAGTTCCGCCCGGAGTTCCGCTACCTTTGGTTCAAGTAAACTGTTAAATGCCTGTAAGGGTAGTTCTTAACTACCAATTCATTCATTCATAATGAGGTTTCATATAACTTTTAAACTTTCACCCCCTCACTCTAGGGCAAGTCTGAGGTCAGCGGTCCCCTTTCCTCCACGATTCCGACATTGCTGGATGGGGTTCTACCTGTCAGTGGCATAGAGCACGTTCCGAGGGCTATCTTGAAATATCACGCATCACAAATATTACACAGGCCCTCGCACAGGCGATGAAAGGTAATCTTGGAACTTTAATCAACTACAAAATTTCATGATTGTATGTTCTTTTTACAAGAAATAAAAGACAATTTGTTAGATCTCCATAAGCTATTAAAATGTATAGCAATTTCTTGAAAGAATATTACAATCTGAACAGATCTGTCAAACACTTTTTTAGTTTGTGAACTATCATATGGCTGAACCAATTTTGGTCAGTTTCAAAAAGTGTAATTCTTCATACTGCTTTCCTAAAACTTGTCGCTGGAAATGGGTTGAAATTCTATTCCTGCTAGAATTTTATAGGGAACATAGCAAAGAATCATAAATCCTTTGTTCAGACGCTGCTTTAGCTTAATTCTCTTCAAAGAATTATGATAAACATCTTTAAAACAATGGTTTTACTAAAGAAAATACCAAGGTCACCCTGTATCACATCACAAAATTTGCATAAAATATGCAAATCGATACCTGAGATATAAAAACCATGTAAAATGCACAATGTTTAACTGATTTTTATGAAATTATTTGCTACTAGGATGGTTTTTAATATGTTTTAGAACAATTTAGCTAATGTTGCCTCTATACACGCCCATATATGTAAGTTATATATGTTAATTGAATATGTTGTCTTTGAATTGGGTTGTTCTGATATATACAACATGTATCTGTATGAACACATTGCAGAATCTGCATTTCCTTTCAGTCATCACAAATTATAGGATTTTTTCCAGCTAGTTTATTGTAGGTGTATGGTTACAATTCAAAAATCTGGATTTAATTTGATCTTCAATCTTTATGTACAGTTCATGTTACTTTCTACTTCGTCACTTTAGTGATCATGCACTGAAGACGGGCTAGTTTTACTCGAAAGCTCTGCTAACCCAAATATTGGCTGTTATTTTGTTTTGTTATATATATAAATAAATAAATATATATATATATATATATATATATATATATATATATATATATATATGTATATATATATATACATATATATATATATTTATATATATATATATATATATATATATGTATATATATATATATATATATATATATATATATATATATATATATATATATATATATATATATATATATATATATATATATATATATATATATATATATATATATATATATATATATATATATATATATATATATATATATATATATATATATATATATATATATATATATATATATATATATATATATATATATATATATATATATATATATATATATATATATATATATATATATATATATATATATATATATATATATATATATATATATATATGTATATATATACATGCCAAAAAATACAGCAGTCATTCCTATCCTGGTTATACAACACACATTTGCCTAAACAACTGAATAATGTTTCATATTTAGGTATGGAAATTTTACAGACTTGGTCAATTCTTAATCACTCGAAAATGCTTTTCCACTATTAACATGATACTCATTGTCTCAGAAGAGAACAGACACATTCCTGAGGGATGGACTTTGACCGCACAAAAAAAAAAAGAAGCCTCTGTATATTGAGAATTCAAATATTTCTATGATCACCCATTTGGAACAACAATGTTTTGTATCAAGAGAGGATTCCAATCAATTTGAATATCAAACACGCCTTATACCAGAAAGTATGACTCGTGATATATCTCTCTTAAAAGAGATTCTTCCATCCAAGTTTGAACCTTGCGGTTTGTTCATCTGTACTTGGCCATCATTGTCTTATACCACATGTTCAATGGATAATTCAGTTATCAAGGGTAGAACAATTCATGACTTTGCATAAACTGCCTGCGAGAAGAATTTTTTATTTATTAACAAAAATAAAAAATGAAAGAAAATAATGTAAAAACTTTCCAACCTTGAATTGTAACAAAGCTTATTTTTAAATCATCAAATGCTTGTTTTATTCTGATAACAAAAATAAAATATTAATCATGTCACAGGACATTGTAAAGTATTCAATCTTACATATCATACACCAACTGTAGAACACAGTATGTTCCACCTCAAAAATGTAAGATACGAAGACAATGTTGAATTAGCCTTTGTTTCAGCACAGTATTTTGCATTATACTGTCGATTGGGGTAAATAAGGTGCAACATGGTGGAAAATAAATGATTCAAGAACAGAAGAAATTGAAACTTTCATTTCTACTTTCACATGTACAGATAAATGTTGATGCACAGCAGTCCAATAAACAAATTCAATAAATTGCCATTAGTTTTTTTTTTTTTTTTTTTCCGTAATAGACATAGGCCTATCTCATTTTGCAATCACATTCATTCACAAACGTTTGTCTATGTAACCGTATGGTAGAACTGAAAACATTTTCTATATAGCTAGTCTTTTACAGCTCCTTGATATACATGATATAACTATAGCCCAGTTAATTAATTCAGTGAGCTCCCTGATAATTTGGTGAGGTATTACCCGCAAAAGCAATCTATGTAAATCCGTTGTTGGTTCTAGAACAATTCAAGTGGCCATGCATTTTCTGATTCTTAAGTATGCCTACTTCCTTTCTGGTAGTAGACATAGAAATAATTTGCTGGTTGCACCAAAGCTTTAATTATGAACAATCATCTGTTTACATTTTTTTAAATCTGAACTACAGTGTAACATTCTATTGAAGTTTTAAGATGTAGGCTATACTACAACATTTTCTACCAATTCTGATACTTCAATTACAACTTAAACGTATACATGGTTTATGGACATTTAGAGGAAACTGTAGCTAAAGCGATTTTAAATCTATTGAAAACCATCATACCAGCAAAATATTTCGTCAAATTCGGTAAAACGTTGACCATTTTACAACGTTTTAAAAATCACATGCATATTTGTATGCAAATTTTGTGATGTATATGGTACCTTGGTATTTTCTTTTGTTTGACAAAAGTCTATCATAATTCTTTGAAGTGGTGCAGCAAATTTTGACCAACAGGTTTTTAATCTTTGCAATGCCCCAATCGAATTCTAGTAGGAATAGACTATCGCATCATTTTCTATGATTAAAATCTAAAGATGATATTAAAAGAATTACATTTAAAAAAAATTCGCATGTATTAAAAACTGATACAATTTTGATCAGCCATAGCAAAGCAAGTGGGGGATTTTTCTTTAAAAGTCAGAAACTGATCTGCTAATAATCTTTCAAACATTATAGTCGTTTTCAAACTGAGTTTAGCCGAGTTTATTCTTCAGTACTTCGACCAATTAATTGCTGGGGAAATTTTCCTTTGATTCTTAACCAATTAATGTCTCTGAGTTACGAAATAAGCCACACCCACCATAGCAACGAGGTAACTAAGTGGGGGCAAACAAACCTGTAGATGTTCCCAAGGCCGGGAGCAAGCTTTGATTCATTTATGGCATTTCTCCGGATCATAGAGATTTTAGCAAATGGGATAAACAAAATCCAGTTTGCTAACTTCTGAGTAGCAGCAATCAGATATACAAAGCCCGCAGCAGGCCCATTAGCGCAATTTTTGTTCACCATTTTCCGTCACTCAGTCTGTGTGTGCAGAAATTTGTTTTATGCAGTAAATTGCATTGACTACATATACATGTGTGCGCGCCTCTAGCTAGCTGTACTTTGCCAGTACCGCGTAGAATGTTTGCCTCCACTTAGTTCCGCTGATTTTTTTGCTAGGCAAATTCACTTGGTGATTGGTTGAAAAAGCTGTCAATCATCAAACCCAGAAAGGTTAATTAGGTGCAGGTTTGAGGGGAAAATTGTAAGCAGCAATACGCGCGCGTACTACTTTCATGTATAACGCACGTATGATACGTGCGCTTTTTCATACGCTTGATCCCATACCGTGCGTGAATTACGTTGACGGGCAAGATTCTCTCAGTATTTGATTGGTCAATATAGATTCCCCAGTATACAATTGGTCCATCATGGACACGTGAATCTCGGTCATGTGACATTATTTTAATTAGCTTGGCAATAATTTTACGTGAACATGTGTTATCACGTTACCCGTACTAATAAGATCTCATTAGATCCCCCCCCCCCGCCACCAATATTTTGAACGCCCCGTCACCCTAAAAGAGATCATGTATATACTTACCAAGAAGATCATTTTGTGGGAAACTGTCTATAATTATGGTGTTATTTCCTAATTTGTTAGGCTTCGGTCCTGTATACTTCCATATAATCGTCTGTGGAATTCGAGCGACTGCTCCAGCTATAGCTTCGGCAATTTCTGGGGCTTTGCTAAGATCTAGCAAAGAGCCGAACGACACGAGAACAAAACCGCTCGGGCTAATATTCTCCATGACTTTTTTCCATTTCTATAATAAAAGAGAAAACATGGCTATGTCGAATATAACGATTGGTAAATTAATAAATTGAAAATGAATCATACAGCCTATAGAACGGATGCCATTCAGATTGATTGATAATCGCAACGGCGGCGGAAGGAAAAAAATATTTGGGGCCCACTGAACAGGCGTAAATCCATTAAAAAAATGTATCCGTTAATATGGTTAAGGTGACACCGAATGTGTTAATGCGAGCGCGTACTCGCTTTTCGGCGTGGGGTCCAGTGGCGCCGCCACGGGGGTGGCATGGGGCACATGTCTGAAATGTCAAAGACAACTTTGGTCCAAAATGGCTATTTTTGACCTTTTCTAATGGAGGTGGGGGGGGGGGGGGTAGTCTGTATCATTAGAAAAATATATGCTGCTATACTAGATCGTTCGTAATCATCCTAATTTAGTTTTAAAAAGCCGTGTATTGCACATATTCATAGTCATTTGGGGTATCTAAAACTTGTAAAATGCGAGGGTTTTTTTGGGCTTCGCACCCAGGACCCCACCCTGGACCCCACAAGGGGCCCTAAGGCGGGCCTTACGCAGAAAAGGTTTGTGCCCCCGATATCAAAGTCCTGTCGGCGCGACTACACTGATGGGGTCCAGGGGCCCGCTTAAGAGTCCATGATAAGGTGCAGGGGCAAAGCCCTGGTAAGGGTCAAGGGAGCGAAGTCAAAATTAATGTTGAAGGGAAAACAGTACGTCACAACACATAGGAAAAAAGTATATTATTAAAGTCAAAATTCATGTCAAAAGAGATATATAATATACAATATACAAAAAGCAAAATCATAATGTAAAAATATGTTTTATTGTTCACGTTTCTGTTTATGGATATAGGTCTATAGTCACTCTTTGAAAAATATGTGTAGTTTAAAAGATAAATGTTTGATTAGCTTCCAATAATTGATTAAAACATATGTAAATTTTGTCAAACTTTCAAAACGAACCTGTTCTATATCTCGCCCTACCCTCTATCTCTCGGTGTCTTAGTTCATGTATTAAATACAATATCACATACATTTTCAAACTTTTCTCTTAAGAGCGCCCTTTTTCTGAGAAAGTGCTCTTTTGAAATCTAAATACATAATAAGCACTTAGAATTTCAAAGCTTGTTGAAGTTCCGGAACGGTTCTGACCATGTGACGAAACTATAGCCTTCTCTCGAGGAAAAAACGAAAACCGGATGTAGAATGTCGCGTTCCTATTTAAATGTTCTCCGAAGTGCAGGAACGAAGTGCCCTTTCATACGTAAAAAGGAACCCCCTCTCAAAGTCCTGGCTATGTACGGGCCAGCATAAAAAAAAGTCTATTTGAAATCATAATGTTCTCCAAAGTGTCTGCTGTTTAATGTATGCTATATTGAAAACAAAGATTTACAGCAAATTAACAAAATGGAACGGGCAGCTTTTAATTTATAAATAACAGTTGGAGATCTTAATACAATTATGATTTTACCCATGTTTTATGATTCAAGTGAGCGACCTAACTTTTTAAAATATTAGAAAATAAATATGTCCGCTTTCAGGTATAGGCCAATAGGCAATAGTGCCAACATCCAATAAAGCCCGCTTATAGCATGTTAGAATCAGTTTTTATTTTGTATAATTGAAGAATATTGTAATTGTGGACTGCATGATCTAGGCTATCATATAAAAAAAAAACATGACTTAAATCTCGGGGTGATTAAAAATATACCCAAAATATGAAAATTATATACAGATGATTATTGGGGGTTCTGTCTTCCCTCCCCCCCTTCCCTTTCCCCTTATTAAAATGATTGGGAGCGGACCCCTGAACCCCGCTTCCACCGCCTATGAATCGATAATTGAGCACTTTGAAACTTAAAATTTCTTTTAAAGAATGATAAAAATACTGAACTAGCTGTGCATGGATCCATTCTACAAATCCAAACTCTACCATCCAAATCCCTGTTTATTCTTAGCCCCTTTTCACATGTTTCACTATCAACCCTATAAGATTTATCTTAAAATCGATCTCTGTCTGTTGTCTCAATGCCGGTTTACTAGTAAAAGAATATTCCATGGAATTTTAATTTAATATATTTGATAGAGGAAAATAAGAGAAACAGATTGGTAAAAGTACCAACTTAATATCTTATTCCTAGAAGAAGTTATTGAATTTTAAAGATTTTTCTTATCTGCGTAAAAGAGATAGTTGGTCTGTGTTTTAAGTCGTCATTATGATGTCATTACAGCACTTCTGTACTATTATTTATGCATTTCTTTGAAAATTGATTTCGTTTCTAAATGATTAGGAAAATAATTTTCTTCAATAATTATTAAGAATAGTGTAGAATAAAATTTGCAATAATGTTTTCCAATCTGTTATAAGTAACTTATATTTGAATTATGAAAAATTGGCGATTAATTTTCAAAGAAACAAAGATTAGAACAGGAAGTGCTGTGATGACATCATACTGATGACTTAGACTCAGTACAAAGGTCATTTTAAAGCGAGCAAGAAATATCTTTAAAGTTAAATAACTTATTCTATAGGAGTGAGATATCAAGATGGTTTTTTACCAATCTGTTTCTTACATTTTTTTCTATTAAATACATCAAACTGAAATTCAATGGGAATATTCCTTAAAAAACTAGATATATACCCATCAATCGATAGATCAACAAATCAATAATAACACCATAACTATACTAAAAAGTAAGAGGGAATTTTGTCCTAAAAATTGCGGATGTTCATATCTTTCACGTCACATCCGGTTGTGGATCCTTTGTGTGTGTGTGTACAGTGTGCTGGTCACTTCCGCGGCGGTTATTGATTGGTCGTCGGTATTAGTGTATGACCCATTAGAAACGTTGACTTGTATTGCATATTAATGTCCATGTTAACACGATATCTGGCCTAGCGATCAAATTTAGATTGTGAGGAACACGTTTCGGTCTCAATCAATTTTCAATCCAGTCATCTAACCTGAACATGATACATTTAAAAAGCGAATTTCGTCTCAAGAAAATTGATTGCCACGTGACAAATTAATCAGATATGTATTATTAACGTCTCTTCCAATGCGGTTATTAACTGGCTTGTCAACGTTTATGTGGAAATTTCGACCAATCAGAAACGTTTGAGTGTATTCTCTATTTACTTTGATGTTAACACGATAAATGACCTTTAAAACGGGCTTTCTTTATCTACAGATCTACCAAGAGAAGCCCCACCTAAGGTCTAACAGATGAATAGGTTTAACTGATGTTCTGCATTATCTATCAAGAGCGAAGTATTTTGAGTAGAACAGTATTGTTGAAATGTTGAACATAAAAAGGCTTAATAATATGTTAATTTATGAATAAATTATGCATGAAAGGAAAGACAGCTAAGATGTTGACTAAAGAAAATTCTGTCAGAAGCACATACTTTTCTTGTAATAAGTAATTAGTATAAATGATATTTGCACAAAAGGAAACTAGTTCAAGCTGTTTGTTCACATCACATAGTGTTTGTTTTGTCTACGTCAAAAGATGTGAAATTCTTCCCTTCTTATATCAAGATCCTCATTTCTGAGTCTTCGTTGAAGAAACATTCTATTTCCCTAATTTCAAAGTATGTTTGATATCATCTGTCTGTGCTCGTTAGAAGTTCTAATTAATATCATTATTATTTTGTTGGAATACTTGACTTAAGCAAATATATACACTTTCTCTAGTTTGCTAAAGATGATCTGTTTGTTTACGTATCTGCAGGATTTATTTGATGGCTATAATTTGTCTTTTTTCTTCATTTGTCTTCTAAATGATTTTTGAATTTTATTTTCATTTTATTTTCATTGAAATGTTCTGCTTTATTTTGCTATTTTCATTACAATATTTGTTAGGACACATCAAAAAGCTGGCTCCATAGCGTCTTCTGAGCTCTCCTATTAGTCATAAGTTTTTCTTGACTGAACATATCATTTATTGTATGTTTTAAAACTGTTCATCTCTAACCGATTTTTGATCAATGTTATGATGATGATAATAATAATAATAATAATAATGATGATGATGATGATGATGGTGCTAGTGGTGGTGGTGGTGGTGGTGGTGGTGGCGGTGATGATGATGATGATGATGATGATGATGATGATGATGATGATGATGATGATGATGATGATGATGATGATGATGATGATGATGATGATGATGATGATGATGATGGTGGTGGTGGTGTGGTGATGGTGATGATGATGATGATGATGATGATGATGATGATGATGATGATGATGATGATGATGATGATGATGATGATGATGGTGGTGGTGGTGTGGTGATGGTGATGATGATGAGGATGAGGAGGAGGAGGAGGAGGAGGAGGAGGAGAAGAAGAAGAAGAGGAATACACGTACCTTTGACAATGTTCCTGCTTTCTTCGTTACAAGACCTCCAACGGGAATCACGTGTGGCATAAGAGGTCGCGGAAAGTCTAGAGTAAAATGAACGTTGTAGATCCATATTTCAGTCCACAGCATAGCCTGCTTTAAATCTTGATCACTTCTGATGTTGAATTTCTGCTTCAGCTTCTCGTAACCGCTTCGGAAACGTTTTTCTTCGAAGGCTGCATGGTACGTTGACACAAGTGTGTTGGTGATCCTTTGAGGAAACGTCATGTCGTCGTCGAAGTCGGTCCTCATATGCGGGACGTACGATGACGGACTTGGGAGCTGCGCCCACAAATCATGAACGCCATTGAAAATAGTTGTCGGCATTCCAAACCCATAGGGGACAGCAAGGTGTTGAGCAATGATAACAGAACACAAATCAGATGGGTCAGCAACAAAGAAGTCATAATTTTCCGATTTCAGAGATCTTAGGTATTCTTGATCAGTAAGTAGGGCCTCACAATTGGCCAGGTTGACACTGTTTAAAGTGAGATCCCTTGACGAGGTCACGCAAATATCCTTCGCATTTCCAGAGCAACTCATTTGACCATTCTCGCCAGAAGGAACCCCCTCGCCAAGGGTTCCCCATGTAGCCATTCGGGTATACATCTCTGAAATGTCCTCAAACAGAAATGGTGATTGAAAACTGTGACATTTTAAAGCAGTCGCATTTGTCGAGGCCGAATTTTCAGGGCAATTGAACGCTGAATTTGTCATAAATTCGATGATGTGGCCTTTAGAAACCATTTGCCCGGCAAATGTTCGCATGAAACGGTGATGAGCAGGGTCGATACCCCCGGTATAGAACAACATTTTCTTGCCCATGACCACATGGGTTACCATTAATATCAAGAAAAGATGAAGACACGTGCGAATGTGCGCCATGTTGAAGCTCTTAATGAAATAGAGCCAGGGATTTTGTTGAACCGAAACCCTTCTACCAGTATCTTTACATGTCAGTTAATCTATTCAAGGTGAGGGTATCTTCAGAGTACTTCGGATCTACCAGCTAGAGCTCTTGAAATATCTCGAAGTATAACTTAAAGAGAATCATCTTAAAACAAGAAGATGACGACATCAAATTAATTTGTTGAGCGAAATCAATTTTCTCGAACAACACACATTCAAATTGTATTCAATTTTTTGCAGACATTGTTCCTTTCATCTTCAAATTGAAATCTCTTTAATGGTTAGTTTAGTGGTCAATCAAGTTGAGCTTATATTGTAAACGAAAAGGGTTAATAAATATGTAGGAGTGTAAAACTCGGTATCGCAAACACTTTTCCTTCACAATCACTCCAGTGAAAACTTTATATACAATTATTTACACTAAATAATAAACTGACTACATTATGAAAATACGTCTCTACGCTAATGAGTCTATATCGCGACTGCGTCACCACTGACCACGAGGTAACAAATCGCTTCGCAGCTCAACTGGCAGACTTGTCAATCAAGACCTACACTTCCTCTAATTATACCACCCTAAGTAACATTATATTTACATTGAATGAGGTGTGTGGAAGAAACGTTGGGAAATGATATTTTTCCAGGATATTATGTCCAGACTTATGGACAGTAACGGCTTATTTACAACTATTTACAACACTCGCCTAACAATATGAAAGAGGACTTTACGAGAAATTTCAATATCTTATTCTGTCCGATATTTAAGTTTTAAAGTTCTTGTCTTCAAATTGACAGTGGTGTAGTTAGTTCACTATGGAATGTTGGCACCCACATCCTCACATTCTTAGAAATTGTTAATATATTTCAACAGTTTTACTATTTGAATTATTTTTCCGCAAACTCTCTGCAGGTGGTAATTTATAATAACCCTTACAAGATTTTGTTCTTTACATGCCAGTTGACTCTGTGGCTGACCTCTCTGTCTCTCCGTGATCGTTCATCCATGTCCTCATTTGGGTATTGATGTCGATATTTACTGGTATTTGTTTTATTAACAACTTAAAACATGTATTGAACAAAAACATCGTCAGACAATCTTTTGACTGTTTGAAGACTTTGGAAATTGAAGTAGGCGTGGCAATAATATTGTTACCAGGTTACTGGGTGCAAGAAAGGGGCAGCTATGACTTATATGAAGTCAGCATTATATTCCAAATACTTGAAGCAAACAACTTCTCCTTGTGTATTTGCTTATGGGGAAAATGTATTTTCTTTATCCGTGGCTAATTTTCTAGTTTCTACCCCTACAGCAATTAAGTGGTGCCCAGTCAGCAATTCCATATAGGTCCTACGTGAGAGCTACAGGGGCAACTAAATGGGCCTCATGTAGGCAACCCACATGGGGCCCCAAGTAGGCAGCCCACATGGGGTCATTTGAATTTGTCAATTCGTTTTACATGGGTCCCAATGGGCAACCCCAGTGGGTAATATATGGGTCGTGCATGGGTGCCACTTAGGGAAAGTGCGATCTTGTCTGGCATACATTGGTCTTAGATGGAACAACTGTTAACTGACCACAATGGATCGAACTTGAATGAATAACTCTCTAGATTCAATAGCAACTTTATGCATTAACATTTCTATACATGTCAGAGAAGTAAAGAAATCAAAATCATGCATGATAAGAAAAATCATTTTGTATTATACTAGTACACTTCACATACCCAAATAGAGCAGATCTCCTAATCTACATGCTTAATAATTGAACAATCTAACTTCATTTACTTATTCAAACCCAAACCTTTTAAGCTGTATCTGTTTGATACAAAACTTAAATGAAAACGGCATAAAACTACATGCGGATAAATAAACTTAGATGAAATTTGCTTCAAATTAAAACCCAAACATTGGAATTCCATCAACTTAAAAGTGTCCTCATCCCATCACGGTATTCCCCACAGCCCCACATCGAAGCCAGATGGGTTACGCTATGTGGGGCTTATAATAGTATGTGCTATGGTGTTGCCCGTTTAAAACCCATATGGGACTAACGTGGGCAAGCATCATTTTCGGAAAACTTCGTTACACCATGGATCCCATGTAAAATTCTTAAGGGTTCAACATGTTATTGCTGGATGAGAGGTTGAATGAGTGGTGACGCCAGTGACACTAAACCACGCAATTGGCGGTTTCTTTCCAAACAAACCTTGATATCAAATTAAACGTTCCAGTTATGATGATTGCATATAAACTAGAAAAGTAATCCACGGTTATGCCAAGACTTTTGAAGTGTGTAGTTGGACCAACATGTTATCAATAAAAAAAAAATCATGTCCACCTGACCACAGGTACGAACAAAACCATGGGAGGGGGGGGGAGGGTACTTTTATATGTGAGGTATATGTATATGTGCCACCCAAGCATGTGCCTTTTTTTGCACCATTTTTGTAGTGCAGGTGTCTTTTTTTACTATAAAAAAAAATTGTACAAAAATTAATACTATTCTTTTAGTAAAAGAAAGAAGGTTTTATTGTGTTAATTCTGTACCGCTGGTCCATTTTTACAGTATTTTCGTTGAATACTCATACTGCAGGTATCAAAATTGACTTCTTTCATACTGCGGGTATCTAAATTGTATAATTTCGTGCAGTTACCAAACAATCTGTCATACTGCGGGTATGTTTTTTGGTTAATGGGCTGCACACCCCTACTACTTTTAGTATAAAGTCCCCCCCCCCCCCTCTTTCCCGAAAAAAGTTTTCAAAAAGACTTGTTTTAAGAGTCAATGCGACGATATAACAAACTGACAAATATAACCACACACTGATTTCGCAAAGTTAGTTTTTTGAACTGTTGAAAGCTATGGTACAATCGGTTGAACTTTCATCTGGCTGTCTGGAAACAATGGAACGAAAACTTGAAAACACATTCATTTGAAACGTATTTGTGGAGTACGATATTACTGCTTTTGGGTTTACCATTTGTATTAGCTTCACGCTTCCGTGGTTTTATTGGTATACCTTTGTCTGCTTGTGCATAGTATCGTTGAAAATGCGATATGTAAATTTGATTATCAATCACGAATTCTTTATAATATCAATCTGCTGTAAATTTGTTGGTGTAAAAATGAGTATGGTATTATATATGAAAAGAAAAAACAGTTTGAATCTGTAATAAGTTTCTTTATGCGGAATTGAGTATATATTGCAATGAAATATTATGCACAAACGTGCGCTGAATAAATGGAAGTGTGTGGATGATGCCATCTGTAACAGTATTATGAAATGCTTGGATCTTTTACTGACCACGGAGGCGATTTTGGAAAACTTGTTCTTTTATAAACAATGAATACTTATAATTTGTAGTATCAACAATTGTGCTCGGCCTGTATTCATTGGAGTGATTGTGTTCATCCTGTAGTCATTGGAGTGACTGTGTTCATCCTGTAGTCATTGGAGTGACTGTGTTCATCCTGTAGTCATTGGAGTAAACGATGAAATCCATTAAAATACAGTTTTTTATAGTTTTGTTTCTTTCTTTTACAATTATAGTTATGTTCGGGTCATGGACACATATGAGTGGAGAGAGAAGTTTTCTTGCTACGAGACCAGACCTGAAACATGATGAACAGTTATCAGATCTTTTATCAGTTGTTATTAGTAAATATTATAACATTAAATCTCAGGATTATAATTTAAGTAGCACTATCAAGAGAGTAAGTTATCGATTGTCCCAAAAATTAAAAAGCGAATTTCAAACTTTACAACGTAATCTTACCAACATAAATAGAATAAACAAGTATAAAGAACTATCGCAAGATGTTCACTTATCAAGATACAATTCTGTAATACAAAACAGAAGTTTTTCTTTCGCTGAAATTAGAACAGAAAACAGAAAAACAAAATAGAGCTATTCCATCCCAGGAAGATTCAAAGACAGAAAAATAGCAGTATTCGAAGGAAATCGAAATGCATGGCCTTTTAAGAATCATTTTAAACCAAAAGGATACATGTTTTGTAACTGCAGCAATTTGAAGACTTATCTACATGTTCACTTGATTAACAATTTTACCAAGTTTTCCGGCTATGACGTGGTTGTATTCCCCCAAGATGTGGGAATTCGGCAACGCAGAATAAAAGATTGGATCGCCATTTTGAAATTACGGGATGAACTTCCTCATCAAAAATGGGTGTATGCCACCCGAGAGTGTGCTTTTAGAATACGATATCTTTTTCCAAAAGTCCAGATCGATAATACATATCATTGGTCTTTCACCTACCATTCGAAGTCTGACTTCCCAACCCCATATGGGGGATATTTTGTCTTCAGTGAATCGAAACCTGACATTCAAAATAACTGGGCTCTTGGAAAATCGCGGCTTATTGCATGGATGTCCAGCAATCATTGTCCAAACTTAAAGAGGAAAATGAGGTCACTTTATTGGGATAGGGGAACGTTTGTTGCAGTACTTCAAAAATACATTCAAGTGGATGTTTATGGTAAATGCGGAAGTTTGACATGTCCTATATCGGGTTCAGCTTGTGAAAAAACATTGAGATCCTACAAGTTTTATCTTGCGTTTGAGAATAGCTGCTGTGATGAGTATATCACGGAGAAATTCTGGAGGGCTCTGAAATGGGATATCGTCCCAATTGTGATTGGTGCATCTAGAAAGAACTACGAACAACTAGCTCCGCCCAATTCATTCATTTTTGCTGATGACTTTGATTCATTTGACTCGTTTGTGGATTACATTCAAATGGTGAATCGAAATGACACCTTATATAATACCTTCTTCGAATGGAAGAAATTTGGTCATGTAACCGTAAATTTTCCCGAACCAAAATTATCTTCCAATGTTGACAATACCCCTCCAGAAAATTTGGTATATTCCTGCAAGTCCTTGTGTAGAATAGATAGCAAGTTAGAAAAAGAAAAAGATGAGGAGGAAACACGTGGTCAACCTGATCAACCAGTCTCGTTCAATCTAACAGGTAATAACTGGGGACATTCTTGCTATCCTTGTGGAAAACATGATTGGATTTTTAAGTTTGATGTCGTAAGCAAAAACATGCCGAAATTAGTGAGAAAACCTTAAACTGTCAAACATCTATCAGTCGATGGAAAGGTAGAAGGCAGCACTATCAAAATTGTTAAATAAAATCAAGTGAAAACCATGGAAATACCTAAATTTCTCTTCAATATCTCATAAAAACTCCAATAGAATACATTAACTTATATTAAATAGGAAAATGAGGTCATACTTAATTAAAACAGAGGAACGTTTGTTGCAATATTTCAAAAATATATTCAAGTGGATGTTTATGGTTTATACGGAAGTTGACATGTCCTATATCGGGTTCAGCTTGTGAGAAAACATTGCGTGTTTTATCTTGCGTTTAAGAATAAGCTGCTGTGATGAGTACATTACAGAGAAATTCTGAAGCGCTCTGAAATGGGATATCGTCCCAATTGTCATTGATGCATCCAGAAAGAACTACGAACAAGTACTGAAGTAGCTTCGCCCAATTCATTCATTTTCGCTGGAGGAAGACACACGTGGACGTCACCCTGATCAAACAATATGCAAAAACAAAAAATCACCACACAAAAGGTGTATAAATTCAGAAACAATTGGGAGGCAAGTGTTCCTCTTGCTCTCCCAAACCCCGCCTATGCCTGTAGGGATTTGTACAGTTTGGGAATAACAAATCCCTGAAGCAGTTTGAACTGCTCTGGAACCATTTCGTTTCTTTTATGACTAAGCGTTATCTAATTTTCACTTTGCAAGTTTTATTCATGGCAATTTTGTCAACTTATCATGTTATACCATATATACAATAATGTCATATAAATGAAATTATACCAGCTTTCATTATGACTTTCCCTGGACGGGACGCCAACTCATTGGAAGTTACCTTCCCGTCAGTGCTGGTACTCATTTTACAGTTGAGTGGACTGGAACAAGTTACAGTAAAGTGCGAAAGGCTTAAGGATACAACGCAGCACTCGCATTGCCGTTCGTATACGAACATGACTTCATCTTACAAATTTAATTTAATTCAAAGGAAAAGTTGAAGGGTCACGCAAGTCCATCGTACATAAAAGAGGACTTAAAAAGAAATATAATGGTGTCGAAAGCATTCAAAAATCGTATTCCGTTAAGGAGATGTTTAAGTTAAACTTTGGTGTAATTTGTGTAAAAACGACTAAAATCGGACTAGTTGTGATGTATACATTCTACTATATTTTGTCTTGCCATGACTTGTTCTTCTCCTTAAAAAATTGTTCCAGCAAATCATAACCACAAACTTACTGTAGCAAATAGTGAGACCAATTTATTGTGATTAAAATAACCACACAATAAGGACTTCATCCATTGCTAATATGATACTCAGCACCAACTTCCACAACAACTAAGGTTTTTAGAATAAAGAAAATAAAGAGGAAAAATCTGACCCGACCTGGTTATGTATCAGGTCTGACTCTTTGAAACTTTAAGGAACAGAACAACTAATTTGGCGGCGGCGGCAATATTGTGGCTTAAAACTATTGGATATGTTACCAAAGTAGTCAATCAGAATCTTGTAAGGGTAATTATAATTTACCACGGGCAAAGTTTGAAGCAAAATAATTAAAACAATTTCAAAAAAAAAGTTTAATGAATTTTCTTTAAGATACATTAACAATTGTTCAGAATGTGAGGATGGAGGCACCAAACTACCACAGTATACTTACTGCGCCGGTCATTTCTAACCAGATAAGATAAATATCTCCTGAACGGAATAAATACAGACGTAGTTTCTTCACCGTTTCTCGTATAGTCCTCTTCCATATAAGATAAACTTTTGAATGCTTTCTTCACCGTTGTGTTTCTATTAAAGTTCTCTTTCTTATAAGATGGACTTGCTTGACCACTGGACTAATCTTCTCAGCTTATCATGTTATGTCATATATTCTATTTATTAATGAAAAATTAATTGACTCCATGTATCACTATAAAAAAAAAATGAAACTGAAAGCATGCATCTTTTCATCATTTAGCAGTTTAGGGTCAGCTGAGAAATATGTTTCCTTAATTATTCAATCAACAATTCGAGAATTTGTATTCCTCGTTGACATTATAGTTTATACCTTATCGCAGCATATAGTATATAAGGCGATGAGGTAAATTTGCACTGACCTTAGTGTGTTTGCGGGTCGGTGCATGGATTGATGTGTGGGTGTCTTAGTACACCGATATTTTGTGTCGCGTTTCCTGAGAAAAAGTACAAGCTATCAAGTTAGGGGATGGTGGGGTGATGTGAACTTATGTCCCGCAAAAGGTGGGTCATCTACCTTAAAGGTCAGAGGTCCAATAATTGATTTTAGGAGACATAAAGTCTGGCTTTTTCTTCATTTTTTCTTCTATTTTTGTATACGCCGTTTATGGCAGCAGTGCTTTATCTCGCTCCTGGTTTTTCTGATATTGTACCTCGTTTGTGGATCCTGCCAATGTTTAGATTTTAACTGTTGGTTTTGCATGTATTTTACGTCGTTTTAACCTGTTTGATCAATTTATGTGCTTTTGATAACATCATTTTCCAAGTTTTATTCTGGTGTTTTACTATTCTGATCTTACCATAGCTGTTATCTTATATACCGATTCTGCGAATACACACACTGATCATTTAAGTTTGTATATCATACTCTCTACAGAGCACTGCTAGTTTTACGCTCTACTGGGTTTTATGTACAGACCTCCATGGACTTAACTTTTGGACTATTGGATGTTACAATTGTGTGTTGTTAATCCTGTTATTACCATGGTTTTTAAGTACACCAAGAATTTTCTTCTGTATGTCAGGAACAGTGTCACTACAAATAAAATTAAACTTGATGATTCGTGCTGGCATCGCGTTCTTAACCTGGGTATTCGCAAATCTCCCAGGGGTCATAGAGCAGGCAAACTAATTTGTCGATTTAATGGTGTCATTCCTGTTCGGATTAGTGATAGACATTCAAAAACATTTGGAAAGTCGCATCTATGCAATTACAATAACTTATTACCGATTAAAACAAGTAATCCGACATTCTCACACAAAACAATTCAAAATCTTGGCATCAAGTGTGGTGTATTTAATTCTCGCTCTATTTGTAATAAACCGACGGCTCTTCTTGAACTTATTATCGATAAGCAGCTAGACATTTTGTTTATCACTGAAACCTGGCGAAAAGCAAACGGCCCTAATGGAACAATATTTAACGACCTTCTCCCAAGTGGATTCAATATATTTCATAAACCCAGACCTAGCAGACGTGGAGGAGGGGTTGCTATCTTATTTAGAGATCATTTTCAAATTTCTGAATGTGAGGACAGTTTTTGTCATACTTCATATTAATCCATTGAATGTAAAATGCAAACCAACCACGGTTCTATGCACATGATTTGTTTTTATCGCCCTCCATGCCTTTCCACTGTACACTTCTTGAATGACATAGAAGATCGACTGTCCGAAAAACGCTTTTGTGCAAACGATATAATCGTCACTGGTGATGTTAACATTCACTTGGATCAAATTAATGAATCTTATTCTGCAAGGTTTATCGAGCTTTTGAACATGCTCAATATAAAACAACACGTATGCGCACCAACACATATTAATGGACACACCGTTGACATTGTTGCCAGTACTTGCCGCATTAAGTCAGACCTTTGCACTGACGTTCAGATATTAGACACTGGTGTTTCTGATCATCATCTTGTGACTTTCCATTTATCTAATTATTTTGCTACCCACAAGGGATGTTTAACAAAATTAATGAGGAAGTTACGCCAAATTGATATGCCAGTGTTCAATGCCGATTTATCAACAGCGTTAAGTGGGATTGATTACTCTTCCTCAAACTCTGCAGCTGTTTCAATTGACTGTGCTCTCCGATCAGTTTTGGACACACATGCTCCACTCAAATCTTTCAAAGCCCGAGCTCGCATGACTCCTTGGATCACGGAGGAAATACTTGCAGCTAGACGGACAAGGAGATCACTTGAAGCCCGATATAAGCGCACTAAGCTTACAATTCACAAGCAGTTGTTCTCATGCCAAGTCAAAAAGGTTGCCGGTTTAATTAAAGAAGCCAAGCGAGCTTTTTACACTGACAAATTGTGCTTGTCTGATTCTTCCCAAAAGGATCTCTTTTCACTTTTCACAAAGCTGACAAAATCCGTTTACTCCAAGGTAATTCCTACCACGATACCTGAAGTTGACTTACTTGAGCATTTTGCTGATTACTTTCTAGACAAAATCTCTAAAATACGAAATGAACTAGATAAACCAGGAACCATGTGCCAAAATACTCAACATCAAATTTCCAAAACTAGTTCGTCCTTGTCTCAGCTATCAACAACTTCAATCGAAGAAATTAAGGAAGTGATCAAGTCGCGACCCATCAAGACCTGCAGTCTTGATCCTCTGCCTGGAAAATTGTTCAGTGATTCCATTAACCGCATCATACCTGCTCTAGTTGAAATGATCAATCTATCGTTCTTGAATTGATCATTTCCCACAAGTATGAAGCAGGCTATTATTACTCCACTTTTAAAGAAGTCCATCTTGGACAAAGAGTTACTAAAAAACTACAGACCAGTATCCAACCTATCGTTTGTTTCAAAACTGTTGGAGAGGATCGCGTCTCTTCGACTACATAAGTATTTTGCCGACAATGGAATTTATCCTTGCAATCAATCGGCATACAGATCTCATTACAGTGTAGAGAGTGCGCTGTTACACATCAGCGATAGTATACTACACTCTCTTGATTCCAAAAGAGGTGGTGTTATGGTTTTACTAGATATGTCCGCAGCATTCGACACTATAGATTATACTATTCTTCTTGATACGCTCAAATCATATTTTGGCATTTCTGGTAATGCTCTGAAGTGGATTCATTCTTATCTCACGCACAGAAGTTTCAAGGTTGTCATTGATAAGCACCATTCTACTGTCAAGGATCTCCACTACGGTGTACCTCAAGGAAGCGTGCTTGGTCCTTTTTTATATACGGCTTATACTGCACCCTTAGCTGATCTTATTAAAAAATGTGGGCTTTACTATTATTTTTGGGCTGATGATACAGCTATGGTTGCCAGTAAATCTAGATGATAACGATGAAATTTTGTCTGTCACTAAAAGATTTGAAACCTGTATTCTAACCATATGTAATTGGATGACTAGCAAAAAGCTCAAGCTCAATGCCGACAAATCTGAGTTACTTCTATTCCATCCAAAATCACGCCGGAAGCCAGTCCCTGATCTAAATCTATATATCGATGGCGTCACCATCTCAAAAAGCACTTCTGCCAGGAACTTAGGGGTTATATTCGATAGTTGTCTCTCATATAATGCCCACATGGCAACTGTTTGTAAAAATGCCTACTGGCATTTACGTAACATTTTCTTATTCAAGAAGTACATACCGCTCTCATTGCTTGCCACTCTTGTTCATGCTTTTATTAGTTCGAGACTTGATTTTTGTAATAGCTTATTTGTTGGTTTACCAAATTATCAAATTCAATGTCTCCAGAAAATTCAAAACCATGCTGCTCGTCTGCTTTCATCCTGCACGAAATTCGACCATATCACTCCAATTCTGTTTAACCCTCATTGGCTACCTATTCAGTATAGAATAAAATTCAAAATTCTCAAGTTCGCCCATAAATCTGTCTATAAATCCGGACCTTCTTACTTACATTTAAAAGTTTTTAACCCAATTCGTTTTACCAGACAGTCAACTGCTCCAACTCTTGTTTTACCAAAATTCAATTCTAAATCTGCTGGTCAAAGATCTTATTCTGTTGCTGCCTGTACCTTGTGGAATAATTTACCCGCTCAATTACGTGCAGTTCACTGTTACACTGTTTTTAAATCTCAACTGAAAACCCACCTTTTTAAATGTGCTTATAATCTTTAGTCTTTGTTTTATGTATTGATTCATTGTGTATACTTATTCTAGGTATTTCAGTAATTTGTACTTTTACTTTATTTGTTTTTACTTCATTTGTTTATATTTCTTATTCAGCATGTTCAGCTTTTAATCTTTAGTTTAGCCTATGAATTATGTATTGATTAATTGCGTATTTATATTTTGGGTATTTCAAATTTGTTTTGCTTTTAAATTTCTAGTTTTATACTTCATTTGTTTCATATATCTTATCATTTACTTTACTTACTGTTCCGCGCTCCTGACGATTTAGTTCAAAGGGGCGCGTTATAAATATATGTGTATTATTATTTATTATTATTATTATTCAATATGATAGAAATAATGATTATAAGTCATCTGAAGAAAATTCACATCGTACAACACAATTTAGCATATATTTTCTAATCTATCAAAACATTAATCATACACGTACATGAGAGAGGCCATATTGTTCATACGCCCTCTAAAAATGATGTCATACTGTAATAGACCATAGTGCAGGCCATAGGCTTTGCAGTCAGACAGTACTAACTTGAGTGTTAGGCTACGGTAACATTAAGTTTACTATTGAAGCTTAGACTTCATCCAAAGTTGCTTGCGTTCTCCCGATGTTGATCACAACTCGACCTGATGTCATTTATATAAGTGTCAGTTTAAGTGATGTGATATAGTTTTAGTGCCGTTTTGCATCATATTTGTAGGATGGTTACAGTGAAAGTTCTCTAATTTCGTTACGGCAGTACGGGGATCGTCCGTCAGTCTGTAAGTGTACGTACTACGCGCCAGTGTATGTAAGGTTACAATGTACACAGTGTATGTTGTTTTCAGGGGGAACAGGTCAAACTCGAAATGATGTCATGTAATGATTACTCATGAGGTCTCGTTCACAACTTAGGTTCGGTTACATGTGACGTCATAGTAGTAAGTAAAAGCACTAAGTTAAGCAGCGTAAGTTTTAAATTGAAAATATAATGTTTTGGGCGTAATAACAAAAACGTTAATGGCAATAATAAATTTATAACTGTTGACGGAATTGTGTATGTTTAAAAGAGAGAAGCTTCTGGACTGTAGTGGGGTGAGGATGTGTGTTGTAGGTTGTGAATGATTGTAAGTTAAACACTTCTTATTGGCCAATAAGTTTAGTTAGTTTATATCAAGAAATAGTTGTATCTGTTGATTGATATTATAAGGTCAAAGAATATTTTCATGCTTGTGGTATATGGAATTTAATATCCTGTTGGTGATATTTTCCAGTCTGATTGAATTGAGTTACGAATTGATTACATCGATATGTGGAACTATTTTAGCTTCTCTGTGTCTTATAGTCTTACCTATGGAATTGGCAATTAATCAAGCTATTTGGGATCATCATATCTACAATGAGGTGGGTCTCATTTTTAGTCCTGTAACGTACAATTTATATAGTAATACCGATATATCCGGAGGTTGACAATTATTTAGAATCCCCAATGTACCCGGAGGTTTACAATACACCCAATGAAGATTACAATATTATTGTATTTCTTTATCACCTATTTCCAATTTTTTAACCTCTAAGAAATCTTTTTCCTTTACATGTATATGAATTTGTATTGATATATGATATCAATAATTCAAGCCCTTAGAACTTCATATCAAAGCATTTTGGAAAGAAAATTTCAAGGAGAATTTCAAAGAAATATATTATGTGTGTTAGTACATAGGCGGATAGGTCAAATTATGTCATCATTGGCATGTTTTCAACATAAAAAATTAGACAAAATAGTAGCGTCCATGTTACAAATTCAAATTTGATAATTTTTGTGATGGGGTTTTTGGTAGATGATTTATTCTTTATTTCTATATCATATAACAAGCTATATAGAATATGTCTCCATTAAAATGGCAAATTTTGTGTCATGCTTCCTGAAAAACCGTGAAGGATTTTAAGTTGCTACTTGGTAAATTGATGTAATGTGATGTAGGGTTGTGTCCCACACAAAATAGGACATGTCACGTAAAGGTCAAAGGTCAAATTATTGATATAAGATGATAAATTTTGGTTGGTCGTGTGTTATGGAAAAATTGTAAGTGCAATTGGCTTCTCACTAGGTGGATTGATGAAGGATGATGGAAACTCCTGTCTCGGCAAAAACGTGACATTTTGCTTAAAGTTCAGAGGTCAAATAGCAGTGTTAATTTTTGTGTTGCATTTTGGTGCAAAAATGTACAGTCCGGAAGCATGCCTATTAATAGAAACATTTATAACACACGAGAATACTTAAAGTCATGCAGCCATATTGTTCAGATGTTGCGATAAAATATCAGTTTCTAATTTATATACCTTAAATATTAAAAATCATTGTGTTAAAAAACATTTGAATTTTTCAAATGGCCGTTTCGCGCCTTAAAGCCTAGCTCTCGTCTATTTCTTAATATATCGAAAACGGCGTCATATTAATTGGGAGTGGAAAAGTTGTAGCCTTGACAGTAATGAAGATATTTTCATGAGACTCTAAGTTTCCCTTAGCAAAGATATTTTCCCCTGACCTATTTTAAATTTGAAGTCAGTTACATTGCATAAGGCTTTAACGTTAGGATAGCAAAGGATCATGGGAAATATCACAAAATGGCGGTTTCCATGTAGCAAAATGTTCCCATTTTCAAGAACATTTATGTTCCCATTAAAAGGCATGCTACCGGACTGACGTAATTGCTACTTTATTGATCCTCTATGGGTTAGTGTCCAGAGTTTGTTACTTGGTAGGTTGGTGGAGGGTGATACAAGGTTATGTTCCACACATAATAGGATTTTTCATTCAACGGTCAAAGAAGTCAAATAATTTATCACAAATGGTAAATTTTGTGTAACGGTACGTGGGAAAACCGTAAGTGGTATTGGGTTGGTACTTGGCTGGTTGGTGGAAGATGATGTAGGATCGTGTCTCGTACATAATGGGACATGCAACTTAAAAGGTCGAATGATAATGGTAAATTTTGTATTGCATTTCTTTGGAAAAACGTAAGGGCATAATATTGAGTTAATACTTGTTGGGTTGATGAAGAGTGATGTAATATTGTGTCTTCCTAAAGATATAACATGTTACTAAACGGTCAGTGATCGGTCAATTAAAGGATTTTAAATGGTACATTTTATGTCATGTTCCTGGAAAAATAGGTGATCATTTTTTAATTCATATGCGACAGAGGCGCTAATGTCAGCAACTCCGTGGATTGACATCTTGTTGTTGTTGTTAAAGTTGGGGTAGGCTGTAGCTTAAAGGATTGGGCTCAGTAGTCAAGAACGTTTATCTTATATGAAAGAGGATAATAGATGAAACAAAATGGTGAAGAAAGCTTTCAACAAAACTTATTTCAAGAGATAATCAAGTTTGAAGCTCTGTCTTATCTGTATAAAAATGACTGGGGTCGTAAGTCTACTATGGCAGGTTGGCGCCCTCATCCTCAAATTCTTATACAATTGTTAATGTATTTTAAGGAAAATTCATTTAAATTTGTTACTATTTAAATTAGTTTTCCATAAACTTTCTTCAGGTGATTAATCATAATTATCTTTACTAGATTCTATTTTATTACTTTCCTGCCATATCCAACAGTTTTTTAATCACAAAATCGCAGGACAAGAAATATGATAGAATACATCAAGAATATGGGATATCAGAGGCTATGACGTCACAACTATTCAGATTTCAGTCGTTTCTATACATAGATGATAACAAACTTTAAACTTGAATATCTCCTTAACCGAATACATTTTTTGAATGCTTTCTTCACCATTTTGTTTCTTTTGAAGCCCTCTTTTATTTGACAGTTTGAGATGAACTTGTCTGACCACTGAACTAATCCTTTAAAACGAATAAGAGTATCCAAAATGGCATCTGCTGCAAGCGACCTAAAAAGACGAAAGGTATTAGCATGGTACGCTTTCTGGAAACTGGAACATCTTTGGAGAGAAGTCCCAACTATCCATCTCTGCAAAAGTGAAATTATTCTACACTACCTGCGTGACTTTCCTCCTCTACTGTTCTATGCCTGTGAATCCCGGGTGTTGTCCCAGGACATAGAGTGCAAAATCAACGCTTTTGCTACCTCCTGCTTTAGGTTTATGCTAAATATCAAACGGAGAGATCGTGTCTCAAATGCCAGCATATATGACATGGCCAACACTGAGCCTCTTATCCACTGTGTAAGGAATCGCCAGATGAGATTCTTGTGAAACATTCTTCGTCTCCCATAGGAATAGTGGCGTACGGTGGCGGGGGAGGGGCAGGGGGATACAGCGAAGCTTTCTGAGGGATTTGAAGATTCGTTCCAAAATAATATTCCTTAATCTTAACTAACTTTAGTTCGGAATTGACACTATTTTGAGCAATTTTCTGCTACCAAATTCACGCCAAAATACGCTACTAGCTTCCTGGGGATAAGATGCCCCCTCTGCGCATAGGACGTTGACCCTGGACGGACCCAATATTAAGCAATTTTCTGCTCTAAAAATTGCAAGAAATGCAGGGATTTCTGGGGTTTCGCCGAAGCGCCCCTAAGTGCAGCTTCGACCAATCATAGACATAGATGTGACCAATTTTAAAGCCCTATTCAGAGTCTGCTAATAAAACCATTACAAACGTATGCGGCTTTCTGCGAAAACCTGAGTCACCACCAGGGCTTCGCGACCTTAACCCCTGTAGCATGCCTAGAGTTTAACACAATTTTAAGCCCCGCAATAACAGATTAATGAACGTGTTACCAATTTATTTTCTTCGGGAAATCTTCTGCAAATTTAGGGAAACCTCCTTCAATTTCTAGAAAATCTCTAATTGTTGGGAATTTTCCTTCGTTTTCGTGAAGTTTGCTTCCATTTTCAAAAAGTTTTCCCTAATTTTCGGGATATTTTCTTCAATATTTGGAAAGTTTTCTTCATACTTTGGGAAATTTCCTTCATTTTGCGGAAATATTCTTCAAACTTTTCTTCTTTTTCCCAAATTTTCTTTCGTTTTCAGGAAATTTTCTTCATTTTCGTGAAATTTTCTTTATTTTGGGAGATTTCTTTAATTTTCAGGAAATTCCCTTCGTTTCATGAAAATTTTCCTCCCTATTTAGAATTTTTTCGAATTTAGAAAATTTAAGCAATTTTCTAAATTTACCAATTTTCCAATTTACTTCAATGTGCCCAAAGTTTTACTTTTATGAGCTTTTTTGTCGGAGGAAGCGCCAAAATTCCCATACACCCCCTCCGACATCCCCTATTGAAACATGACCCACCCCGCCACTGGAGAGGAGGAAAATCCTGTTAGAAGATATGCTTTATACAGTACAACTCAAGGCAAAAGAAGACCAGGACGTCCATGCACCTCTTATGTTAACTACATTCAACGTATGTTAAGGTATGATGAAGACATCCAAGCAGAACCGATAGCCACACTTGCCAAAGATCACAGTGACTGTGCATGGAGGGATTTTGTGGTCGCCTGCTCCGCAGCCGATTTTCAAAGTGATTTCAATATTAATTGAAAGCCATGTATATTGAGAAAAGAGATGGTTTAAAGATCGTATAACTGTCGCTATATCTCACATATGATATAGCTTAGAAACCATGCTCTGCGAGAGAGAGTGCACGTTTTCCGTGCTTAAGTTTCTGTTTAAGGCCTATAGCGTATATACCCAGAACGAAAACGCGAATCTATTTTATTATTTCTCTTTAATCTGTTTTTCTGTCATATATGACATACTGGATATGGTAAAGCATGATTTGGGGATCAAAGGGCGCACGATTTGGGATCAAGAGGCGCACGATTTGGGATCAACGGGCGCACTTTTTTTTCCGAATTTCTATCTTTTGTATGGTGATGGAAAATGTTCGAAACATTAAAAACGGTTTTGAAGAAATAATTTTTGGAGGAGAAAAAAGACAATTTCGAGAAAAACGTTTCGAAGAATACACACGTTTTTTAACGCTTTATGTTAATGTTCAGTGTATTACGGCCTTTAAGGTCGTTACACACCGAACGCGACGCCGCGAGCGATTTCTATAAACAAAATTGAATAAAACAAAAGAAAAGAAACATTTTGTCCTCTTCTTTTCAGAGTAGGATCGTCATCGCATGGCTATTCAGATGATAACTGGAAATTGATTGAAAGGGCCTTTCTACCCCCCTTAGAGCAAAATTTGCGTCGCGACAGAAAATCGCGCCCTTCTAAAGTGAATATTTCCACAGTTTGAAGAAAAAAGCCTTTCTAGCAAATTTTCCAGTATCATCAGAAATCCTCAATTGTAACCTTTATCGTGTGTAAGCAAAAAGTCAAAGCATTCTATAATATTTGTTTGCTGTATGATTATCTAAAATATCACTCGCCGCGTCGCGTTCGGTGTGTCACGGCCTTTACTTTACCACGCGGCGATATTATCGCCGTTTTGGGCGCCCCATCTTTGACCCCGCCTCCCAAGCGCGTTTTCAAGAAAGTGCTGATAAAGTAAAGGTCAATCAACCCGCGACAAGTGTGCTAACTCAAAAATGTATGCAGCATGGTCCCTGTGGGCAGCCCTCTGGTCACTGAAGCGGAACGAGCTTGATTTTGCTCGGAAGACAGAGGATCCTTCAATAATCAGCCTGTGCTTCACCCTTACTCTACCACGCGGCGATATTATCGCCGTTTTGGGTGCCCCATCTTTGACCCCACCTCCCAAGCGCGTTTAAAAAAAAGAGTGTTGGTTAAGCATTTATGACCATCCTTAATTGTTAATTGGGAACAAAAGAATTGCGCATCAAGCGCGGGCACTTACATGCCTACCGACTGTTAAGGGTCTTCAAAAAAGTTGTTTTCTTTTTCTCCAAAACTTTTTTCAGTGGCATATATTTAACAGGCAATACTGCACTATTGGGGACCATGAGATCCTGGAAGCAATGATTGTGTTAAGCATTGAACATGTGCTTCTGATAGAAGTAAAACATTTACTGTATAATATGATTAAACAGTGACAACTGTGCTTAAATCCGGCACTGCAGCTATATATGTTTATTATCTAGGGCAGTGGCGTAGCCAGACGGGGGGGGGGGAACGAGGGGAAGGGGAGGGGGTGGGGGAGATCGCCCTCAATATTTTAATCTGTCGGTTCAGAATTTAATCCGTCGGTAGAGAATTTAATCCGTCGGTTTAGATTGATGCCGTCGGTTCAACAAGCTTTGACATTCCAGGTGCTTATTATGTTCAAAGAGGCGATATCGTCATATGTGCACAATAATTTTTTGATTGGTTGAAATTTTGCTGCGCGATTCGTTGTCTCGTATTGCAAGGTATATAGTTATTTAGAACGCCCCGAAAGGTCTCCATACGAGATAGCCTAGATGCTTGCGGCGATCGCAAGTAACTTTTTTTTTTTTCTTTTTCAAATCATGCTGTGAGTTCAAGCCCCGGTAGAATCGTTTATTTTGACTTTTTGCTTTTCATCTTCTTCTTTTTTTTTCTCAGTAATTTTCATTTGGTGACTATCATTGTAGTATTATAATACTAAAATTTCACTTTCGCTTTTTGACAAAAAAGCATTGTAAAAAACAAATAAGTTTCTCGTCACAGTAACGTGATGCGCTGTGTATGTAATTCTGCACACACAACGTACATGCTAGTGTCTGGCTGTACTGTGCGGTACGAACAGACAGAGGATCGGATCTTGCCTCCACAATCGGAAGTGACGTCAAAATAAAATATCCCCCATTTTTACCGTATTTTACTAAGACGAGCCTCCCTCTCTAAAGATTTCAAAAGAGCACTTTCTCAGAAAAAGGTTCTTCGGTAATAATATATTAAACAATTGTGTGATTTTGTATTTAAATACATGAACTAAGACTGTATATGGTGTATTATATATTCTTTGACATGAATTTTGACTTGTATAAATACACCTTCTTACTATGCGTTGTGACATACGTTTTTGCCTTTTAAATGTCAATTCTGCGAGAACTTCCGGGGCTTCGCTCCCTGGATCCTACCAGGGCTTCGCCCTTGGATCCTACCAGGGGCCCTTAAGCGGCCCCCTGGACCCCACGCCGACAAGTCGATCGCTTTGCGTTTTGATTTTGTGTTTTGTATATGGTATATTATAGCTCTCTTTGACATGAATTGGGACTTGTATAATACACCTTATTATATACTATGCGTTGTGACATACTTTTTTCCCCTTGAAATGTGAATTTTTCGAGAGTTTCTGGGGGCTGCGCCCCCTGGAAGCCTTTTGTATTACCTCAACTACACCAATGAATATCGTGTCGGTTCAATTCTTCCCCTTCCAATATGAAATTCCTGGCTACTCCACTAGTCTAGGGTATACGAAATAATGTGAAAACAAATAGGGGTCTTCAGAATGCATGATTAACGGGGAATTCTAAATACATCAAATCAATGAAGCTCAGTAAATATCAGACGAGCATCACAAATTCAACCAGTCTTCAGCTAGTCGATGACTAGGGCAAGTTTTTCCCTGAACCCCAAATTAAAGGTGCCCACTGTTAAAATTTGTGATGGCAATATCAAAATTGCATGCATGTACATTTCAATTACGTTATTTTGACCACACATGTTTTCATCTCGCCCCCTACCCCACCCCCTTCCCAAAAAAAAGAAAAATATTAAAAGAAAATAACAATATTTCCTCCAAAAGCCACAGGTCTAGTTTTGCCACGGTTACTGCAGATGCATTCATCCAGCAGTGGTTTGAGTGTTTTTATTTTTGCAAGATCCTCCCGTGCATGAAACTCGGCAACAACCTCATATGTTTATATTAGATCAAAGACGTTAAGCTGGGATCACAATTTCTGAATTTGGATCGGAAGTGGATCAGAAGTGGATGAACATATAAGTGGTTATTTTTCTTCACCTTGGACCAGGCGGGATGTTATATCTTCCATCCCGACCCTTGATATTTTCCTTGTGTGTCATGGCCGTTTTATCAATATTCGTGTTACCGCATTCGTGTTAAAGGTCTGTGGATAGGTACAAAAGTTTTTTGTTCTACCACGTACCGAAAAAAAAGCATTGAATTATAATTTAGTTTAATTAATCAATAGTCTTTAAGTTTTGAAAATAGTATGTATAATTTTCAAGCTATGAGTTTCAAAGTTTTTATTTGTTTTTTATATTGAAAAAATATGATGTATGAACATAAAAACACCTCAAAATGCTTTTGCTTTTCTTAAAATTTCTTCCTTTAATTTCCGACCTTGAAAATGTCCAAAATGCCTTCCAGCTTGCGGTTGGTTGGTGTATGGTAAAGATCCAATCCTCTTCCCTCTTTCAAGAGAAATGGCAGAAGCTTAAAAAACTATGGATTTTCATAAGAAATTGGTTCCTATGTCCCGCTCATACATCACAAGAGTGACACAAAAATTTGCATATTCGCCCATATTTGCACAAAACACTTCAAAAAGCTGTAAAGTGGCCTACTTTAAACAGATTTTGATGAAATTTTTGCTTTCTTCATGTTTTTTAGCAAACATTGCTTCTATATGTCCGTATACCTTTAATCAAAGAGCTTCCACACTTGTGTGCTCTTTGCTTTAATAGATCATTCTGAAAACAAGACATTTTGAGAGGAGCCAGCTTTTTTTAAGATCCAGAGAGCTCTTATAATTCCTCAGACCTGGGAGCTGTCTTTTTAGAAATGACAACTCCTTGCCCAGACCAGGGCTAAAACTCCCTGCACAGAGTGAGTCATAATCATGTTAATTATCAAAGGGATTCCCCGTCAAAGAATATATTACTAAAGGAACGTTGACGTCATTCGTATTATCATAGTAGCAATTACGTCATACACAGCACGTCACAACAGTATGTATAAATTGAGCAAAAAAGTCCATTTTTAGTTCGTAAATTTGAGAAGTTTTTCGTTTAGATATTTGACTTCATTTCTAAAAGTAATTATGCTTTTGATTTGTCATACATATAGGCCCAACATATACGTCCAGGCCAATGGCCTTATTCAGGCCAGGTCACAGTGCGCGCTACTAGGTTCATCAATTCAAAGACGTAATTCACGTAGCGTGCCCGGATGTTGTATTTGACAAATCTGTTTTGTTTTGTTTCCTTATCTGTCATGTTAGTTCAGAAGTAACAAAAACCCCGAGATTTTCGTGCATTGGGAGTTATTATATACAGAGGTTCTATATTTCGATTAAGTGAAATTATTTGTTTTCGACTACGTATTTCATGGTTCGGATCATTCTCTGTAATTTGAGCGAAAAACGGATCAAAAAGATACATTCTCAATTCTCACTCAGGATTTTAGTGTTATTTAGTAGCCTAACACTTACGCCTAGTGTTAGTATATAACGCTAGGCCTCCTTTGGACAGTGGTTAGCTGAATATTTGAAAGAATTATTTCTTTTAACTGTGGAACGTTCTTACTATTTAAAAAAGATGTTTGCTGTTGTTTGGAGATTGAATCGATTGTGTAGGCTAGATGGGAGAAAGATGATTTAATCTTAAGTTATGTTTAACTTTAAACTTGATGTTTTGGACAAGAATCGTACCGAGTGAAGTTATGTTAGGTTAGGCTAGAGGTGGATGCCGGATGTTAAACATCAGTAAGCGTTGGTATGGTAGGGATACCTTATGAAGAGGAGAGGAATTGTGATCAGATTGACTTATATTGTAAGAATAAGACTGTTACCAGTCCAATTAAACTTTTAGAAGAGCTTGAAAATATGGCATTTGAGCTGAAATTTGAATCTTCTAATTCTTCTTTAGACTTTGAAAGAACAACATTAGACAGAACAATACTTGGTTCCCAACATTTTTATTCAAGTAAAATGAGTTTAAGGCCAGGGCGAATACAAAGCAGTAGTAGTAGTAGACTCATGATGCCAAATTCTGCTTCAATATTATTTGGTAGTCAACATCATATGCGAAACTGAAAATCTTTCTTGTAAATAGAAATTTTGCAATAAACTTTGCAGGAATATCCTTTTGAAAATTAAATTTACCTGTATCCTAAAATTTCTCACAAAAGTTAATCAGTATTACAGTAATAGTTTGAAATATTGTGAGGGAAAAGGCACACCACACCTTAAGATTTAGGTAACATCCTTACGAGGAAAGCTTTAGCCTTTATTCAACAAACGTAAAAGCTTCCAATATGAAGCTTTTGGAGAATCCCAAATTGGAGGCTATTTCAGATGCTTTGACATCAATGGAAGTTGGAGATTGTAGAATCATTGGGAAGTAAGTATATAGGCTAAATTATTTTACTTTATCTTATTGAATAACAAATTAATTAATTTTACAGAGTCTTTCAAAGTAGGTTTAGGCATTTAGATAAGATGTTTCAACAAGAAAAACTCAACATTACAGGGGTCGAATTTCCCACTGTTCCGTATTCCACTGTTCCGAGAACGGTGCTTTTGCAGGAACAGTGAATTTTCAGACATTACTGTTCCAGTGAAACAGTGTTCTTTTCACAAGCATGTGGCATAATTGATCAATAACTTGATCTCTGCCCAAAACAAATACATGTTGTCAAAGAAGATTATTGTATAATCCAGAAAGAAAAGCTTTTCCCACCTGGCTTGCAATTTCTTACCATATCTTACCAAGGTTAAGGTAAGTAAGTCATGTAGACTTGTTGCCTTCTACAGATCATGGCTTGCACTGCAGTCTTGCAGACAGATTTTTCGAACACTTCAAACATCCATTGGGCAAGAGCCAGCAGTCACATGCAGTCGGGTTGAACTTTAACGAGTAATCATTCCAAGACACATTTAGCCTTGACCTAAACTGTTAATTGATGGGGCACTAACAACATGATCATTCATACTGTTCCAATTTGAAACCAGATGAACTGAGTTCAGTCACAACTGAGGACGAGATGCATGAACGAATACCCCTACGAGAATTCCACAAATCAATGTTTGAGAAAAACTGATAACCATCAAGATAAAAAACCTGTTCAAACGTTCTTTCCCTTTTTTTTTTTGGAATAACCTCCGTATTTGAAATAATATTAGGCTTTAGATCGTAAACAACATGTGCCAACTCATCCATTTTGTTAGTGAGTACATCACAATTTGTTTATGATATAGAAATACCATTCTCACAAAGTCACCAACTGGTTGACAAATAAAAGTATTATTAGGTGGACTGTGAAACACCCTCATTTGAGTTACATGTGCATTTTGTTTGAATTATAAAAAAGACTGCTGCGGCCGCTCATGATTAGCGGCAGTACTTTCAGCTGGTCTCTGTAATTTCTTGACCAACTTGTTACCAAGACTTTTCCAAGTAAAATCCCCAGCGCTTCTTTTTTCTTTAAGCTCGTGCACGATGCACCTCTTTCCTTTGGGGTCCTATCTGGATGTATATATATCTTCTTGAAACGCTCATCCATGTTTTGAAGTCTCCATGCTACCTTGAGTATATTGTTCTTTGTAGCCACACAATTCAATTTATTAAGTAAGGGATGTTTATTTACTTCACTATTCGCAATTTTATTCCAGCGGCCTAGTCTCACACAGCCAAGAATTGAAGTGTCGCTTAACTCAAATTCAATTTCAGAAGAAAACAAAACTGCAAATTGCTTGTCATGAACTGAACGAGTCAAACTACTGTATCCTGGTGTCGGATTTCTGGAATATTGAATAATATCAAATTAGACTTTCTTAATTTGTTTCCCCTTTCTTCTTCTTTGATATTAGCAGGATGCATTCCTTTTTTTAAGGTCTGAAACTCAGGCTTCAAGATCATTATAATACTTCTACACTAAAATCAAATCAACTAACACTAGCTTGATCAGCTTTAGCTTTCATCTGTATTTCAAGCACAGATAAACGTCTGCAAAATTCCTGTAAATAGTTTTCACATCTTTCTTGTACTACTATACTTGGTCCATTTTGACAGCTTTAACTGCCTTTGACTCGCAGTCATTACAATACCAGTGAGCACTAATTATACTACAAAAGCTGGAAACCTTTACCTAAATTTGAACAAGCATCACACCACTAGCTGTCACATCTTTCACACTGGATAAAGTCAGACTGGGCATCAAAAAATTTACAACAATTTTGGCAGTTGCAGACAAAGCTGTCTCTCTGATCCATCTCACTTGTGAAAACTCCAGGTTCTTTAACAGCAGTAGGCCTACTAATGTTAGGCCCACCACTAGTAATGTAGAACTAGAAACAGCATTTGGCCTTTGTCTCTGCCTGTTTGTAGTACGTTCTTTCCCAGATACTTTCTCAGTTCACTTCTCGGCCTAAAGAAGAACTACGGCTGATTGGTCAGCACAATTATTCATGAATACACATATTCAAGGATGTGTACATCTCTACGCAACTGGATGCTACATACATGTAATGTACATGTAAATACTTCTAACTGACATACATATTTGCACAAATTAACCAATAAAGTAGTTAATTAAGTAAATTAAGCATGTTTTGAAGAAAGGAAATTGTCCTTTTATTGGCAAAAAAGTTGGAACAGTGAAATCTAATCCGGAATATCATTTGACAAATTATTGTTCCATGGAACAGTAGCAAAAAATTTAAATTTTGACCCTTGTTAAAACCTTGAAACCTATACTACATTGTACATCACAACAGTTACAATGAGAAAAGTAGAAAGAAATAAGCAGAAATATTAATCTTATAATGTTCCCCTAATTTTTGGTTCTGATGCGATAGCATCAGGAAGCTATGCGGTCATGATGGCGTTTGTGTGTATGTATGTATTCAAAAAGAGAAAGCAATCAACTCACACTTAACTCACCATCTTTACCGCTGCGACGTTGTCAGGTGACACCCCATGTAATAGAAAACTGTCATTGAGTAATCGGTTTTGCGAAAACTGTGAAATTCTGAAAGTGGGCGGAGATTTGGCCGAAGAGAATAATGTCACACCACCTCAATAATGTGAGACTGGTAACTGACTATTTTTAGTTTTCATATTGTAACGACCATGTTTTTTTCTTTGTACCCAAGTTTTGCCCACAGTCATCCCCCATGGTTCTTGAATTCACTTGAAGTTCATTCTTGTTTATTACAAGGCAGTGATAGTATCATGTAATCAAGTATGTGAAGTTTCTTGTTTATGACTCTGGTGATCGTATAGGAGCAATAGACACTCATTTGCATTTTTTGGGTTATGCAAAGAGGGACTTGTCACATTTCCTAATTTGCATTTCTTTTGGGTTCTTGTTGAAGATCAAGTATGTAAATGTTATGTAAATGAGATTAACAGTTAGGCATCTGGTATGTAACTGAGCTACTAGACACTACTTCTGCATACTCTATTGGTCATATTTGATCTTGTGACACTAGAGTGTGGTGATTAAGAATCAGTGAGTTGTAGTTGAGAAGCAACCTAAACAGTCCGCCCTCGGAGTTCAGAGCTTGGGGAGTTTAGACTGAGAGGTGTATTAACCATAACAGACCTCCGTGGTGTAGTGGTTAGTGCTTTGTCTCTCATCCGCACGTCCTGGGTTTTTATCCCGGTGGGTCTGCAACCAGATATAACTTGATATAATGTCCAGGACTGGATGCTTTCGGAGCGCTAAACCTTACTACAGTATGCTATGCTATAACAGAAGCCGAGCCAGCCTATTAGGCTTGGCTAAAGCGATGGGATCTCTGCCAGCCTGCACAACCTCACAGTATTTCATTTCACACCAGATTCACAGTTTGTTTTCAGTGCTTCGGGGGTGTGGGATAACAACTGCAGTGACCAGTCAGAAGCCTAGCCAGCCTAAATCTATTAGAATAGGCTTGGCTAAGGCGATGGGATCTCAGCTGCCAGTTTGCACAACCCAACACCAAGAGAAACTAGCCAGGTCTCATCAGTTCTGTTTTTTATCATTTAGTGTAAGCATGACAGAATTACTCTCCCATTGTTGTGGAAGAAAGCATTGGAAAGAAAGATTGTATGCACTGTTGGATTTATTGTTGGAGTTGTTCTTAATAAACGTCAGAGATCTGAGACACAAATATCCCTGTTGGTGTTCTGTATTTTATTTTCAAGCCTAGATCGGCTTTGGTTATTACAATATAATTTTTTTTTGAAACCCTGGGAGGCTGCGAATTATGAACAGTACACGATTAAACGTTTGAAATATAATTAAATACCCAGACCCCTAGCTTTTCTGTTTTACAGGAGTGGCGCACCTCGCCCCTCCGTGGGCCTCCCCTGCCCCCTGGTGGTCCACCCTGCTTCCATGAGAAAAAATGTATCACAAAAATTATATTTATTTAAAGATTTTTTTAGTTTTTTAAACTTAATAATCTTAATTAGCCTCATAAATGAAATACCTTACATGAATACAGAACACAGAATGATAGCATAGTAAGCAATTGCCCTGTTTGGCTAATGACTGGTCAATATCAGTCAGAATAGCCTCGTTCTGAGATGTACAGTATGATTATAGCTAAAATCCCAGTGCTTCTTCATAGACTCCATGCCGCAAAGAGGCAGCGCTTCGCGTGTGCATTAATGTACCCCTCAACAAGTCTAGCACCCTGCCCCTTTTTAAATCAAGCTATGGGTCTGAATACCAGTGTAATGAAAAGAGGGATTATCATTGTAGATTTAATATTTACAACATATTTTCTTTCAGGTTTTGTCTTTTAATATGATGAGTAGAAATTTCCAAGAGGTTCATTTTAGATTATGTGTTATAGTGTACTGTAACTGTGTGTGCACTGTTTTGTCTATGAACCATCTTGAGCTATTTTATTTGAGAAATACATATGTACTGTAGCTGTAGTTCATGAAACATCTTACTACAACAGCATCACACACAACTTTAGAAGAGAGGTATGTTCCCTTAAAGCAGACCTGGAAAAAGTGTACGGTTCCAGCGGCTGGATAAATGTACAGTTCAGGCGATTATAACTGGGGGAAAAATAGGAATTCACGGGAATTAATTTGTTTTCTCTATGTAATTGTGCGATGAATAGTACATTCAATTGCGGAAGAAGGTACCATATAAAGATGTATTTACTACATTAATATTATTTCTGTTACAACTTTTCATTGGAAGATTTTCGACACCTTTATTCAGAACTGGGAAATTGTATAATATATTTTAAGAGTTAACTCTGCCTTATAGCTAGGGCTGTCACAATGTGTTAATTATCGTGATATGCGGCATCTTGAATGCTGTTGTTTTTTTCCATGATACCAAAAAAAACCTGACCAACATATGTCATTTTCACATATACTGCATATTAAAGCAAAAATTTGTGAGTAAGAATTCCAGAAACATTTCAAATGAATGAGATTTTCATTGAATCCGATTCTTTCCTCTTAGGTTTTAATGGGGCAAAATGGTAAATAAGATCTGCATGCTCAAAACCCAAACAGTTTACCAAAATAGATTATCATAACATTGTGACAGGGTGATATATTGCGATATTTTTGTCCATAATAATCGATATCACATTTACCCATTTTCATGACGGCCCTACACATGTACTTTAATAGTAGTAATAACAATGTTAAAACTGGAATCTTATTATTCCTTATACTTCAGCATTTTATTTTAAGACTGTAAGCTGTCCACCTTTTTGGCCATGACCCACTATTTTTGGTGGGATATAAAAAATAATTATATTATTAAATACATTATATTGGTTATTGATCTGCTAGAAATTAAACTTCATCGTAAATAACGAAAAATTAATTTAAAAGTTTGACATTTTTTCACCAGAAAAATGTGAAAACATTAAAAAAAATCTTTGATTCTTAACATTGTAGAACTCTTAAAATGAAAATACAATACGATATTGGCTTGCTTATTTTACAGAATTGAGAGTTACTCTTGTAAGATGGCTGGACAGGATAAACGACTTTTCAAGATGCTGAGCTCAGAAGATGGACAATCACCCGATGACCTGCAAGCACTGTCGCCTTCACAGTCGCAACTTTTGCCATCATTTAGTCCTCAGAAGATGGGTCAATATCTTGGTGCAGATGGTGGAAGTGGACCCTTGTGTCACACCTGCAGTCGTAAAATGATCTTCTATCTTAAATCAACTTTAAATGCTGCTTTTCATCCAGATTATGATTTCAGGTTTGTACAAGGACTGATTTTCACAATTCTTATGGAACACAGTGCAGATTGGTGGCTTGAGGTTGATACCCATCTGTAGTGTGGATAATATTCAGGACTTTAAGTGCTCTACAGTAGACGGTGTCATTTGCTTAAATGACTGCACACCTAGAGGCAACATGGGCTAATATGATCTCAACCCAACCCTCGACAATTGCATTTGCTTTGTGGTCACCAAAAACTGGCGACCATGTTCCCTCATTTCCAAAAATTTGATTGCCAAAATAGTTCAGTTACTCGCCAGTACAAGAAACTGTTTTAGATTATAATTTTGATTGAAAAAAAACCCTTCTTCCGCCTTGGCCGTATGGGACCATCTTGGAGAAGAGGAAAGGGGGGGGGGGTGACTTTTTCAGTGATATCATGCATATTAATGAGTAGGCGTGGCTAAATGTAAAAATCTTTCAATGTTCATAATTTAACAACCGCATTGTTTCATATGTGGGATATTTAGGATGTTTATGGTGCATACATGTTCATGATGTAAAAACATTAATTTCATTAATATGTATAGTGGACAGGGCTTAATATGATTTTGCTGAAAAGAGCTTGTAAACATGGTATCTCAAGAATGGTAAACTTGATTCATATCATATTTGGTACACAGCCCATGGTCTGTAGATGTGCCCTATTGTTTTTGGTGGTAATGTCATGCATATTAATAGGGCTTAAAGTGAAAATTTGGAAAAAGTCATAAATGGGAAACTGTATGTCTGTTTGGGTTATATTGGGCATGATAATTTTAGTGGTTATTGTGTACATGCTTATGATATCAGCAGATGTCATTAATATGCATGGTTGGCATGGCTTAATGTGAAAGTGCTAAATGATGTTAACACCATACCGTACCCCTTGAACGATACATCAGATTTATGATATCAGGTACACAGGTGGGTCACGGTCTGTCCATATGTTCTAATGTTGTGGTAGTGAATATAAATGAGTAGGCAGGGCTTACTGACAAATTCTTCAAATAGGATAAATGAGCAAGCGTTTTTGCATCATACTTGCTATGATAATGTTGTTAATTATTGTGCAAATTGCTAATGTTGTCAACATTTTTATTGATCTAAATGGTGGGTGTGGTTTATGAATAGATATCCTGGAACAAATATCTCATGGTATTCAATGACATGACAGTAAGTACAAATTTTGCAAATCAATCAGGTTTTGAAAAAGAAGCATCGGAACCACAAAACCTTTTGGTTCCGGTTATTCCTCTGTCAATGTTGTTTGAAATATAGAATTGGATTATAGAATCACGCCCCAAATCATCACGTATCTAGAAAAGATATTCTAAAATTCACAAGTAGCTGAATTTAAAGAACAGATTTTAAAAAATTATTTAAAGATTTTGAGATGTGTTCCTCTTAGTATATCACAAATTCCGGACAAATTAACAAATCATGAAAGTATTTAGTCATAACTTAAAAACTAAATAAGCTTTTTACAAATTTTAAAAACTATTTTACTAGGAATTCCATGCTCTTTTACACACTGTATCTACAATCTGCAGATATCATAGTCCTTTAAAAGTAGCCTTGTGCAGAACAGGGCAATTCAAATGTGAAATGTATTTCTGTGAATGTGATTCAATTAATCATGAATGATGTGACAACTTCTGCAGTAAATATCTTCTTAAGAAATTAACAGATTGATCTCTCTGAAAAATTTAAATGACAGATATTGACAAAAAAAATGGGCATTTATAGGATATTATGGAATTAATTTTTTGATATAATTTAGCCTTTCTGGCACTTTATGACTATTACTTTTGATAAACTATGTAATATTCTAATACCAATCAAATATGAAAAGTAAGTTCAATCCTTGCAAGGGCCATGAAGGGCCACATCAAGCCTATGTAATATTCTAATACCAATCAAATATGAAAAGTAAGTTCCATCCTTACAAGTGCCATGAAGGGCCACATCAAGCCTATGTAATATTGTAATACCAATCAAATATGAAAAGTAAGTTCATCCTTACCAGGGCCATGAAGGGCCACATCAAGCCTATGTAATATTCTAATACCAATCAAATATGAAAAGTAAGTTCCATCCTTACAAGTGCCATGAAGGGCCACATCAAGCCTATGTAATATTGTAATACCAATCAAATATGAAAAGTAAGTTCATCCTTACCAGGGCCATGAAGGGCCACATCAAGCCTATGTAATATTGTAATACCAATCAAATATGAAAAGTAAGTTCATCCTTACCAGGGCCATGAAGGGCCACATCAAGCATATGTAATATTCTAATACCAATCAAATATGAAAAGTAAGTTCCATCCTTACAAGTGCCATAAAGGGCCACATCAAGCCTATGTAATATTCTAATACCAATCAAATATGAAAAGTAAGTTCCATCCTTACAAGTGCCATGAAGGGCCACATCAAGCCTATGTAATATTCTAATACCAATCAAATATGAAAAGTAAGTTCCATCCTTACAAGTGCCATGAAGGGCCACATCAAGCCTATGTAATATTCTAATACCAATCAAATATGAAAAGTAAGTTCCATCCTTACAAGTGCCATGAAGGGCCACATCAAGCCTATGTAATATTCTAATACCAATCAAATATGAAAAGTAAGTTCCATCCTTACAAGTGCCATGAAGGGCCACATCAAGCCAGTGGTTATCCCCGGTTTTCTTGGTGTAAGCAGAGGAGAGCACATGACTCCACCTGGATAGAATGCCAGACAATCACAGGTTAACTTTCCAGCAGTGCTGGTACCCATTTTTTAAATATGAAAAGCAATGACTTAAAAGAAATACATGTGTCCATAAGTCCTTTCACTTTCAGCTATCTAAATGACATTCACCGCATCAATGGTCAATTATGGGGAAATACCAGTTTTTGTGCATGTATTATATGTAGTTGTGCAACATAAATACCCTCCGAGACTAAAACACATTGGAAAAATCTTAGTATAATAGTACAGTATATTGCTATATTGAGTTTAACGAACTAAGTTTATTATGCATTTCTTTGATTATTATTTTTCATTATTTATTTTGTCGTTGGACTAAAATTTAATTTTTAACACAATAATTTAATATGACTAGTTTAAGGTACAATTATTCAAACCAAATTTCATTCCACAATCTTTCAATTGTCAGTTATTTTAGTAACAAATTAAAGTTATATTGCAAGAAACACATTTTGCCCAAGTTGCACTGCTATACTAGGATCTTACCAACACATTTTGTTCCTTTATGATATAGTGATGCAAAAAGTGATGAATTCAGCCGTGAGCCCAGCTTGGACTGGACTGTCCAATCAGTGGACAGTAACATGTTGTCCGTTGCTGGAGATGCATACAGCTCTCAAATACGCGCACAACTTTGGAGTGCTATCAGTAAAGAAATTTGTCCCCAGGAGTGTGAGATATACAGGTGAGAGATTTTTCTTGTTGTTTTTGGTCATGACCAGTTTAGTATTGGAATCTCCATTTCCATACCCTAAGTTGCAAACTTTGGAATAATTACAAACATTTATCAATGAAACTCATGACTTTGATGTATTTTTTTCAATTGTGAAATTTTATACTTATTGATTCCTTTTTTTAAGTAAGAATCGCGAGGAAATGAAAACATTAAAAACATAATGAGATTCTATTCAAAGTACAATTTACAATATTTGTTGGGCACTACATTATAGAAAAAAGTGAAGAAAATGTGTGAGAAGAAAGATTGTTTCAGGCAGTAAGTTGAAATAAAGAACCAATTGTAGATGCTGCAGAAGTATGTGAATATGACAAACTATGAATATCAAACTCCTGGACTGTGATGGAATGTGTCAAAACTTGATAAGTGACTACATCAAACCTAAACATATCTTTGATAGAAGTGAAGGACTGGGCAGGAAGTGGATTAAATGTGAAGTAATGAGGACACTATATCTGTAATGGAATTGTATTTGCTTTTCGAGTGCTGAAACACTAGTGGCCAAACCAAAATCATATCATTGCAAAAAGGCAATATGATTAAGAAAAAATGTATTTACAACAGCCTTTATTTGGACCTTGATAGTAGGGTTTGTTTATTCTGAAGGTTACGGCCATGACCATCCCTTTTAAAAGGGTTATGCTTGTAAATTTGTGTACACTGTGCTAAAAATCATAATGATGTTTTATCTGTTACAGTTAGTAACAACTCTGTCATGTTTGGTATACTTTTGGCATTCTGTGCAATGATAACGTTACTTATTTGTAAACAGCAGCTTTGGAATGGATGGTACATACAGTAATACTTTATGGAAGTGAAATAATTATATTGCTCAAGTAGTGAAAGTGGTACATCATCAGAATTTCAAGCCATCTGATTTTTAGATCTAAATAATACTTCATCTTCAATATATAGATTTACCTTAACTTACTACTTTCCTCTCCTGACTGTGGAGATTAGGGCTTCATGAGCTGCTTCTTCCATTTCTTCCTGTCTTGCAAATTCTGTCGCCTCCCTCCACTATTTCACCCAAGCTCCTTCCACTTTTTCTCAATTGTCCTTCTCCAAGTTGTTTTTGGTCTTCCTCTTTTCTTGCTTCCTTGACAATGCGATTTTTATAATAATCATTTTCTCTCCTTAGCACATGTCTAATCCATCTCCACCTTCTTGTATAAAATGTCTTGTTAATTGGTATTGTCTTGTGTTCTTTTATATAATTCATCATTGCTGATCTTCATTGGCCATCTTATTTTCATGATTTTCCTTAGGCAGTTTCTTTGAAATATGTCCATTTTATTTTTGTCTGATTTGTTGAACTTCCTGGTTTCAGGTCCATAAAGTAACACTGATATAACATTAGTGTGAAAAAATATAAGTTTGGTATTTCTTTTGTATATATTTGAATTTCATATTTCAGTAAGTTTTTTAAATGTGGTCAGTGCTAAGGAGATTGTCCTTCTTATGTCATCTTTGGTGCCTCCATCTTTAGACAATGTTGTGCCCAGATATGCAAACTTGTCTACATCTTCTAGCTTGTTATCTGATACAGTTATTGCTCTTCTACTGTTATTCTTCATCCTCATTGTCTTTGTCATCTTTTCATTCAATTTCAGCCCAACGTATGCTCCAATTTGATCAAGTTAAGATGTTTTCTTCTGTAGATTTTCGCTTGTGATCAAAATTAAAGCAATATCATCAGCATAATCCAGATCTTCTAATGTTGTGTACATGTTCCATCTGATTCCTAGTCTATGGCTGTCTGTGGTTGCCTTCATAACCCAGTAGATCCATATGGATTTAAGGGGACATAAAGTCAAATATTCTAGCTTGATATGCATGTATGACAGAGAATTAAAAAATAAACCAACGACCAAAACACTAGATTTAAGGGGACATATATTCTAGCTTGATATACATATTTTATAGAGAATTGAAAAGTAAACCAACTTCCAAAAACGCCATCATTAAATCTTATATCCATTCTCAAGTTATCCACAAGTTTGAAGGTGTAACACGGATGCTGCCATGTTTTCTAATTTTGTGTTGTGTTGAAATCATGCCCAATGATGACATAATTTGCCTGATGTGGTGGCACACATGTATTTCTTTAGAATTTTCTTTCTAAACTGTTTTGACATGAAGTTCTAATGGCTTGAACCATTAGTATAATATGCAAATGAAAATTCATAGACTCATGCAAAGGAAAAATTATTTGTTTGAAGTTTAAAAGATACTTGAAAAGATTTGAAGATACTAATCTGCTACTGGGTGTATGACATAATGGTGTATGACATAACTTTTAGAGGGCATATGAACAATATGGTGACTCCCATATAACATATATTGACATAATTAATGTTTTAATGAATTAGAAAATATATGCTATATTATTTAGTACGATCTGAAATTTCACTGTTGACTTATAATTATTATTTCTATCATATTAATTGACGAAGCCAAGGAAGACTGTCATTATTTGTAACATTTTTCACTGCATTTTTCTCTGTCATATAATTATTATAAGATGACCATCTTAGTGTATTTGTAGTCCTGAGAGGATTACTACACTGTATGCTTCCATGCTCTTGTAAAGAAATTTCTTCAGTTGATTTATTTACTGATTTGTTGTTTTTATTTGACAGCTATAATCCAGATCTTGCCTCAGATCCCTATGGAGAGGAGGGTATGTTGTGGTCCTTCAACTATTTCTTCTACAACAAGAAGCTGAAACGAATAGTTTTCTTCACATGCAGAGCAGCAAGGTATTGCATATATTGATTACATATATTGATCCTAAGGTATATTTCATATATTGACCCTAAGGTATTGTATATATTGATTACATATATTGATCCTAAGGTATTGCATACATTGATCACATATATTGATCTTAAGGTATTGCATACATTGATTACATACATTAATCCTAAGGTATTGCATATATTGATCCTAAGGTATTGCATATAAAGATTACATATATTGATCCTAAGGTATTGCATATATTGATTCTAAGGTATTGCATGTATTGATTACATATATTGATCCTAAGGTATTGCATATATTGAATACACATATTGATCCTAAGGTATTGCATATTATTGAATACACATTGATCCTAAGGTATTGCATATATTGATTACATATATTGATCCTAATGTGATTGCATATATTGATTACATATATTGATCCTAAGGTATAGCATATATTGATTATATATTGATCCTAATGTATTACATATATTAATTATATTTATTGATCCTAAGGTATTGATTACATATATTGATTACATATGTTGCACATATTGTCCTAAGGTATTGCATATATTGATTACATATATTGATCCTAATGTATTGCATATATTGATTACATGTATTGATCCTAAGTATTGTATATCATGACATTGATTATATATATTGATCCTAAGATATTGCATATATTGATTACATATATTGATCCTAAGTATTGCATATTGATTACATATATTGATCCTCAGATATTGCATATATTGATTACATATATTGATCCTAAAGTATTACATATATTGATCACATATATTAATCCTGTGTCTAACATTAAACAGTAAAGCAAATGATGTCCAACAGTATGAGTTTTGCAGCTTTAAATAAATGATCAAAGTGTTTACAGAACTAAAAATGACAAATTTGATTCTTATACCATTTGAAGACATATGGACAAGTAGCAAGTGTAAGAAATATGCTACAAACCATGGACATTTTTATTTCTCTTTTCTTGTGATCTCCTTTTAGTAAATCTTCACTTGCTGGCATGGACTCTGGTCTCGGAAATGACTTGACAGATCTGCTTGAAGATGAGATCATGTCAGACGATGATGAGTATGAAAGTTATCATGATAATGGTGGCTATAATCAAAGGTAAGAGCAATAGAATGCTCTTTTATTAGAAATTTGTCTCCTTTTTGAGCTGTCACAGCTATCTGCATTTGTTGGTTTGCTATGTTCTCTTGTAATTATTGAATACAAAATTGGAAAGTTTTGTTCCAGAGCAGTGTTGTGGATATAAAAGAAAATGATTCTATACCTTCATTTGAATTGATTTACTGTATCATTTACATTCCAATCTTCATGCTGAAGTACATCTAGAAAAAAGGGTCCAAATATTTATTTTAAAATAGGTCACTGCTAACCATAACCCAGACCTATACAAAATTTATGGTTCTGGTGGTTATAACTGTGGGAAAAAACAGGAATTCGAGAAAAGAAAATTTTATATTTCTTGAGTAAGCAACAATACATGTGGTAAATATCTGCTCTTAAGTACATCCCCCATGTAATTGTGCGATGAAAAGTACATTAAAATGGCAAAAATAGGGAAGCATGTAAAGATGTATTTACTAAATTATCATTATTTCGGTTTTGATTTTTTGTGGGAAGATTTTCGACACCTTTATTCAGAACTATGGAAAATTGTATAATTGATTCCAACACTACCATAACCTACCACTTGCAGACACTAACAGGCAGCCCCTGTGAATATCAGTGTCAGAAGTTCAATACATGCCCTGATGCCTCACTTTTCTTACAGGACAACAAGGGTGCTGTAAAACTGTTGTCAAGAAAACATCTTTCTTCTGTCCATCTGTGGAAATATGTGGGACAAATTTGCAGTTGTGTAGAACACTTTGGGGAAGTACTACCAAGGAGAGGAGCTTGTAGCAGAAAATATTGACTCATTGATGTTCCAACTTATTTTCCTATCCTCTGAAACAATGTATGATGATCAATTCAGGATATTTGGTGGCGCTTTGTTGAATTTTTGTTAAAGATATCTCACAGTTTTAGTTTATTTGAACGTTTTGCAACTTGATCCAAATTTCAACCACTACAGTGTTAAATTTTTATTTTTTTATTTTATTTATCTATCATTAATAATAAAATTATTTTATTCTAACAAAATTTGAGGAAGAAAAGAGCCAAGGGTGCATATCTACACAAATTTTAGTATGTATTTTCATTTTTTCCTTCTTAAAATAAAAATATATTATTCAGCCTTTCCACTTTATCTCCCTTACAAACCTTCCATATCCTAACTCCTACACCATAATTTATTAACACCCTTCCTGGCACATTTGACTCTGACTGTCGCAGTGTTGTTAAACATCAACAAACAAACCAAACCAAAGCTCAAAATATTGGCCAAGGATGTACAAATGTTTTGTCTTTAGAATAAACAAGTTCCAGCAGAGATCAATAAGTCACTCGTCCAGCTCCCTGATACAACCAATTATCAGATCCGGGCAATTATAAGTTTTGTTGGGTCTGTCTCTTGGTCAATCAAATTATTGGCACAGTTCGTACTAACCTTTGGAGTCCCAGGGGTCCAAAATGTGACTAAGATTTTTCAGATTTTTTTCTTCTTTTAAAATTGATTTTCAGAACTTTCCTTTCATTTTGGATCACTACAAGTTTGGTTTATATAAATGCTAAGACAAACTTTTCAATAAAAAATTCAAAATAAAAAAATATTTACATAAATATGCAAATTTGCAAATTTTATGCAAAATTAGGCCAATTTTTTTTGAGCTTGTAGTTTTTCTTAAGAATAATGAAAATAGAGGATTTTTCACATATTTAAATTGTTTGTGAAATTTCCTTTTCAAAGCAAAACCTGCAAAAACTGAAAATGATAATCACTACTGTAAACACTCTAAAAAAACAATGCCGCGCATCCGGTGCGGTAATCGAACCTGGGGCACCCACATTGTAATCCCACACGTAACCGCTAGACTACATTGCTTTATCCTAGTGTGTGGATTTGTTTTCATACTTGAATATTGGCATGAATAAAGAGGGGGTAGTTGCTCTTTGAAAGCATGTGGATTGGCCGTTCTTACAGTATATTTCGCAAGGGTGAGTTGTATCACAATCAAAAGCATAACCCATGGTGTGTAGATGTGCCCTATTGTTTTTTGGGTGGTGAGATATGTATATTAATGAGTATGCAGGGCTTAATATAAACATTCTTATAATGCTCATATTTTAACAACCGCATGTCTGTTTTGTTTCATATTTGGTACAATTATGACGTTAGCTAGTTTGTGCATGTTCATTTTATAAAAAAACATTGAATATCATTTATATGGGTAGTGGGCGGGGCTTAATATGATTTTGCTGAAAAGAGCTTGTGATGAATGATTCATGTCATGTCAAATATTTCATGATATGCAATGACATAACAGTTAAAACAAATCAATTCCATGATATGCAATGACATAACAGTTCTGGTTAGAAACCCAATGACTAAAGTTTGGTTCAAATTTTGAAAATGATTAAAAAAAGGGGAATTTGAGTTGTCCTCCCACTACTTCCTCCCACTACGTCCTCCCACTACGTCCTCCCACTACTTCCTCCCACTACTTCCTCCCACTACCCACTACTTCCTCCCACTACTTCCTCCCACTACTTCCTCCCACTATTACTTTCTCAGTAATGCGTAAAACTTGACTGATCCTTATAATGATTAAGTGTGCACACCCTTCATCAAATTATAGGTACAAATTGTGGGCCTGCAGGCTGACCATAGTAGTGTGATGAGGGTTAAAGCTTTTCTAAAACTTTCAATTCTGAATACCTGAAAGATCAATTATCATATTAGGTAAGACATCTATTACACAGCTTTATGTAGTTCTGTAATTCAGGGCATCATTGCAATCTTGTGAAAATAAAGATAGTTCGGTATTTCACTTCTTGTGGTCCTTTGTGGATCTCTGCTTTGTTTCCTGCTTTTTGAATTTTTCCTGTCTTGAAGATTTTAGTACCATGTTGTCGAAATATTTTGACAAGCCCACAAGGAGTTGAACCTTGAAAAGACCCTGTTATTCTTTTGTTGCTTAAGGGGTGACACAAGGCAGGATAAGTAGATATACTGTAGTATGAACAAACTACAACAGATGCTTAAGCAGCATAGGAAGCAGTTTTAATAAGTAAAGACATGGAGGAAATTATAGTGGCATAATTTAAAAGCATCAATAAAACTTTGCTCTTCCTTAAAAGGGAAAGTGTTAGAATTATATTGTGTGCTCAAAACATCCTGATGCTACACAACTGTTTGTACATAGCAAAGGACAGTATCTTGCAGTGTTCCTGATTTAGTATTGACATAATGCTACTAATACGATTTTTAACCCCATGTACATTTCTTGAATAATGATGTGTTCTTGCAGTTAAAGAAAAGTTACAATGAATTTTAACAGATATAAGTATTTTGTACATAACTGGTTTAAGGCATGTTGAATTTTATCTGCACTTGTTTAATTTAAATAAAATTGAATATATGTTATACATCTAGAGCAGAGATCGGGTTAACAACAAATTTGTTGTATATTACGCCATGGCTGAAATTTCTTACGACACAGGTTGTACCTGCATTGTAAGATTTAGATATAGCATGTGGAATTTTAAGCCAGAGTTTTTTGTTAATATAAATACAAATCATGAAATCTGATGCGATTCAAAGTTTTATTACACAAAAATGATTTTGAATTACTCATAAATAAAAGGAAAATGACACAACTAGGAGACTAATGGTCAAATGATTCAACATGCCCATAGTGCTGTACATAAACACATATAGGCTAGTGCATAGACCCTATGCATGATGTACGTACACTGTACAGTGTACATGAAAGTTTTGATGTTGTTTTGAATACAGGCTGTCAATTGTCAACTATTTTAAGTGCAATTTTCATTCACTTTAAAAAGGCAGGCCTACACAAGTGTGTGTGTTAACAATTACTTGCATGTTTCGCTAGCGCGCAATGCCCTGTACATTACACAATGCCCTGTACATAACACAGTGCCCTGTACATACAATGCCCTGCAAAGTGCCCTTACATTAAAGTGGCATAATTTTATATGAGGGCAAATTTACAAAATTGGCGTAATTAAATACAAGCCAGGCAAAAAGTTATAGCACAACCTCTGATCTAGAGTAATTTTAGGTATCATCATCATTGGTCTACTGTAACACAGGTGACTGTAACTTGCTCCCTCCAGCCCTCCCAGCAAGGTTAGCAATCTGGCTTGGGGATAGCTGGCCACTAGTATCTCCCAGTACGAGTTGGATATAGCTATTGTAGGATGTGTGTTAATGTCCCCGGCCATGGGGTGGGTAGTAGAAGGCATACAGTTTGGCAGGTTCATCTTCTGCCATTAAAATAATGTGACCTAGGAAGTTTAACTGTATGCTGAGTGTTTTCTCAATCAGTGGCTTAGTGTCCTTTAACATCTTATATGATGTTGTTAGGCACATAGTCAATTTTTTTGAGCTTAATGTGATAACAAGATGTTGTAACAGATTTTATGTTGTTCTCAATGTCTTTTGTGAATATAAAAGTAGTCTTCAGTGTCATTTTTAAATCAAATAAAAAGAACATGGGTTGCAATGGTTGTCACTACTAAATAATTGATGCTATAAAAAGCTTAGGAAGTGGTTTGATGGCCTAAATCTGATGCACTTACCTTGTGAAATTACAGCACATATATTTCACAAAACTGATTTATAAGTTTTATTTGGAAACGATGGATTCAATTCAGGTGTTGGTTAACTTATTCTTGAGACAAGGTTATGAATCTCCTTGCACACACTTGAATATGAATATCTTGTAGGCATCAGTATAAAAAAAAAATAGTAAAAATAGGGAAGCAAGCTTGACATCAAATGTCCGATTTGATAGCTAGTATGCTGTCAATCATTCAAAGAGTGGAATATTGTCATTCAGTGGGACATTTTGAACAAGTACATCATTTAAAGCTGAATAATTGATTAAATGTTTGCACAAAAGCAAACTTAAATTATTCCATCCTGTTTACCAGCAATTTTAAAACACTTAATCTGTAAATGTTCTTTACATTGTAAATCCATTAGCAATTCCCAAATCATTCTCCTAGATTCAACATTCATTGTGCATTCATATGCAAATCAGCATATGCAACTGAGCAATCTGTCTCTGGAAAAGTTTTGGTTTAGATTTTGTTTCTCATGATGAAGAAATTGAGGCTTGCATCAATAACTGAAAATTTCTGTCTGCACCACTGGAGTGTTTTACTGTTATTTTATAAGTGTTTGATGAACTATTTCCATACATTAAAAGTTTAATTTTTTTAAGAAGATATTTATGAGAAATGTTCAATAATGGGCATGAATTGATGATTGACAACCTCTTGAAATAAAGATGGTTTATTAAGTAGGAGTTTATAGCACGAGGACTTACATTCTTGTGCAGTTAGTGTAATGTCATTGATAATCAGAAAATGTAAATGTGTACTTTTTATAAATTTGCCTGTCATGAATATTCATTATTGCATATTCATCAACAGTCTCAATATATTTTTCTGAATGTGGGAAATATATTATTGCAGAATTTTAATGCATAGTTGCAGGGGTTTTAAGGCATAGAAGAGTATGGTGAATGGAACCGAGAGTATGGTGATTGGAACCTTGTGCAGTTGTTGCAATGTCATTGACATCAAAAATTGAAAATGCTAGTTTGATGAATTTGCATGTCATGAATATTCATTAAATTGCACATTCATTTATATCAAGTGTCTCATTTTCCTGACTGTAGGAAATGTATCATTGCAGAATTTCAACATTGAGCTTTGTGAATGAAGGAGAAAAGTTGAGAAAGCAGTGCTGGCTGATATTATCTAGGGAAAAAAGCATTGCAGAAAAAGATAGAAACACTATAAGTCGGAGTCGGACAAGTTCAAATAATATTGCACAGCTTAATCTCAATACAGTTTGTTTAGACAGGCACATACACTCATAACGGCACACTTCTTAAAAGGGGTGTGGTTGTGCATGTTGTGAGAATAGTAATCCCCAAGATGCTGCTTCTTAAGAGTTAGGACTGATTTTTCATTCTAGAACCGGAACCGATGTTGGCAACTTTTAAAAAAGCAAGGTGCTGAATATTGAAACTAAGAAGACATGGTGTGCAAGAAATTGCATTTCATTTACAGTTATATTACTTTTGCTATTTTTTGTGTTTTGTTTCAAGTGTAAAACAAATTTTGTGGGGTTTGGTTTCGTGTGGTGTCTAGGTTAGGTGTACATGTACTGGATGAATTTACAATCTTTGAATGATGTGAGGTGGGTTGATGATGGTACATTGCAGGCCTGTAGGCAGGGTGTACATGTACTGAATGAATTTACAATCTTTAAATGATGTGAGGTGGGTTGATGATGGTACATTACAGGCCTGTAGGCAGGGGGTGCAGCGGGTGCATTCACCCCCTTTCCCCTATTGATCGCTAGGGTACACAAATCTATTTGACATCACTAGAAAAGGTGCTCAACTTCAGGAAACACTTCTCCCATGGATAGTTCTGGTTACAGAACTATTTTGCATCGGCAAAATACATGCAATTAAGGTGCTCAACTTCTGGCATGGATAGTTCCCTGTATCGGCAAAATACATGCACTTTTTAATACATTTCAAGACAGGTATAAAGCTGGTATCAATATGATTGTTAACAATATAAGTTGTGTACAATTTCAGCTTGATGACTTCAACATATAAACATACATTGTATAAGAACACTTGGTTTTGGGAGAAAATTTTCTCTGCAAAATCTAGATTTGTATATAGTGATAGGTTTTCATGCTGAATTATCAATTCAAAAAATGCCATGAGCCTATGAACAGGCAAAATTTTGATTTGCATACAGTGATAAGTTTTCATGCTGAATTATCAATTCAGAAAAAAAATGCAAAATTTTGATTTGCATATAGTGATAACTTTTCATGCTGAATTATCAAACCCCTGTTTGTAGTTTAAAATGACTTTTGACATTGGTGAAATTTATAACATTGAAAAGTAGGAGGTGACGGCTAGTATGATTGAAGTGTGATATGCAAATTTCTTTCACACATTTTGTTCAAAATCAGAGTTAGGATTTTGGGGTCCTTCATTGGTAAACTGGAAGTGGAGCGAATGGTCATGTAATGAAGAGAAGAAATTTGAGTGGCATATGATTAGCATGCTGTTCAAATTGTCATATTACTGCATCAAAATTGGTTCTGCAAATGTGTGAGTAATATGAAATAATATTTACCTGCAATTAGTTGAAATGATTTTCCGTGGATGTTTAGGTTTAGTAGTAGTTGAAAGCAGTAAGTGTATATAGAACGTTTGAATCAAATTCAAAAACTTGTATAAAGTGTCACCTAGTTTTGTAGTTTTTCATTTGTAAAAATCAATAGATGTTTTCACCAACCACATGTATGTTGTTGTTATTAAAGGATTAGTTCAATAGACAAGCAAGTTAGATCTTTTTATGAAAAACAACTTCAAAAGAAATAAAGTCAAGAAACTACATCATCATAAGGAGATATTCCAAGTTGTCTCAGTTGTGATATAAACATACATTGTATAAGAACACTTGGTTTTGGCGTTAATTTTTCCTTGATTTGCATGTAGTGATAGGTTTTCATGCAGAATTATCAATACAGAAAAATGCCACGAGCCATTTTATGACTGAAATCGGACTAGTTGTGACCTCACATTCCTCATAACTTATTTTGTATCTTTTGTGAGATTTTTCGCATAAAAAATTATTTTTAACAAAACGGAAATCAACTCATAACAGGGGTGGATCCAGGAATTTGTGATAGGCACCATAAATGCATTTGGGTAAACTGGACAGTCCCATTTTTTTCTCCTGATGATTTTTAGGGGTGGTATAGGGATTCCTATGCACCCCCTGGAACTGTGCATGCACACTTTTCTTGGTAGGTCATTGCTTTTTATGTGAACTTTTTGGAAGCTGCTGGATTTTTACATAGAAACAGTGCAAAAAAATGGACAGTGATTTTCTTTGTTTTCTTGTGTTATTAATAATCAAAACATTAAGCTTAGTTGGCACTCATAAAAGTAGACAAAACAAAAAGTAAAGTATTGATCTGATATACATAAGTTAGATGTTATAACTTACAAAAATTGAATTACTCAAAAACATGACAAAATATCACCTGTGTAACAAATGGTGACAGTACTAAAAAAATACTAGTTTAGTGAACAAAAAACATGTTCATATTTCATGATAGAAAACTGAGAAAAAGCTGAGTGTAGGGGCATTATAATTGGGTGCCAAATAATATATCTCTAGCCAAAGAGAAAGTGAAAACGATTTGATCCATGATTTCTCCATAGACAAATGAATATGCTTATACAGTGCACATTTTTCTAAAGGCAACATGAATTTGTGGAATTGATCATCTTAAAATTCGCATTCTATAAATAGAACTTGTTCCAAGTGCATATAACGTAGTTGAAAAGGAAATGCTTAGCAATCTTTTTACATTTCAAAATTACTTAAGCAATACATTTGACCCCCTTGTTGCATTGCTAGTTACCTCACTGTGAAAAGCAACTAAAAGACTTTCTCACTATAGGTTATGAAACAAATATCCAGTGTCATGTTGTTTTCATAAAATCACCTATTTTTACCATGGTCTTTAAAAAACGTATCGAACTGGGAACGGAAATGTGTCAAACTAAAACAATATCTCTGTATTCTTCAGTTTCAATCCATGATTGTCGAATCACTTCACATCACCCTCCCCTAATTCGGCCACTGGTTGAAAACTGTCGTTCTACTTGTCTTTTACTTTGACATTGATTAAATGTCATGTGACCGTATTCAATGGAGGTAACATCCCTCTCTTTGGTTGGCGTATCTCACCAGTAGGGAGTAATACTGGTGGAACAGGTGCCATGTTCATTGCTGAATCCTGATCATACAAATTCTTGAAAGACGGTGGTGCGACGGTTGTTGAGTTTGTCCAGATCTGACTGTATGTAGGAGGAGGGCTAGTACTTGGTGGTGGGTTGACTTCAAATGCTTGGTTTGTCATCTGTTGTGTTGGAATAGTTTCTCTATAAGGGGAAGAAAAGATAAAACAAACAACTATTATTAAAGCCCAAAAGTTGTATAAAATTTTCTTGTTCTTACCAAAGCCGTGGTGATGAAAGTTTGGGGGGAGTTTTATCCCCACTCCCAGCAAAACTTTCTAATCAGATGCACATCCTGAATTCAAACATCTAAATCCCCCCTCCTACAATCGAGGTTGGGGGAAGGGAGGGGGTAAGTAGCATTGTCACCGAGATTTACGGCTCTTGGGTGTTTCACTTCATTCTTTTCGCACAAAGATTCCATAGCACAAGCTACGATGTCTAAATACAGTCCTATGTTGACCAATTGTATGGATCAACTATAGACCTTTTTTAATCCGATTTAAGCCAAACCAGGCTGCTTCAGTACTTCGACCAAACAACTGCTGTGGGAATTTTCCCTTTGTTACCAATCAGCTGCAGTTACTGGAGAAAAGAATGAAAGCAACAATGTGTACGCATATTACCTGTATGTGCATGTGTATTACCTGTAACGTAGCTAACCTGTAACTAATTATTTCAAGTAATGCACTTTTTCACATGCTTGGTCCTATTCCCCACGTGAATTGTGCAGACGAACAAGAATCCCCTCATCCTCAGTACAGTATTCGATTGGTCAAAAAGATTTCCCCAGTATAGGCCTACCATTAGTTCATTATGGACACGTGGAGTTCGGCCATGTGACATTTGAAATACTTTTCCGGAATTTGACGATCGAAAGTGGTTTACTTACCCATATGCTCTTGTTCCAGATGCAGATCGTGGTGACCTATATGGCGTTTTTCGCATTGCCATCCTTATTGAGACACCCAGACAACAGATGAATAATAACCCCGCTGCAAGAATCGTTAAAATGGCAAAAATCCACTTTGTGTCAAATGTGTCCTCTGCAGAAAAAGAACAGCATAAACTGAATTATGATACTAATCGAAATAGAATATTCGAAAAAGATTTAGTTTTTTCTACAACGAGAGTCAAAATTCCCAAGGTCAGAATCAAATGCCTTCCAAAAGTGGTGTTGGGCAAAGTCACAAAACATAAATACGGAAAGTTACCCCCGTAATCTCGATTGTTTTCAAACTAAATATCAAAGTAATGACATTTTATTGAACAAAATGAATTCAAAATTTACTGATATAATTTTATTCGCAAGTTTAACTTACTTCGATAAAGACCTTCAAATGTAGTATTACAAGAAATAAGGAACACAAATTAGATAAAATAGAATTTCAAAGTTTTTAAAAGGTAATCCCTTGCCACCAAGTTGACAAAGTTTAGAAGTTCGCCCGTTACTCCGTATCGCAGTTTGTTTGTGATAAGCTTCTTTTCTTTCTGGCAAGTTGCAACACTGATGCAACAAACATGCTACTGACCGGAGGCACCTAATTAATATGATTTTGTGCAAGTCGCTTAAAATTAATTTCGTACCACAAATATCCCTTTCATCCGAACTGTCATCACAGTGATCAAATCCGTCGCAGATTAGGGTGTCAATAATACAACGATTGTTTTCACACTGAAAGTAGCCTTCCTCGCATCCATGGAAATCTAAAGAGTAAAGAAATTACTTCTGAATTTAAACGTTGCCAACAATAAAGTATAATTCCTAAACGGGGAATACATTAAGACGGCAATAAGAAATCCTTAACAGCTCAAGAGGTTTAATTGTCTGATTTTGTTTTTCAATTATGTTCAATAAAAGTTTCCTCCGCAGTTCTTTTCTTCGTCGACATCATTCTTCTTCGAAATGTGGTGCCAAAGTTAAGAGGGGAAACTCAAGAAATAGTTTGCCAGTTCCAAAATAGCAAAAAAATTGTTTTCGAAATGCTGCCGAACTTCAACAACACGTTGCTTCAGCAATACAAGACATTTTTTGCAGTTTGAAAGTTTGTTGCCGTAGCTCCTAAACATATTCTCTAAATTTGACAAGCGTGTTGTCGAAGTTGAATTTGACAAAACATGTTGCTGAAGTTCGACAATATGGTAGCGAAATTTTAAGTTCCACAAATATGTTGTCCGAGATTAGACACAGCTTGACAACATATGACCAACATTGAAAAAATATATACTTGTTTCACCCGAAGCCAAAATCATGCTGCTGATAAGTTGTTTCTAAGTTCGACAACATATTTTATCGCAATCCAAGAACATATTGCTGATTTTTCACAAATTGTTGCCAAACTTCGATAGCCTGATGACGAAGCTAGGCATCTTATTTCCAAGATTTGACAACATAATGCCCAAGTTCAACAACATAAGGCCTAAGCTTGAAATTTTTTACCAAAGTTCAAGAACGAATTACAGAATATTCACAATTTTTCTGCCAGATCTGAAAGCATGTCGCCGAAGCCCGACATCATATTGTCAAACTTCGTCAGCATGCTGAAGAAGCTCGACATCGTATTTCCAACATTCGAAAGCATGTTGCTGAAACTCAGAATCATATTACCGCTTTACATCACCAATGTGTTGTCAAAGATCAAGAATATATTACCGAATGTTCACAACTTCTTGCCAAAGTTCGGAAACATGTTGCCGAAGTCCGACATCATACTTCCAAAAGTTCGACAACATGTTGCCGAAGTCCGACATCATACTTCCAAAAGTTCGACAACATGTTGCCGAAGTCCGACATCATACTTCCAAAAGTTCAAAAACATGTTGCCGAAGTCCGACATCATACTGCCAAAAGTTCGACAACATGTTGCCGAAGTCCGACATCATACTTCCGAAAGTTCGACAACATGTTTGCCGAAGTCCGACATCATACTGCCAAAAGTTCGACAACATGTTGCCGAAGTCCGACATCATACTTCCGAAAGTTCGACAACATGTTGCCGAAGTCCGACATCATACTGCCAAAAGTTCGACAACATGTTGCCGAAGTCCGACATCATACTTCCGAAAGTTCGACAACATGTTGCCGAAGTCCGACATCATACTTCCGAAAGTTCGACAACATGTTGCCGAAGTCCGACATCATACTTCCAAAAGTTCGACAACATGTTGCCGAAGTCCGACATCATACTTCGAAAGTTCGACAACATGTTGCCGAAGTCCGACATCATACTGCCGAAAGTTCGACAACATGTTGCCGAAGTCCGACATCATACTTCCGAAAGTTCGACAACATGTTGCCGAAGTCCGACATCATACTTCCGAAAGTTCGACAACATGTTGCCGAAGTCCGACATCATACTTCCGAAAGTTCGACAACATGTTGCCGAAGTCCGACATCATACTTCCAAAAGTTCGACAACATGTTGCCGAAGTCCGACATCATACTTCCGAAAGTTCGACAACATGTTGCCGAAGTCCGACATCATATTGCCAAAAGTTCGACAACATGTTGCCGAAGTCCGACATCATACTGCCAAAAGTTCGACAACATGTTGCCGAAGTCCGACATCATACTTCCAAAAGTTCGACAACATGTTGCCGAAGTCCGACATCATACTGCCAAAAGTTCGACAACATGTTGCCGAAGTCCGACATCATACTTCCGAAAGTTCGACAACATGTTGCCGAAGTCCGACATCATACTTCCAAAAGTTCGACAACATGTTGCCGAAGTCCGACATCATACTTCCAAAAGTTCGACAACATGTTGCCGAAGTCCGACATCATACTTCCAAAAGTTCGACAACATGTTGCCGAAGTCCGACATCATACTGCCAAAAGTTCGACAACATGTTGCCGAAGTCCGACATCATACTTCCGAAAGTTCGACAACATGTTGCCGAAGTCCGACATCATACTTCCGAAAGTTCGACAACATGTTGCCGAAGTCCGACATCATACTTCCGAAAGTTCCGACAACATGTTGCCGAAGTCCGACATCATACTGCCAAAAGTTCGACAACATGTTGCCGAAGTCCGACATCATACTTCCAAAAGTTCGACAACATGTTGCCGAAGTCCGACATCATACTTCCGAAAGTTCGACAACATGTTGCCGAAGTCCGACATCATACTTCCGAAAGTTCGACAACATGTTGCCGAAGTCCGACATCATACTTCCGAAAGTTCGACAACATGTTGCCGAAGTCCGACATCATACTGCCAAAAGTTCGACAACATGTTGCCGAAGTCCGACATCATACTTCCGAAAGTTCGACAACATGTTGCCGAAGTCCGACATCATACTTCCGAAAGTTCGACAACATGTTGCCGAAGTCCGACATCATACTGCCAAAAGTTCGACAACATGTTGCCGAAGTCCGACATCATACTTCCGAAAGTTCGACAACATGTTGCCGAAGTCCGACATCATACTTCCGAAAGTTCGACAAAATGTTGCCGAAGTCCGACATCATACTTCCAAAAGTTCGACAACATGTTGCCGAAGTCCGACATCATATTGCCAAAAGTTCGACAATATGTTACTGATGTTCGACATACTGCCAAAAGTTCGACAATATGTTACTGAAGTTCGACATACTGCCAAAAGTTCGACATTATGTTGCCGAAGCCCGACATCATATTTCCAAAGTTCGACAACATGTTGCCGTAATCATTTTTTTTTTATTATTGTCAATCTTCACAACTTGTTTCCAAACTTCGAAATCTTATTGCTGAGATGTAAGAACATAAAGCCAAATAGCTACAACTTTCTATCAAAGTTTGAAAGCATGTTGCTGAAGTGCGACATATTGCCAAAGCTCAATAATATCCAACTTCGACACCATGTTGAAAATAATTGAGATATTTTTTTGTTGACAACATATTACTGATTTTTTACAATTTGATGGCTGGAATTCATATTTGCAAGTTCAGCAACTTGATGCTTAAGTTCAACAACATTTTACCAAAGTTCAAGTGTGTAATTTGTTTTCAAACTTCGAAATCTCATTGCCGAAGTTCTTTCTACAGCATAATGCCAAAGTTTGACATGTTGCCAAATATCGACAACGTGCTGTACGGCTTGACAAGATGAAAACAAAGAGATTGCGAAAAAATGTTGTTGAAATTAAAACAAAAAGATTGTTTAAGTTCGGCAACATGTCATCGGAGGTCAAAGCACATCCAATACATTATCTTCTAGAATTATTAGAATGTATCGTGTTTCATTTTATGAATATCAACAAATCCTATCTGACTTGTTAACCAAGTGGTAGATGATCCCCTTTCATCATTGTCGTCGTTGTCGTGTCATCATCACCATCATCTTCATCATCATCGTCAGCAGCAGCCGTATTAGTAGTATATGATAAGTTTAGCATGAAAATTGTCACAAACCTTCATAATAGATGGCATACACAAGCCTAAATCCTTTAAAATCTTCGTTGCCATTCTCATCCGAATAAAGAGTTATTGAAGCTGACGGAGTGGTCGTTGAAAAGTGCCCTCTATCGGTTCCACACAACTGAGTAGGAGGTGTCGTGCTTAGTTCAAGATAGTCACCGCTCTCTCCACAAGTTTCCGCTGACAAGGAGAAATATTGAAAACATCTCAAACTATCATTTTAGCACTCTGCAGAGAGCATACCTCCGCCCTGTTCGTTCCCCACCGGAATACAATCTACCTCAGAAACCTTTGACCCACCAACTTATAACCCCACACAATTTTCTCACTGTTGATCTATATTGCCATTTACATTCTAAACACTTGAGAATCACTCAGTATAATTCAGGCTAAGCGTTCATTGGTTGAGCTCTATTCAGAGTAGATTCACATTCCATCATTTTTATTCATGGCAGAAGCCAATTGTTTTGATTTCTTTGATACCAGAGACAACTTTACTTGATTTTATATGAGTCCAGAAAATTGATTGTAAGGCTGTTCTTTCATGGCATAAGCTCGTTATTCAGCACATTCCATTAAAAAGTTTCAACTAAGTCTTGATAAATCTTGCCCTAAAACATACCCACCCCTCCATTTCTACTCTCCCATTGCTCCAATAATTCCCAAATATCAATCGTTTCTTCTTTAAGCAGTAAGAAAACCGCACACCAAAGTTAATCAAAATCTTAGCATCAGTTATTGAGATATCTTGATGACAGACAAAATATCCCAGTCCATTTGCACTCTACCCCTGTTCCAACATGTCTCAAATTTTAAATATTTTGTTCTTAAGCAGTAACAAAACCACACACGAAATTTAATCCAAATCCAATTATCAGTTCTTAAGATATCTTGATGACAGACAAACTGACAAACGGAGGCGAAAACACTCAGTCCGACTTCGTTGGCGGAGGTAATCGTCAATAAGCATTACGATTATTATAATGCTAGATATTAAGTTGTTGATGGTTTTACAAACAAACAAAAAACCGGTATAGAGAACGCCTATTAAGCAACATCGACTTATAAAGACAATATGAGCAAGAAGAATTATGATAACATCAAAACAATTCATCAAGTTTCGCTGCAGATAAACTGTTTAAATTTCAGGGGCAATAAAATATATTCAAATACGTAATCAGGTAAAACCAGCAGCTAAATTGATTTCCACGTTTCTAAATTCAAAGCTCATTTTCCCCAATTCATTTGTTACAATATAGTCTGAAGAAAAGCAGCTGACAATGGCCAAGTTTATATGAATCTTGACCATGCCTTCCCTACACCCAAGCAACGATTAGCTGGATGAAAAGATATTTCATACTGAGCTTGATGACAATAAGAATATTACATTGAAGATTTTGGGCAATTTTCAACTGGCCATCTACATGCGGTTATAAAAAATATAAAACCGTTTTTTTCAAAAAATTAAAAGATTTTAATTTAAAATTGAGATTATCCTGATTTACAAATTACTGTCTGACTGAAAAATAACAAAAGTGACTCATGTTCTTTTGTCAGATTTCATTTTTTGGAGAATACTTCAATAAAGGAGATTAGACAATCGCTAGGTGGACGGTAGATAACACCAATAATGATCTTCTTGTTGTTTAAAGTTGTATTAGTAAACGAAGATTCAAAGTAGGCTGAAGTAATTGTTTAATCTTCCCTGATAAGAAATTGAATTTCCCCCCGGATTTAAAAAAACCACCACCACGCCCATTGTTCCTATTATTTAAAAAAAGTTGCAATTAGGAATATTGACCATAGATAGTAGACTGTTATTATGCAGCCATGTTTCAGAGATAGCTGCGATAGAAAAGACACATGTACAACAAACTATGTACAGCATCATTCCATAGGCTACGTGAATTGTTATGTACTGGTCCCGGAAGTAAATTCCTTGTATGTAAATCATTGATGTCGATATAAGAACAGTTACTATCATTATAAGAGATGTGATGGTCGTCAATTGTTATACAATTGCTGACTAAGCTATCTAAGAAAACACCTTTCAAATCATTGGAAGAAGCATCATTACTTAATTCAGAAATATGCGAGTCACTCATGGCTAGTAAGATTAACTAGATTAGATCTATCAATGTCACAATGGTTAAACACATTTAAATTGGCCATTAACAAAAGAAAATAAAGAAAGAAAAAAAGCATATAATAAGATGAATCACACAAATAGAAGAAAAGAATAGTTGCCACTCACAAGTAAAATGGCAACAAAATCGATTTAAAGATCCATTCAATGTCTATGTGTTAAAAGAAACAAAATATAGTTCCGAGTCTATATTGTTGGAACTTAGAGGGCTTTCATAATAACTTTACTTAGTAAGCTGTAAAAATTAATCCATTTGGTTTCATTGAATCTACACCAATAACAAGAATAATTGCTGATTGGTTACAATTACAAAGTCTATCATTGAAGCTAAAATGTAAACGACTAGTTTCTAAACTGAAAGGTGTTATTCTCCTCCCCTCCACCCCCTCTCTGTTTTTCTTCAACAGTTACTCATACTTGTAATCAAAGTTTAAACACTGTCTTTTTAAAAGTCAAATAATTTAGACGCCAGAAAAGTTATTTGACTTTAAATGAAACTTTAAGATTTATTTCAAGTTGGCCACAAAAAAATTTTTTTCTCTTGAACTGATAATAATTTATCTTTTTCTTATGGTTTTTTGGACTTGTTTGCCTCCAGAAAACACTTATTTGGCCGTAAAAAATATTTGTTGGCTTGATTTTTACCTCTTCTTAAAAGTTTTGATGGAGAATAAAATTTAAGTAAAAAATTAGTTTTCTGATGACGTTTGGACCACGTGATATTTTGTATGTCGTTGAAATTACATAATAACCTTGTTTTGCTTTTCAGCACATTTGGACCCTCCCAGAAAAAGCCTCTGGAGCTGACAGTGTCCAATCGCTTTTAAAAAGTTTTTATTACAGTTTGAATTTTATTTTTAGCGGGCTTAATTTGGCCATTTTTTTAAAAGCGATTTGGCTTTAAGCGCGTGGAACGATCTGCCAATCCTGTCTTTGACTCATCATTAACTCACCTGGTTTAAGATCGTTCATCACAACATTAATGTACACCATCTCACTCGGCCGATTTCCAATTATTTCGATGGTACAGGTCTTGGATACAGGATAAGGAGTTGACCCTTGACCTTCGTGAGATACAATAGCTCCACCCTTACTGTCGAGTACAGCATGGGACAGGTCACAAACTGAGGATGAAAACAACAAGGCATTGTAAAGAGCAGAGGCGACATCAAATTATTAATACTCGTGATACTAGGCACAACTAGACCACATACGGGGAACTTCGTTTTATGCGGTGGTGGCCATGGAGGAGGAGGAGGAGGAGGAGGAGGAGGAGGAGGAGGAGGAGGAGGAGGAGGAGGAGGAGGAGGAGGAGGAGGAGGAGGAGGAGGAGGAGGAGGAGGAGGAGGAGGAGGAGGAGGGAGGAGTGGAGGAGGAGAAGCAACAGCAGGAGGTGCAGCAGGAGGTGCAGCAGGAGAAGCAGCAGGCGGGGGAGGTAATCCTCCCCGAGATTGCTTTGCCCCATTACTTTCCCCCAAAAAAAGGTTGTATATGGGCGACATATTTTTCTACCTACAGGCCTTTTCCGTGAAAATACGCTTCCCCTTTCTTGTCCCCCAGGATCAAAATCCTGGTGCCGCCATTGGTTCTATGTCAATGACATGACCATATTTTCCATACAATTTTTATATAGGCAAGTTGGCAGGCTGGGGCAAAAAAAAAGTATTGTGGGGAATGCCTCCTTCGCACGTCTATCTCCGCCATTGGCAGATTGGTATAGTTACATCATTGTCTGGAAAAATCTAGAGGAACCATTTGCAGATTGCTTTAAAAAGTATTAGAGTCATACCAACACAACTTTTCACTTATTCAAACGCACGTTACGAATTTTTCAACATTTGCTTATTATATGCTGTCTGCAAATTGAACGGCTGCTTTACACGAATTTGAAACTCCTCCAGAAAATTTAAACTGTTGGCACTCAACAAAAATATTCAATATTTTTCGCTATTGCTCTTGGGTAAGCTGGTATAATGGAGATATTAAAACGTGAAGTCTCTTTGCAAATAACAAAAATGGTAACAAAAGATGATCGACGATGCAAATTGTATAGCAGATATGTCATCAAAGTGGTACATAACAACAGAAGCAGATAGAACGTGTGACTCGTCATCATATGGAAAATATGGTTAGACTAGAAAAACGCTATAGTTGAAATTCATAGTTAGAATATCTCTACCTTTGTATCAAACAATGTGATTCATGTGATTTGAATGATAATATAGATAATTTAATTAATACGAATCTTAGTTAAATTGCACTATAGTGCATGCACTTTATCAGGGGTTCAGGCTTCGAATTAGCGCAGTGAAGCTTTAACAAGCATTGCAAAAGGTACCAACCGACACGAACATCTGACAGAGTATCACATAGGCAATAGGCGGAGAATATTATGTCAGAATTGTGTCAAAATTTCTCCCATACCGTGTTATGGGGAGGGAAAGTGTGGTAGATAATTATCTGAGATATATAGGCAGATAGGGCAGTGGGCTCATGGGGCCAAAATTTAAGTTAAAGCGGCTCTCAAATTTTGCCTTGGGAATAATTAAAAGGGAAATATCAAAGTTTTAAGACTTGAATAGATCAAATATGTATTTTTTGACAACATTTGTCAACTTTTTAAATTTTTAACCTTTTTTGAGTGCGGGTCATTGGATGTCAGCTTTTAAAAGGCATTTTTACAATAGTGTCAGTCAATGAAATGCATATAAAAAAAAATGTTCTGCCCGCCGTACTACATCACTACTTAGTTAGTACCAGAATATTACCCCCACCCCTCCCCCTCCCCCCCCAAAAAAAACCTGCGGCGGCAAGCAGCGGGAACCAGCTGCTAAGCTCGTTCGGCGGCATGCCGCCGTCGGACCACTGGCTGGTATCCGGCGACACGCCCACTGGCCGGTGTCAGGCTGCAATCCGGCGGCATGCTACCGCCGGTCCCTCGGTTTCCAAATCCGACGACACGCCGGTGGTTGCCACTGTCCGGTCCGCAGGTCTTACCGCCGATGGTCCGCCAACGCCTTGCTATTGAGGTCCC
>JAIGNY010000033.1:665000-835000 GCA_020152595.1 Chiridota heheva
TCTATAAGATAAAGGAAATAGGAGCATTAGGCGCGCTGGAGTATAAATATAGGAGCTCTATTGATGTGGTTTCTCGGCACTTAAACTGCAGTGAATGCTTAATAGTGCCACAGAGGAAATTCTATCATAATTACGTAAAAATACACATGGCACAATATGTAAGAGGAGAAAGAAAAGGCTGAAGGATTATAACCAGTTGGTAAAAGAGAACATACTAAAATAGTATCAAGTTTTTTGCCAATCCTTGATCATTTTTTAACATAAAATTGACGCTGCATGGCTGCCAATGGTGTGATAATTCTTTTAGTTATTAGAAGTGCCTACTCTTATGTATTGCTGCTGAAAAGCTAAAGGTATATGATCTTGAAATCTGTTATACTGATATAGCATGTATGTACCGTGCTATTTTTCAAACATTTTATAAGCAGATAAGTACAATAAATTGCGTGACGCGGTTTTGGTTTTGTTTGACTGTTTTAACCCACGCATTAACAATTATTATGTCAAATACACGCTAGCGCCATTGGGGACCAATATTTTTCATACAGGCACCGAGGCAGAATTTTTTTTGTTTTGTTTTCCACTGACCAATAGACCCGATAGCGTGTGTGGTGCTGCTTGCTTACCTTCATAATTGGAATCAACCATTTTAACCATCGCTTCAAACCCTGTCTCCTGAATGGAAGCGTCGGAGTGAAAGATCACACGCAATCTCCGATTGGTGCTGAGGATAACTGGCGGCGCTGTCTGTCCGCAGAAAGTTCCAAAAGTCACTGCGTCATCTGACGCACCGTCGTAAATACTGACGTAATCATAAACACAATTTCCAAAATCATTTGCACGTTCTAATTCGAATGTTGTATACGCTATGCGGATTCTATATCCTGTGATAGAAGACAAAACAATCATGATTTTGGAAATATTCAAGAGTAAAATCGGTCAGATTTGAAAAGAAATGAAAAATATGACCGCAAGCAAGGGTGTAACCAACCTTCAGAAGGCCCGGTCACCGAGCGGAACAATTGTTGATTGCCGAAAATATTTTGCAGCTTTGCAGCTTTGTGTACATTTGACAATTCAAATGCTTCTTAACCCCAATGTTTTCTATTTTCTAATATCAGCGTTGTACTAATGGCACAAGGCCCCCTTCCTTATCATCCATGTGCTCTCTCGAGCTATTTAAATTATTCCCCCTGAAGCATCCCAGTCCGATACTGTCCAACATAGAGTGGACATAATATTTTCCGATCTGCTCCTCCGCCCCGTGCAATTATGACGCCATAGCCTTACACGTGTCTTTTTTCCTTCTGTATTTTATAGAAATATCATTCGAAGTTTTGAAAATTATATTCTGATTAGCAGATCACATTCACACAGAAATTGCAGCGGAAGTGACGTCGCTGGTATGTAGCAGAATTACAGATGCTGTGTCTAGCATTTTTTTCTGTGACGAGATTTCCTCTTTAACAGATTATAATATGGCATATTCCAGGAAAACAAGTTATCTACCATATAAAAATATGATGAGAAAAGAAAACCGTTTCAAATTTTCATTCACCGGATCAATGCATATGTTGATTAATTTTTAATAAGATCAATTAAGTGAGTCTGTGACATCAAATTTCCATCTTATCCCAGATATTGTTGCACTCTGACACTGGCATACAATTCTAATTAGAGTCTTGGGCGGTTCGCTATAGGTGCAATGAGTGCACTAACTGCCCCCCCCCCCCTCCTCGTCCCTCTCCCCTGAGATTTGTTAATCATTTTTTTCTTTTGCTGAATTACATGTATAATTAAACATATGTTCACTCCCACCCCCTCCCCCTACCCAAATCATATTTTGCCCCTCCAAGTAAAACCTCTTACAGCCGCCAGTGATCCGAATCTAACATTTGGCCGTTGCACTTACCTGGAAGTGCCTCGATATCAAAAGTACAATCCTGCCGCGGCGGATAATCGGCAGGGTGGAACGGAGATTTGATGACGACTTCGGTTTCCATTGAATGTAGGAAAACTTCTTCAGATCTACAGAAGGAGACATCATCTTGTGGGGTTACAAGTAACGCAGAACACAAGATCAAAAGGGTAGCCCCGGACCAGCGGGTCGGCGTCATTATTCAGCTTTGAATTTGTGCTTAAACTGATAAGTGAAGGGTCTCACTAGAAGGAACCGGATGTATTTCTTTTTAATTCTGTCGGTAAGATAAATGAAATGTTTCATGTTTAAACGATAAATTTTAAGAAATCTTCTCTTTTCTTTTCGGGCCCTCTCTACCAGTCTACGGCAATGTTCCCTTTTAATTCAAAAACTGTCGTACAGAAATTAGTAACGGTCCCATTAAAATTTTGGGCATTAATTTCACAAACCAGATGGCGGACCTTTTCAGTTTTGAACTATTTGCAAAACTTTCTTGTCTTGGAATATCCGTCGATTACGACGGTCTCTCCGGGATCTTACCCATACTGGCATAATTACTCTCAAAAAAATTCTTTGTATTTCGCAATTTGTGTTTATTTTTTCTGTTATTTTCTGAAAGAGTTAGAAAAGGTTCTTTTAAATTTTGTGTGGGACGGAAAGCCAGACAAAATTAAGGGCAGTGGCGTAGCCAGAAGGGGGCGAAGGGGGAGATCGCCCCCCCAATATTTTAATCCGTCGGTTCAGATTGATGCCGTCGGTTGCACAATCTTTGACAGTCCAGGTGCTTATTATGCTTTTAAATTTCAAAAGGGAACTTTCTCAGAAAAAGGTTCTTTGGTAATAATCCATTAAATATTTGTTCGATTTTGTATTTAAATACATGAACTAAGACATACACAGAGAGAGGAGAGACAGAGAGAGGGGGAGAGAGGGAGAGGTGGGTGTCGGAGTACATGTGATACAGAACAGGCTCATTTTAAAAGTCTGACAACATTTACACAAGTTTGTAGTAAATTATGAAAAGCCTTTCTTTTAGCTGTTTAGTCAACCCATATTTTTCAAAGAGTGACGATAAACCTAACCATGTACAAACGTAAACAATAAAACAACATATTTTCACATTAAGCGTTTTCATGATTTTGTGTTTTGTATATGGTGTATTATATATAGCTTTCTTTGACATGATTTTTGAATTGTATAATACACCTTTATATGCGTTGTGACATACGTTTTTGCCCTTGAAATATCAATTTTGCGAGAGCTTCCGGGGGCTTCACCCCTAGATCCCACCAGGGCCCTTAAACGGGCCCCTGGATCCCACGCCGACAAGTAAAGCGCCATGAGTTTGTCTTTTGTATATGGTGTGTTATAGCTCTCTTTGACATGACTTTTGACTTGTATAATACACCTTCTTACTATGCGTTGTAACATACTTTTTTGCCCTTCAAATGTCAATTTGGCGAGAAATGGTGTCACCTCAATTACGCCACTAAATATCGTGTCGGTTCGAATCAATCCCCCTCCCCCATCCACCCTCCCCCTCCCCCAATATGAAAATCTTGGCTACGCCACTAATTAAGGGTACTGTTCTACAGTTTTATATCAACCTGAAACTGGGTCTCAATCTGATTAATATCTTCCACTTTCTACATGCAATTAAAATCTCATGGGTGAAGAGGTATCTTGCTTAGACTGATTCTCAAAGAGCCTGGAAATTTTGTTTCAATATGACGCTTAGGAATTTTGAGGGAAAGTTTCAATTTCTTTGTAATTGTAAGGTGAATGGCATAACAAATATCAGTAACGACTTTGTAAAAGATATTTGAATTGCTTGGAGCTGCCTTGTAGCAGGAAGTTGTTATTTGGTTTGGTTTGTTGATGTTTAACGGCACCGCGACAGTCAGAGTCAAATGTGCCAAGAGGGTGTTAATAAATTATGGTGTAAGATTTAGGGTAGTGAGGAAAGGAAGAGGTTTGTAAGTGAGAAAAGGGGGGCAAAACAGAAAGAGAAAGGGGGAAAAGGAGGTAAGTACTAAGTAATGTTAGGTGTAAAAAAAAAAAAAAAAAAAGGGGGATCGGGGAGGGGAAAGTTACATGTGGTGGAAGAGGTTGTTGTTGCGGATGAAGTTGATGTTTGAGGAAAAATTGTTTTCGAAAACTTCCGAGATTGTGGATAGTGAGGAGAGAAGAGATCTAGAGTTTTGGTATAAGGGACAGGTTACGAAGATATGCTTGATGGAGAGATCGGTGTTACAAGTGGGGCAGAGAAGGGTAGGGGAGCCGGATAAAGATGGAAGTGAGTGAGAGAGGAGTGGCCGAGGCGAATGCGGGTGACAACGATGTCTTTCCTGCAGTTGCGACTGTGCAGAGTGGTGTTGGTCCCGACTTTGGATTTGATGGTGTAGAATTTGTTACTGGTTTCTTGATTCCAGGAGTTTTGCCAATTTAAAAAAAAAAAAAAATCTAGTTGGAGATGGAGAGACGGAGGTCTGAGTGTGTGGAAAAGGAAAGACGATGTTTGACAGAGCTTTGTTGGTGGCTCTGTTGTTGCCAGGGATGCTGACATGCCTAGGAATCCAGAAAAAGATAATATTCTTTCCAAATAATAACTCCATGCTTGTAGCCTCTGTACCACAGTGTAATTTTCAAAATAAGTTCATTTGGAACAATAGCTGTTATACGTGTTAAAGGATTAGTTTAGTGGTGAAGCATGTTTGTCTTATATGAAAGAGGACTTCAAAAGAAACTTTGACAAAATGCAAAATTCTTATTCCGTTAAGGAGATAATCAAGTTTAAATTTTGGTATCATTTATGTAGAAACAACTGAAATCACACAACTTGTGATGTCATAGCCTCAGATTCCTCAAAGTCTTTATGTATTCTATCATATTTTGTGCTGCGGTTTTGTGGATTAAAAACCATTGGATATGTCAAAATGGTAGTAAAACTGAATCTAAAAAGGGTATTTATAATATACCATTTGAAGAAAGTTTGAGAAAAAATAATCTAAATAGTGAAAAAATTGAATAAACTTTCCTTAAGAGACATAAAGATTTTGAGGAATCGGAGGCTGTGACTTCACAACTAGTCTGATTTCAGTCGTTTCTACACAAATGATACAAACTTTAAACTTAAATATCTCCTTAATGGAATAAGATTTTTGAATGCTTTTTCTTCACCATTTTGTTTTTTTTCCCTATAAGATAAACATGCTTGACCCTTCAACTAATCCTTTATTAATGCCACTGTTAAGCACTAAAACACTTGATGCCGGGGTATAGTATATTTCAGATCTTTTTTTTACCTACTATGCGTATAAGTATAACATTCCAGTTCTTCACTCAATATTGTGGTATGATCTGTTCAATTCTCAAGACGTGGAAATGTACTCTTAATGTTAGTTCTTTATCACCTCAGGAAGCAGTTTTAATGAAGGTTATGACTTGCAGGGTCGCAAGAAATTAAGGCTTATTTGACTTAGCAAACGGAGAAAGATGTGAAAATGTTTTAGCAAAGCGGAATTGGCAAAGGTATTTTAATATTGAAGACAGTGATTAGCATATTATTTGTTTTAATGGTTTCTCCAGTGTCCAAAACACAAAAATAAGGTATTTTTGATGTAGATATTTAAATTTCATATTAGGTAATAACTGAAGGGATAATGCTCTTTGCACTTTTTGTAATCTTGCACATGAGAATATTGTCATCTGTTTTGGTATTGTCATAAAGTTATGCTGTTCTGGGATGTCATTGGTGGTCTCTTTCACATGACAATGATTTGACGTTAGGGATGTTTGGGCATGGTGGGTAAGTCTTGTAATTTTGTTATGTTTTGTTATAAAATATTTCACATACTCTTGCAAAATGTGAGAGCTACAAAAAGCAAAATCCATTCGAGCCATTAGGCTCATAGAGCCGGTGCATGCAGATGAGAGCACATGCTTCACCCTATCCATCACAGATTAACTCCCCAGCGGTGCTGGTACCGTACTCAATTTCACAGCTGAGTGGACTGGAGGAAGTAAAGTGTCTTGCTTAAAGACACAATGTAGCGCTCACGACGGGAATCAAACCCGGTACCTTTCGAATACAAGCATGACTCCTTGACCACTGAGCCAAAGCACCTCTTAACTGCAAGAAAATATGTATGTCACCCTGTATCGTTTAATTTTATATATAGGCTAAATTTCCTTGTACGTGTTGAAAATCACATAGCTTTCAAAAATCAAGCTTCATTTGTACTCTGAGCTAATCAAAATTGTAGCCAACAATTGAATTATATTTATTGCAAAAACTCCAGTTCAGATGTACTCATTCTATTAGGTACATTTTAATTTATATTGTTATCTTATTTATGTCCTATGGCATGTTTTGGTTTATTATTATTATGCATCTTCAAGTTGGTTCATTTCATTTAAAGAACGTGCTTGGTGTATCTTCATTTATGCATCTGCACCATTCATCTTGTATACGCTTTCATTTATATGCATCATTGTAAGAATAAATTGTTAATAAAGTGTGCAAAAAAAAAGATGATGAAATGCATGACAAGCGTAAATTGGTAATCATAATAAAGTATTGTTATATTTCTAGAAAGTGGTATAGCAGAGATCCAGTGGCGTATAAAAAAAGGGATTTTTCCGGTGGTGTCGAAAAATTAAGAAATATATCGATTGGGAGTTTCCAAATGACACGGTTGTCACTTTCACATCGATGTTTTGCGTACCTTTTCCCAGGCGAGAAGAGGCTATAGTCTGATAGTTAGATGATTTTGATGGGAATACCCCGGTAAGAGCTAAGGCCGTAATTCTCATTCACAAAGTGCATAGGAGACACGGGCCATACTTTGGTTGGGATGACAATGTTTTTTTAATAACCTCTAGTTTTTGAAAATTATGCATGAAAGTGGGAGTAACGAGGGACAATTAAGTGCCACTGCATCCCCAGGAATTATGGAACTGAATAGAACCATCCTGGCTGGTGAACGTTCCTTGGCATATCTTGGCATATCTATGGTCTGATGGTGTTATATATCTGATGAATGTGACGTGAACGTTACAAGTGGCTTATTTAAGCCAGGGTCATAAAAATGCGTGTGGGATACAAGTGACTTTTCATGTCAGTGCTAAAAAAGTGTGTTAGTGTGAATGTGTGTGTGTGAGGGGAAGGGGGGGGGGGGGTAATTAGGTACTGTAGTAAAGAGACTTTCATAACGTTAAAATTTTGGAATAGAGGCTTACAAAACGGGTGTTGTTCAATTTGACAATTTTTGACAGAAGTTGAAAACCATATATTAGGAAAAATTATATTACAGAAGTAATTTGACTTAGAGATCACTTACGATATTCCGTAAGAAGGTGACCTTTGTAATGTCTTTGATAATTTCCGGTAACACAAAACCTCAAACTGAAGTAAACCGCATCATTGGTATATATTTACATCGGACTGTCTGATGGCGAACTTACATAAAGTGAAATGTAATCATCCCCCTTATTGTGACATGCGCAATACTTCCTCACACCAGATCAAATTATTCTGATCCTTCTCATTATCCTTCTATTCCAATTTCATTAAAATGTACTTCCATATATGATTATGCAATGTTGATCACTACTTACAACCACTTGCAGTTCTAAGACACAACGCTGCCTCTTTTCCATAACAGATGCACAACAACACTGAGCCTCTTTCAAGACGCTATCTATGATATATACTCCTCATCACAGCCATACTTAGTTGGCATACTCTTTTCTTCACGAGCTTGCCCTAATACATGTCCCTACCAACCATGCAACACACATTTGCTGTTTCTCCGGAATTATTGATTTTTTTCTATCAGCAAATCAGCCTATTGTCCCATCTCGAACCTGTATAGCTTTGATCTGTTTACATGTATAAGTTGGCTCCATCCTCCTTTGTTTAAATAAGTTCTCTTCGTCAGTTTGAAGACATTTGCTCATTAGCTTTTAAAGAGGATAGGCCTATAGAGTGTATTCGTAAACCGTTTTATTTTTATACAAATAGTAATTTTATTTAGAGGGCCCCGTTATTTAGTTATTCAGATGAAACTAAATCACTTGCTTTTGCATTTTCTTACATTATTTGCATATTTAGTGTCGTGGCATGCTGTATAAGAATTTTCTCGAAGTATGAAACTCCCAATACTAAATATGCAGATCTCCCGCCCTCCCCCAGAGGAGTAACTTAAGGGGGTGTGGGATGTTAAACCTCCCAGGAAATTATTTCGTCGGGAAATTCCAATTTTCACAATTTCGTCCGGCAAAAAAATGGCCCAGTATTGAAAAAATATGGAAAAGTTAATATGGTTAACTCCTTTCTGTTTTTATTTCTTCGCAAAAAGACAAAATACTTTTGAAAATGCATAATGTTATCTTCATGGCCGTATGACCCCCTCCCCTCCACTCCCCCTTCCCAGTTGGTCGGACACTGAACCTAGTCGGGCAGAGATGTAGCCTATAGACCGTGGATGTACTTGTATCAGAATGTATCTCGGTCATGCCCGAATCGTCTAGATATCAGAATCATATCCTCCCGACCCGGCATCATGATGCTGACAACATCATACTTGGGCACCTAGTCGGGCAGAGATGTAAAATGTCGGATATACTGTTTATATCAGAGATATTTCTCATTCACGCCCGAATAGATATCATAATTATTTCCACATGACTTGGTATGTTGCTGATTGAGCTCGGGTTGGGCAACTGGAATGTCAGGATGTATATGAAGGATGCTCACCTATCAAAATCCAGAGCCCAGATGATTCTGGGCCATTTTTGGGTATAAAGAACTATAAATCTTTAGAAATCTTTCGGGGGCTTCGCCCTCTGCTATTCGCCCTGTGGACCATACCAGAGCTGAACCATACCAGAGCTGAACCTTACCATATTGGTCAAATTTTCTCAAGTTCAAGTTCTCTGCCTGTTCAGAAATGGTAACCCAAATTGCTTATTTGAGTAGATTTTAACATTAAAATTTAAACACTTAACAAGTTAAAATGTTCTTCTTTTTATCAATTACATTTTGAGTTTTTGTATCGATTTTAAGCCACTTTTGGGTCAAAAACGAAATCTTTAGACATGTTAGACCCAAGGCTTCACCCATGATTTTAGAACGCTTGCACAATCTAAAAATATTGCACAAATTTTTTCAATTTTCAGAAAAACGTTCTCCTCTGGCTGTTTAGAATTAGTAACCCTATGCTTATCCATGTAAATTTGAAAATTTTCTTCTTATCATCACTTAAATTTTCCGAATTTTGTAAGTTTGTGTTGATTTTCAGCCATTTTGGGGCATCAAAGACAAGAACTTTTCATAGCTTCCAGGGCTTTGCCCTGGGGCCCATTCCAAGGGACCTTTAAGCGGAACTTCTTATACCCTGGATCGTATACCTTGCCTCTCCCCAGAATCCCACGAATTTCTATTTACAGTTTGGAACTTTCTGTTGATTTTAAATAATTTTGAGGCATCAAAAACAAGCAATCTTCAGACCATGAACGCCTACACAATTTTGCCATAATTTTCTTAATTTTCAGGAGTAATTTCTCTTCCCAGGGAATTGCAATTCTCTGCTCTTCCAGTCTTATGCCTGTTTAGAAACGATAAGCCTATAATCAGGTCATACTTATCTGTAAATATGAGCATGAAAATTTAAACATCACTTAAATTTTCCCAGTTTTGGCAGTTTGTGTTGATTTTCAGTCATTTTGAGACATTAAAGACAAGATCTCTTCAGACCTCCGGGAGCTTCATTCCCTGAACCCCGTCCAAGCTGCTCGTCTGGTTCCCTACCCTTGCTTTTCGCAAGGACCCCACGAATTTTTCTTTACATTTTAGAACTTTGTGCTGATCCTAAGCTATTCTTAGGGCATCCAAAAAGAAATCTTCAGACCAAGGCTTCACCCATGAGCGCCGGTACAATTTTGCCTGATTTTTTCTAATTTTCAGGAAATTTTCTTCTGCCTGTTTAGAAATGGTAACCTATTGATATTATCATGAGAATTTAAAATTGTCATCGATCTTATCATCAATTGAATTTGGTCAGTTTGGGTTGATTTTCAGCCATTTTGGGGCATCAAAGACAACAAATCTTCAGAGCTTCAGGGCTTTGCCCCATGGAATACTGGACCCCTTTCAAGTTCCCTCCTGGATCCTACCCTTGCTTGCCCCAGGACACCACGATTTTTGATTTACATTTTGAAACTTTGTATTAACTTTATGCCATTTTGAGGGAGGGTCTATTCCCAATTGTGTAAATACATGTATACCGTTTATATATAAGTCGGGCAAGTGCAAATTTTCTTCGGGGAAATTGGTCTTATACCCTCTCCTGCGGTCGAAGTCTAGTAACGCCCCTTCCGTCCCGCCCCAACACCACCATCTTAACATGAGCAGTTGTGACATTCGGAATATCAGGCCCTTCACTCAGTATCCGCCCTTGCAAAACAAAGGACAATTGGTAAGAAAGTATTCCTTCGCAAACCTTTCGCTGTAGCCTGTATGACTAGCCTATTTCAAATAACTGAATAACAGATTAAGGGCAGGAATGTATATTCCTCCTGAGGAACTCAGCATATACCACTTCCATGTATTCTTCCGCGACTTGGATAAGGGGGTTGCAAATCATGCAGTCAACTCGAGTCTGCGTATAATTTCTCGGTCCAGCCTTCTCTTACAGCTGTACAGTCTTGGATTCAGTGCACGCATTACAAAGAGCTCTTTGTTTTGGAAGAACAAACCACATAAAGTGTGGTCATAAACTACATAAAGTGTGGTCATTTTCAGACATTTTACTGGCGACAGCTACTGGCGACAGCTACTGGCGACAGCTACTGGCGACAGCTACTGGCGACAGCCACTGTTGACAGCCACTGGCGACAGCCACTGGCGACAGCCTCTGGCGACAGCCACTGGCGTCAGCCACTGGCGTCAGCCACTGGCATCAGCCACTGGCGTCAACCACTGGCGTCAGCCACTGGCGACAGCCACTGGCGACAGCCTCTGGCGACAGCCACTGGCGTCAGCCACTGGCGTCAGCCACTGGCGTCAGCCACTGGCATCAGCCACTGGCGTCAACCACTGGCGTCAGCCACTGGCGTCAGCCACTGGCGTCAGCCACTGGCGTCAGCCACTGGCGTCAGCCACTGGCGTCAGATTAAAATCCAACAACACTTAAACCTAGATTAGAAACATTAGGACAAATTTCATACACAACACGCGACAAAAAAATGCATTTCATTTTTTTAAATAGGATCATGGGACATGTGGGATGGGACAAAGACCACAATACACTTTGATGATGGGCAAGCATTACAAACGCAGCTCAGATTATTTGATGGATGATCGCCACCTTCTCAGTGACTCCACTGACGCATCGATGGCAAATGGTGTGAGTGCCGAATATAAGGTGGGGAATCCGGAAACTATGAGATACGTGTAGTAAGTAATTCATTGTCCGACTGTTACATGTCCGAATGTTAGACTGTCCCAAACTTTTGTCAATTTCTTCATTTCCACAGTGATTTTTGAATTTTGGGCCCTATATATGGACGCCCTATAGGCCTAGGGATCGGAAGTTTTGCCAGCTTGTAAAAAACTCATACATGATTAAATATCATAGCATAACATAACAAGATGACGGGCTAAGAAGAATTAGTTATACCATAAAAAGTCCTAACAACACCACAAAAGAAAAATACAGAAAATTAAACAAAATTGAAGACGTCTATAGAGTTAGTAAAATACTTATGTAATGTAATAAATACTTATGTATTGTAACATTGTAACAGGCAATGTTGACTGACTTGGCATGAAAATAATTGTAGAATAGTCGATATTCCATATGTACATGGTCTAATGGTGAAGTCGTGGTACACGCCCGTCCTGGGACTTTCTCGCTTTGTTCATTTTGGGATATCAGCATAATCCAAAGATCTTTTTCGTCGCCGTCGCCTTCACGATACATCGACGCATTCGATTTTTAACAAGTAATTTATAGTTGAATGACTGGTCGACGTTATGAAGTTGTTGCCCATTTTTTCAAGTACCCGAATATCTGCACCATACCAAAGATATAAATATTTTGTTTGGTACATATATTTTGTTTCTTATCGTGATTCCCTCCCCCTCCCTTCACTTTTGACCATTGCCTCCAACATTCAGTAGCCAAAACCCGTCTATGCCAAAGATGGGTACCATGGCCACGCGGTCGTGGTAGATTTTACGTTCGTAGCATAGACTCGAGGTTCATCACCCATAGCCAGATTGTAAAACTTGATTGCGAACTGAACTTTTGGGAGGTTCGATTTTCCAATCATTACACAAACTTAGCTGTATGTCTCCAAACAATAACAACGATGAACCAATGACGTACTACGTCAGTACGTCATCCCCCTCCAGCCCTTTTCCTCACTTTATTAAAGCAATGGTACCGTCCCATAATTACGTTCAGAAGTGAAGACCGTCATGCTGGTAACGTCACTTCCGTTTTCAATTTTACCTATTGATTGCGAGAAATCTGCGATGCTATCGATCTTACATCCGCCGGACTGAACATAGCGGCCTACATTTGGTATTGAAAACATCACAGATTTCTCGCAATCAACAAGGAAAATAGAAAACCGAAATTGACGTTACACCAGCACTGCGGCGTTTCTTTAGTCTTTACAAATCATTTATGGGACAATACCTTTCTTTAATGGCAACATTTCCTGAAAAATGAAAAAAAAGAGGGAAATTGCCAGAAAATTGCCCGGATAATTAAAAAATATTTCCCAGGATAATTGAAGAATATTTCCAGAAATTGATGTAAATTTCCGCGGGGAAACTGCTATACCTAAGAGGATTTTTTCTTCCCGGATGTACGTCTGGATGTATGCTTTCTTCCCATGCTGAAAGGTCAAGTTGGGTCATTTTGAAAATACAATTGTTAACATTGAAGAGAAATTTTGGTAAAATTTGGCAACATTTTCTGAAAATTGCAGGAGAAAAGTTTAAGTCAGACTTTCAGAGCGTCGAAATAAAAATAGGTGATGGAAACAAAAAGTAATTCTGATGCAAGACTGAAATAATGGACACCACTAATAACACTCGTTGCCTGTTCGAAAAAACAGTTTTGTTCAATGTTTGCGCTAAAATAAAATAAAAGTTTCAAACATTCATTTGTCACAAAATCATAATTAACCCTAATTATTTCAAAAGAAGATTTTAACATAAGATCACCAGTTTTTTAAATAAATTTTGAATTATACTGCATACAAGGCGGCGGAAGATGTTTGAATTTGGAGGCACAGAATGTGAGGCATCCTGTGATCAATGCAGTTTACATTGAAAGTATGGCATTAGCGTATATAAAAAGGACGCCCCATTCCTGGAGATTTCGAAAAGTTTCCAATTCGCGTTAAAACAAAATTAAAAGTAAAAAGCTTCGAATTTGCTATAATGACCAGTTTCTTTCCTTTCTGAAATTGTAAAGCTTTAAATCAATTAGACTGTTAGATCCCAGAAAACTATAGGGATCAGAATTTGGGAAATAGAAATGTTTTAGATCATGATGAGATGATGTAAAGATCGTTATCGGAATAGGCCTACTTGTTGTTGAGCCCTTGGAAAACTTACAGCCCATCAGTGGGTAGGGGCCCCAAATAATGTCACGTTAGAAAAGATCCTCAGTGAAACTTTATGGGAATGCCGAATGCATTATATTTTCTTGGAAAAACAAATACAATTTGGTTGATATTATACGATAATATTGATTCGGGTCCCCTTGCCTCGGCCATAAATAGAATAGGCCTGGGTTTTCCACTATATTGAAAATGTATGTGGCCAAGATGCACACATTGGTAAAGGCTGTATTTTAAAATCATTATAAACGGGAAGAGCAGCCTGAGCAGGGGGTAATTAGAGATTGGAGAAGCGCTGAGTAGGGGATAATTAGAGATTTGAGAAGCGCTGAGCAGGGGGTAATTAGAGATTGAGAATGAAGATTCGTACTAGTCTGAGATTCTTCTAACAGTGGGTTGGGCATCTATTTTCACTCAATATTTGCGTTTTTTGACATTTTGCTGTTTTTTTTTATTAGACCCAACCACACACATTTAATGGTGTCAACAGGGTTTGTTACCTAGACTCATAGGCAATTTGCTGGTGGGTGCCAAAATATCAGCGACAAGGCGCCAAATTACAGCTTTCGAGAGTCAAATTAGACGTATATGTCAAAATGAAGCATACATTCAAAAATCCATCAAACATGTCAAAGGAATAATACATTAAAACTTCAGAGTAAATGTTGCTGGACATGCCAAATATAAATTCGCAATTTTGCTGGTCTTTTAAGGTGATATTTATATTACCGTACATTTTTCAATGAAAATATGTGCGATGCTTCGTTAACCCAGAGAGCTGTTATTTACAGCTCCCTGGGTAAGTAACCTTTTACGTACAACACATTGTCTTGGCATCACATGTTGACTTTATAATATGTCATCTGATCGAACGATGGGAGTGAGCTTGAACCAGGGTTGCCAGGTCTACCACACGTTTACGGCCAAATATTCATTGAAATTCGGCTGAATCGGGCAACAAAAAAAAAAGAAACCGGCCAAATCAGTTCCCAATGGAGTGAATCATTGCAAAAGAAGTACCAAATTAGCTTAGCAAAATATTCAAACCGGCCAAAATTGGGCAAATTCCATTTGGCCGGTACTGAACAAATTTTACCTTCCAAGCATGTCTCAAAACGGCCAAATTTTCCACATTTGGCGGTAATACGCCAATCCTGGCTTGAACTTTCTGAGGGAAGTTGGGCCGTATCATAGCTATTTTGCAATTTTAAAAGATTCGTTCAGTGGTCATGTTCATCTTATATGAAAGAGGACTTCAAAAGAAACAAAATGGTGAAAAAAGCATTCAAAAATCTTAATCCGTTAAGGAGATATTCAAGTTTGAAGTTTGGTATCATTTCTGCAGAAACGACTGAAATCAGACTATTCGTGACGTTACAGCCTCAGATTCCTCAAAGTTTTTACGTATTTTATCTAATTTTTTCACTATTTAAATCAGTTTCCTTCAAACTTTCTTCAGGTGGTATAGATTCAGTTTTACTACATTTTTGACATATCCCATGATTTATAAGCCACAAAACCGCAGGACAAGATATGATAGAATACATAAAGACTTTGAGGAATCTGAGGCTATGACATCACAAGTAGTCTGATTTCAGTCGTTTGTATAAAAATGATACCAAACTTTAAACCTAAATATCTCCTTAACGGAATAAGATATTTGAATGCTTTTTTCACTAATTTGTTTCTTTTGAAGTTCTTTTTCATCTAAGATAGACTTGCTTGACCCCTGCACTAATCCTTTAAGGTCACACGACAGCTGCAGTCACATTTCCAAACATTACGTAAGATTATCACATGATAACCGTATGATCGTTTTACTATTTTGTTGTCATCGTGAACTTGATTGTCATTGGTTCTCACAAGTTCTCCCTCACACACCTCTGACGTAGCCCTTTTTAGTGTAGTATTTTAAACCTTAAAAGTACATTTAAAAATCTAATTTTTAAAAATTAGAGGTATAATTTGGAGTTTTTTTCTCATCGATTACAATAATTTTATAAATTAAACCCAATAAAAGACTATTTAAAAAAATAGTAGATACATTTTCTATAACAAAACAGTATTTTTTCATACGTACTTCCTTGCTATAATAAACGGAACTTTTCGACTACAATTTGAGTGATTTCGCGATTTTAGTTTTATCAGTAGGCTTAGCCTGACATGCAGTTCATAAATACGTTGCCAATGCTATAGTCAGTAGCTTAATTTAGTGCTCAAAGAGAGTTGAACGTTATATATATTTTCTATTCAGTAATAGGACGTAGAAACGGCTTTGATAATCAAACATGATCCCACTCCAGAAGAATATTTCCCTGCTGCTTTCTGTAATTTTGATAAGCTGGGTTTTACATTGTGCGTGTGGAAGTGTTTTACGCGAACGGTCGGGACCATACGTTCATTCCCTAGGTCAACATTCCAGTTCCAGCACGAATGTAACACGAACAATAAAGACAGCGGGGGAGGTCGGCTCCAGCAAAAAGGATAAACCGACATACAACGAGACAGCCGGGTATCCAGTGATTTTAAGTAAGATCATGAATATTGTGCAAACGTTTATCCAGTGGCAGTAGCCAACTTACGTTAGTACAGCTAGCTAGCTGGGCAAATGCAAGTTGATACAACAGGAATCAGATAATTCTGTTTTGTTTTGTACGCGGTCCTCCCCTACGGGAGCTCGGCAAGACTCCTTTACGAAGCATAGACGCCAAGCAGCGGGGCTCACCCGAAATAAAAATCCCATATGGGCACTATCGTTACGGTCAATAGGAGAAAACACGATTTTTCATGATTTCGACAAAAATTGCACATAGGCTACCTCAACTGAAATCTTCCAGAAATGTAATTATTGTCCTATTTGTCATGCTATTTCAGCAACAAAAAAAAAAAAAAACGCACCCCGTAATTGCGAAAAAACGAGGTGTTTTTGTGGAATAATGACATTGACTAAAAAAAAAAAAAAAAAAAAAAAAAAAGACATTTTCGCGGAATAGGTACTATTATAGCGTAACGTGAAGGCCTTTTTTTTTCCCCCACAAAAATACCTCGTTTTCAGCCATTCCGATATGTGGAATTTTGTTTTTTAACTAGAATATTATGACAAATCAGATAATAATCAGATTTCTGGAAGTTTTCAGTTGGGGTAGGCCTATGTGCAGTTTTTGTCGAAATCACGAAAAATTGTGTTTTCTCCCATTGACTGTAAAGTAAGTTAACGATAGTGCCCCTTCAGCAGATTCAGAATTTTCAATATCAATGTTTCATATGCATGATAGGAACTTTCCAAATACTATTAAGTTATAATGAATGATACTTGTAAGTTGTATTAAATGTATGATTCTGAATTCACTAAATCTGGAATATATAATTTTTATAAATGTTAGGCCTAGGCCCTATATGTATTGTAAAGCTATTCTTGTTAGAAAAAGAAAAAAAGAAACTGTTTCCCCACCCATGGAAACAGCTTTTACAGAGACAGGAAGCTAGTACCATGCAACATCCGTATTGGCATTAAGCCTGGTTTGTTTCTTCACATAAATGTGTTTCAAAAAGTGATACAAATTTCTTGTTCACATGGATGAGTAATGCAAATGAGCAGTATGTTTGTATGGCTAAATCCCACAGAAGCATAGGAATTAAAGTATTCGTTGATAGATATAGGCCACACGTGAAATGGAAACCATAGTTAAAGATTAATGTTAAGGTAGAGTGTTTATATGCATGTTTAATGCACGGGGCAAAGGACTTTGACACAAGTGGAATGGCTTGACTTTAGGAGGGTCATTTGCAAGTGCAAAGTCCTCTGAACCGTACACATGTAAGCACAATGCCAAAGGATTAATCCTTTTATAAAATTTTAGTGTTAGATTGTTTAAAGTGCATAAAAAACAACTAAAAAGAATGATAGATATTCGTTGATAGATATAGGCCACACGTGAAATGGAAACTATAGTTAAAGATTAATGTTATGGTAGAGTGTTTATATGCATATTTTATGCACAGGGCAAAGGAGTTTGATGCAAGTGGAATGGCTCGACTTTAGGAGGGTCATTTGCAAGTGCTAAGTCCTTTGAACAATACATACACATACAAGCACAATGCCAAAGGATTATCCTTTTTAGAAAATTTTCTGTTAGATTGTTTAAAATGCATAAAAAACAACTAAAAAGAATAAAAAAAAGCAAGAAAAGTGCACATATATTTTATCACTTTATTAAAAAAAGTTCCCTGTTTTGGAAATGGAATAAACCAAATAATTATTGTCATGTATTAAGAGGATTTAATGCATGCGTCATAACAATAAAAATACTCCATAGAAAGTTTATAAGGGTCTTTAGTGTTAGGCTGCTGAGGAAAAAGCTCAAATTTTGTTACTTTTTTACTCTTATGTAAAAACTCTCACATCCATGTTCATTAAACTCTTAAGAATTACAAGATAGATTCCTTAACAATCCATTCCCTGCAAAAAAATATTTAAAAACTTTCCTCTTTTCCTTGGGTTCAAAATCAGGGAAAATTTGAGAAAACTTTTGAGGCCTTAAAAATGAACTCTTAAATCATTTTTATTACTAAAATCAAGTTAAATCACTTTTTTCATCTGATTTGGGTTAAAAATATCATTCCAACAATATGTTGACCATTAATTAGTCATTGAATAATAATCTCAATGAATTTGATGGAGGATGCAAAGAAATGGCTGTTTTAAGTCTAAGATCCACCTAAAGAGGAACATTTTAAAACTTATTTTTGTAGGGAATGGATTGTTAAGGAATTTATCTTGCCATTTCTAGCAGTTTCATGACCAGGGATGCAAGAGTTTTTAAATAAGAATCAAAATTCATCCTAATTTGAGGTTTTTCCTATGCAGCCTAACACTAATGACCCTGTGGTTGTCATTTCAAGTGTGGCCTATATTGTTCAGTATCTCAAAAGGTGTATTCCTATCAATTCCCATTTCCCTGAACCATTTATAACCTCAAGTTCACAGCTATCACTTATATTAATTACCATGTATATTTTATATCTCTTTTAGTTCCAGGAGATGGAGGCAATCAACTTGATGCTGTTTTAAACAAATCTGAAAGCATTCATTTCTACTGTGAGAAACATTCAAACTTGTTTACATTATGGCTTGATTTGGAAGAACTTCTACCTGGCTCTATTAGCTGTTTTACAGACAATATCAGGTATAATTTGTGCTCTTTGTAAAATAGTCAGGTTTTTGTGATATGTTTGTGTCAGTGTATAAATATAAACTACACTGCACACTTTAAGACACGGTTGAAAAATCTCCTGCTCCAACGCAGGACAAGTACTATTTCCTCTTTGTGTATTAATATAGGCAACCGAATCATGAATAGAGAACATCCACTTGGACAAGTAAGAAAATAATTTGCAAGGTACTAAAAGTGATGGCATAGTCTTTCAAAGATGAGTCCATCAAACGTATTACTTATAAATGTAAGCAACGATTGACAAATATATTCTTATCACACTCCAGTTTGTCTAAAGGAAGTTAGAACAATTTCCATGCTGAGATATTAAACTGATCAAAAGGCCTGTTCTTCATCAATGCTGCTCTGAGTATTTGGAAGAAGATTTCTCTGTCCCAGTGTAGCATATTTGTTTTATGTCAGAGAGTGTTGAAGGTTGTCACATGACTTACAATAAATCTTATTTCATGAATCCTTTTCTTAGATTGGTTTATAACAACAAGACAAGGCGGTCGTACGATGCACCTGGAGTGAATGTATCTGTTCCTGGTTTTGGAGACACAGAAACAGTGGAATGGTTGGACCCAGACCACTTACCTTTTGGTGAGCTTCTTTGTGTGTAGGATGTATGAAGATTGTGGTATTCTTTAGTGTGTATTGATATCCAATTCATATTTAATTGAATTTATTTATTTTCCACATCATCTTTAATATATATGCTATTTTTGAGTAATAATAAGATAATGGAATAAGTGGAGGAATTTTGAAAAAGGCAAAACCTTGAGCAAGCAGTCTACCTTTGCAAAAATAAGATCTTGATTTAAAAAAACACAACATAACATTTTGGGTGGTTCTTAAAGGATAAAAGTTCAGGGGTTCAAGTAAGTCCATCTGATATGAAATAGGACTTCAAAAGAAACAAAATGGTAAAGAAAGCATTTAAAAATCTTATTCTGTTAAGGAGATATTTAAGTTTAAAGTTTGGTATCATTTGTGTAGAATCAACTGTAATCAAACTACTTGTGATGTCACAGCCTCAGATTTCTCAAAGTCTTTATGTATTCTATCATGTTTTTTTCTCTCTGCTATTTTGTGGCTTAAAACCATTGGATGTATCAGCAAAGCAGTAAAACAGAATCTTTTAAGGGTAATTATAATATACTACCTGAAGAATGTTCAAGGAAAAATAATTGAAATAGTAAAAAGTTGAATCAATTTTCTTTAAAATATGTTAACAATCGTTAAGAATGTGAGAATGAGGGGCAAACCTTCCATAGTAGACTAACTGCACTAGTTATTTCTACATACTGTAGATAAGACTAGTTACTTCACCATTTTGTTTCTCTTAAAGTCCTCTTTAATATAAGATGAGCTTGCTTGACGACTGAACCAACCCTTTAAAAATACACATTTCCTCTGATGAAAAGATATCTACAAGAAGTGTCAGCTGAACAAAAACGTGATAAATGTAAAGATTCTGGGTGCTTTGGACACGCAACATCAATCCGTCCCATAAAAACCTGAACTTTTGTGGAAAGGAGAACACAAATAAATAATATGAATATTGCTAAGAATTGAGTGCTCTCATTTATAAACATCGACGTATAGGCCTAGATTCAAAGAAGTACGAGGTTGTATAATTCACGCAACTTATGTTGTTTCAGGGCTTACTATCAGGAATTGGAAAATAGGATTCTCCCATTTGAAAGAAAAGACAAAACACATATAAGTCAATTTGTTTGTCTGGATACTCTTAAAAAGAAAACACAAATCTGCAAATGATAATGTAATTTATTACCAAATAACACTTCATATATGAGACTTTTACTTGTGTGATACAAAGGAAAAAATACAATGCAAAGGTGACGATGTACTTAAAACCTAATGTGATCGGCAGGCTTTTAATTTTTTCTTTTGTTCATAACATCTAAACAAGTATGTTTGGGATGCCGCGCGGTGCCAGTCGGCCTGCGTAGGCAGTCAAGTACAGTATGTCACAAAATTGTTGTCCAAGTGTATATCTGAGGTCGGCGGCTGAGGGGATTATAAAGTGGTTGCTATGAGCTCTATTGTTTGATGTTGTATCGGCGTGGCCGCGGCCAGCTGCCCAGCTACCGGCCGGCCTTACTTTTGACACAGCACCTTAAAAGGGTAATTTAGTGGTCAGCCATGTCTATTGTGATAGAGGACAGAAAGACAAACTGCACCATAAAAAAATGCTTCAATATTAATTGTTGCACACAGCATCAGCTTTGACAAGGTCAGAGCGGGAACAAATCTACGGTTCTGGTGGTTATGACTGCAGGAAAATTGGGAATATGCGGGAATTAAAAAAACAAAAAACGATTTCTTGAGTAAACAACAGTATATGTGGTAAATATGTACTCTAAAAACGTCCCCAATGTAATTGTGCAATGAAAAGTAAATTAATTGCAAATAGGGAAGTATATATAATATAAAGATGTATTCACTGCATTAATATTATTTCTGTCGGGATTTTTTGTGCGATTTTTTTCGACACCTTTATTCAGAACTATGGGAAATTTTGTAATTAATTCCAACTCCACTTTGGATTTGGTTTAGTAAAAGTGATTGAAAACAATCACTATCATAACTTAACATTATTACATTTTCAGCTCAGTACTTTGTGGGTCTGGTGAGAGCTTTGGTGGCGAGAGGTTACAAACGAGGATTTTCAGTTCGAGGAGCTCCGTTTGATTTCAGGAAAGCACCAAGTGAGTTCCGTTGTTTAGAACTTGATCTGAATTTTATTTTCAGATTTGTTTTCATTCTTAATACCTGCTGTTGCTTCTGATGGGTGTATTAAAGAATAGGGTTAAGTCAAAATTCTGGGTTTACCTTAGAACATTACTAGTGATGTTGATGTGCGATTAATTTACTAAACATCTGACCCCCAACATTTTTGAGCATTTAGCGATTAATTGCAACCAATCTTCACCCAAAAATTGTTAAAAAACAACTTTTTAAGTGTTCAGTGAAAATTTTGTGGAACTGGTACAATTACTCCCAATCAAAAAGATTATGCATTTTCAGAAAACAAATAGGCCAAGAATCTCAAAATATAAATATCTTGCTTAAAATTAGCTGTAAAGCTGGTAAAACTAGTTGAGAATAAAGATCCTGGGATTAGATTACCTTCAAACAGGTGTAAAAATAAAATATCAAAAAAAAATTGTTGCCGTTTTTTCCCTTACTTAGCACTGCTGAAGTGTCACTTGCTGGTCTGATAAGCCCTACCAATTAGTTGAATTTAGGGCTGCCCATAGTTCTAGATTGTCTATTAGGCCATGCACATGAAATGTTTGCGATTAATCATTTTAAAGTTTTACTAATTGTTTTGAAAGAGTTTTGAGCGATTAGCATTTAATCGCTAATTCTTAACAGCACTAAACTACACTTATGTTTTTAAGTCAATGTGCACCAATGATTGGCCAGCCTTGAGCATGCAAACTGTCCGGCTTATCAAAGTTGTTGTTAAGATTAGTATTTTATATATAAAACTTCTTCTCCAAACAAAGCTTGAAATGTACATAAGCCTGGGGCAGTGAGGCTAGATGATTCTGCATATGGCCCAGCACATTTTTCAATGCTCAGAGAAATATTTTCACATATAATATACGTCAGAAGTAAAGTAAACAGTATGAGTTTGTGAAAAGTTAGGAAAAAACACCCAACAGGTTTACTGATAAACCAATACTAATTTCTACCCCTGCCCCAAAATTAATCGCAGAGCAAACGCTCTGGTACTGTTCTTTTTTTATACACAATGAACATGAATAAGCACTGTATACTATTCCTCTAACCACTTAGTACTTATGTACAACACAATGTCCAGGGTTCGACAAATCTTACGTCCAGCTGCCCATGTACAACCAAAAATGCGGGCAACCGTGATATAAAGTTAACCAGATGGACAACCTAATTTTTAGCAAAATTTCAGTGCATGTGTACAAAAAAATTCACGGACACCTTATTTACTGTCAGGACAATCACAAATTCATATATTCCTGCCCGACAGGCAAGCTGATGTTTTGTTGATTTGTTGATCCCTGAACACAGCCTATCAGCATTTCTTCTTCTTGTTCTTAGATACCGAATCCAAGTACTTTGATGACGTAAAGAAGCTTGTGGAAGAGACCTACCAAATGAACAACAATCGCAAAGTTGTGATCATCACCCACAGCCTGGGAGGGATGTTTGGTTTGTATTTCTTGAACCAACAGACGCAAGAGTGGAAGGACAAGTATATACAAGCGTACGCCCCCATTTCGGCTCCGTTTGCTGGGGCAGTAAAGGTCGTGAGGCTGTTTGCTTCAGGTGAGGGGTATGGTAGGGATCACAATACATAAACTAAATACCAATTACATATATTTTTAATTGCAAATTCAGTATGACAGTATGACAATGTTTGGTGGCTTACATCAACACATACAAGTGGGCATGAAAAAGAAGTTGAATAATTTCTTCTATAGACCTTTCAGTTTCCAAATCTGCATCAGCAATTTCTGGAAACTAATTTGAATAATGTCACGTGGCCAAAATTCACGTGTCCATAATGGACCATTGGTACCCTTGGGGGATCTTATCGACCAATCAGATACTGGGGATTCTTGCACGTCTGCACAATTCACACATGGTATGGGACCTAGTGTATGCTTTCAAACACTAATCATACATGAACATAATATGCACATGCTTTGTTGCTTACAGTTTTCCCTCCAGCAACTGCTGCTGATTGGTTGAGCAATAACAGAAAAATTCCCCCAGAAATTGATTGGTCAAAGTACTGAAGTAGTCTTGTTTGGCTAAAATCGGTTTAGAAATGTATAATGTTGACGGCCATTGTTTTTTTGTAGGTGACAATCTGGATGAGCTCATCATCAACCCTCTGACTGTACGACCGGCCCAGAGGACCTACCCAAGCAGTGCATTTCTGTTACCGTCTGACCAATTCTGGGCCGCAGATGAAGTTCTGGTATTTACTCCTTACAATAACTACACAGTCAAGGATTACAAGCAGTTTTTTCTTGATCTCAAGTTTCAGACGGGCATAGATCTTATGGAAGATACCCGTGATCTGTGTCGTAATCTTACTGCACCAGGTGAGAGAAGTATTTTATGCTTAAGTAAAGTTAGGAATTTAGATCGACTTAGCGTTATGTAGAACTAACATGTTTTTTTGTCTTTTTATCATCGCAAACCAGTAGTGCTGTCATGACATATCAATTATCACGATATTGCCATATCTCTTTTCTCACGATATGAAATATGCATCTCCTGAAATATTGCGATACCAAAACTAATATTCAACTAAGAAATTTTTGTGCAACTAGGCTAGGCTACTTCGTACAGTACAATTCTAATGTTACGGTATTAAAAGTCAATTTTAGGCCATTAAAAACATACAAAAATAGTGCGAAACATAAAAACAACTAATTAAAAATCGTGCTCCGTCACCCCACACTAGCATGCTCCGATATAAGTTGGCTAAAGCCACTCAGGCTCTTACTTCGATGATTCATGGTCACGTTGGCTGAATTACCAAACACGTTTGTGATGAACGTGATAGTCACGCGATCATGTCGTCTGCTAGATCTAGAAATCATTTTTTCTTGTGTTCATCATTTCATGGAGTAAATTGTTACTCAATGATCTTATAATGTTAGTATGTCGTGAGTCAGTTTTCCTAAAAAGTATCATGATATTTGACATATCGCGATATGTTTCTCCATGATAATCGATACATAATAGAGTCATGTCGTGACAGCACTACAAACCATACCTCTTAAAAAATGACTGTACTCACTTTAAGGTGTGGTGGCTCAATGGCTAATGAGTCTTGCTTGGTGGCAAAAGGTACTTGGTTCGACCTCCCGTCGCGAGCATTATGTTGTGCCATTTCTGACTAATAAGGACAGTCATGAGCCAAACAGAACAATTGCCTACTATGCTATCATTCTGTGTTCTGTATCCATATAAGGTATTTTATTTATGAGGCTAATTAAGATTATTAAGTTAAAAAAAAATCAAATCTACAACAACAAAAAATACATTTTTTTTCTCATGAAGGGCAGGGCAGGGCGCAGGGCAGTCCCATGTAGGGGTGGGGCTGTGAAACAGCAAAGCTAGGGGTTTGGCACAGTGTAACAGTAGTTGGTTGCTAACAAGTAAACTGTGTATAGACTATGAAGATGCTGCTAAGTGAGGGAGTATTTCTCTTGAGTCTGATGGTACTGAAAATCTTTGGTACAAATGTTCAAATTAATCATAATTATTTCTTGTGAATACTGAAGTAATCTTTCAATGACAGGAGAATAAAAAATTAGACCTGTGTTGTTTTAAAATTCCCATGTCTTAGCAGAAAAAAAGCCCCTTTAAGCTAATGTTTCTTGTCAGTGTTGCTTTACCCGTAATACTTTAGGTAATGAAAGTTGTTTCATTTGTCTACATACAAATATTTAACGAAGCGTTGCCTTACAGACCTGATAATCTTCTTCTACAGGTGTTCCCGTCTTCCACGTTCACGGCTCCGATGTCCCGACTCCGGAACAATTCTTTTATGATGAAATTCGGTCATTTCCAAATGACCAACCAATAGCAAAGAAGGGACAGGGAGATGGCACGGTCAACATGAGGAGTTTGAAAGCCTTTTTAAAGTAAGTGCTTGTTATAGAAACGGGAATGTAGTGTTAGTGATCATGACTAGAAAGATTTGAAAAATGTAAAGGATTAGTTCAGTGTTCAAGCAAATCCAATCTTATATGAAAGAGGAACTCAAAGGAAACAAAATGGTGAAGAAACCTTCGAAATCGTATTCCGAAAAGGAGATATTTTGCATCATTTGTGTAAAAAAAGACTAAAACCAGACTAGTTTGTGACATCACAGCCTCAGATTTCCCAAAGTATTTATATATATTTTCTCTGTGATTTTGTGGCTAAACAACCACTGGATATGTCAGGAAAGTAGTAAAACATAATCTAGTAGGGGTAAATATAATAATTTAACCTAAAGAAAGTTTGAGGAAAAATAATTTAAATGATAAAAAAGTTAGATACATTTTCTTTCAAATACATTGACAAATTTGAAGAAACTGAGGATGAGGGCTCCAACCTTCCATAGTAGACTTACCACATCAGTCACCTATACACAGATAAGAACTTTAAACTTGAATATCTCCTTAACAGAGTAAGATATGAAAGTAGTTCCTTCACCATTTTGCTTCCTTAAAGAGGGCATGACACAAACAAATAAGAATTGAGTTTATAACAGTTTTCCATGGTTCATTAATATCAAAAACATAATATTCCATCAAAAGTCCTGAAAAGAAACCATATGCAAAAAAAAAATAGAAACTTATCGAGTAATTGACGCTTGCGACAATGCAAGAATTGAAACCAGCCGAGCGACGTGTGCGTCACTCCCACAACGATCTAATCAGTGAATTCGAACATACATACAAATACAGTGCCAATTCCATAAGCAAAGTTTCTCCTTTGCATCTTCAGAAGACATTAATATATCAGGCCGTTTCTGATGTAAATAAATGTTTTCAATATAGATGTCAATATTTGCATTAATGAAAAGTTCAGTCAAAACTATGGTTTCGCATTAGAATTTACTATGTTAGGCTTCTGCCGAGCAGGGGAAATTCCGAACATAATTTGGTTTCAACAATAAATTCTATTGTAAGAACTTATACATTGTGATATTTTTTGCTACATTTAAATTCTATGACAATAGTGTACATACAATATATGATATTGTTGTGTGAAATGTCAAATTAAGAAAAATAATCAATGCCGTTATCTTCAACTTCATAAACTTACAAGTTTCAGTGTTAAGCCTAACGTTAGACATGGGCTTTGCAACACTTAAGTCAGATCATACGGCATTTTGAAAGGTATGACTTATTAGATTATAGGGCCTATGTTTGAAAAATAATAATAGCTTGGTAAGAAATGTATTGTTGAAAAATCTTTCTACTCTTAGTGTAAATACGTCAAATTTCAAGAACACACGTGATAACACTAGGCTATGTTGTTTGCGTGATGCGAAAGTGTCGCAAGAAATATCGTTCTGGGAGTGACGTCATCACAAGTTTACTCATTTTTACAAGCAAGAACATGAGTTGATGAGAACAAATACTATATTTGCCTTTTTCTTCAATTTCTGCTAATACAACCAACACAAATTTTCGAAAAATTCTTTATCAAATTGTCCAAATAATCAAGTGAGAGTCATATCAAAACCCTTGTCATGCTCTCTTTAAAGTCCTCTTTCATGTTTGATCACTGAACTAATCCTTTTGACTGATGACCTAAGATACTTAACTGATAACATTTACTCAGAATAGCAAAGATTCTTGAGATTAGAGATCAAAATGGGTAAGAGAGTTTGTGCTGGCATGTCACTGTGGTCATTTTAGACAACTTCCAAAATTTCTACTTTCTTTCTCTTGCACTCCCAACTTCTCCAACTTCTTTTCACCTCTGACATAATCTAATCTATCTGGCACAATTAACCATTGCTTTCACGGTGCTGTTAAACCTCACCAAACAAAAACCTCTTTCAATATATGAAATCCAGCAAAGTACAAATATTTTTTACAAAAATACCATTGTTTTTTTGTTATTTCACAGATGGAAGAATGAACAAAAACAACCGGTACAAGAATTTGTTATATCAGGGATGGAGGGGGAGCATCTGAACATTCTACAAAATGAGGACATGCATCATTACATGTTAAAAAACGTTCTCTTTCCCAAGAAGAGGTAATGCAAGAACTTCTTAGCACCGTAGGAAGAGAATTAACAAATAACTTGGCTTTGTGGGTAATCACGTCTAAGAAGAGTCGTAGCGCTGTAAGGATTCAACGAACAACTTGAGCAGGGCTTTGTGGGTAATGACGTCCGAGAAGAGTCGTAATGCTGTAGGAAAGGATTCAATGAACAACTTGAGCAGGGCTTTGCGGGTAATGATGTCTGAGGGCTTTGAACAACTTGAGCAGGGCTTTGTGGGTAATGACGTCCGAGAAGAGTAGTAATGCTGTAGGAAAGGATTCAATGAACAACTTGAGCAGGGCTTTGTGGGTAATGATGTCTGAGAAGAGTTGTAATGCTGTAGAAGGAGATTCAATGAACAACTTGAGCAGGGCTTTGTGGGTAATTACTTCCAAGCAGAGTCATAGCCTTGTACGAAAGGACTCAACAAACATCTTGAGCAGAAGACATGGATGGGGCATTGTGGGTAATCACGTTTAAGAAGAATTCTGAGGGCAAATGGAAAACTAGGTAAAGGTATCTCTTGAAGTAATCCTTTAAAAATTCAAGCAATAGTCTGAAAGTGTTGATATTTATTGAGCTATCACTACTTTGCCAATTCTAATATTTGTTACAAAACGAAATCCTTCCTGTGATATTTTTGGGAAAAAGTTTCAAAGTAAGAGTTGATGTGCTTCCTATCATGTCTTATTTACCTGTAAAGGGGTTATATAAATAATTAACATTCTCAGGAATATTTTGATATGAAGTTTGAATAAAAGGTGTAATAATTGTGAAGTAGTTTGTAGCTTAGAGTAGCCATTGAATGATTTCTTGAATGAGGTGATGATTGAAAATATTCAGTGTGATTTGATTGTGCATTGAAAATAGTCTTGAAAGGTATGTAGTGATGAAGAGATGATTAATCAAAATTGAAATAATGCATTCTATACTATGCATGACCATAATTGTAAAATAATTGTAGAAGAATTGAATATTTTTGAAAGTATGTAGAGATGGAAGTAGTATTGGTGTAATTACTGCTTGATGTAAACATGGAAATAGCATATGTGTAATTGCTGCAATGAATGTATTATGTCATGGTGCACATACTTTCTATAGGAAGGTATATTTCTGTGTTTTGTGTGGGATGTGATAGATAGAAATATTTTAAGAAGTTTTATTATTTCTGAAGAGAAGTTTAGGTTTTGACAGTGTTGAGAAGCATTTTTTTTTTTGTTTCTAGATTTTTGTTAAGAATGATTAAACATGTGCTAATTGAGGCTCATCTTCTCTAAATGAAAAGATATTGGGGGAGACTTTAAAACAGCAAAATGATCTGCTGCATGCCTGGCTGTACTTATAACGTACATTTTTATGAGCTAAAACTATGTCCACAATTGTTAAAAAACAGTACAGCTTCAAACAGTATGGCATTCGTAACAGTTACCTCTAACTTTTGACTTTTATTTATAAGAAACTGCTGTGCTAAGACTACTGTCAGACTTGCTCCATAAACCTGGTTAATGTGGTATGTGCTAGGACATTTCCTGGTTACACTTTTATGTACAAAAGTTGTGAATGTTTGTATCATGTAGTGGCAGAGTTAAGCTGGGTGGTGTCATACAGTCATGTATGAGATGGAAAAAAAATGCCATTTCTCCATGATGAAAAAAATAAGATTTTAAGAAATCAGTGGCTGCATTTAGGCACAAAAAAAAATATGGAAAAGGCTGAAGAAAAAAAGTGAAAAGGAAAAACAACTTTTTCATGCATGATGTGCCAGCTAGGTGCCAATTTTGAGTTGAAAATAAATGAAAATCTATCAAAATTTTGGTAGACATTAATGTGGGCAAAAAAACTAGGAATTGTTGGGCTGTGTATGGCTGTAATTTTCCTCCACAAAGTGTGTGTTTTTTCTTTTTTCAAAACGTTTTTCTTCTTTCAAAATTCGTGTCAACAATTCTGTTGAAAAGTGGGGGTAAAAGTCTCTCTACCCTCTGGAATTACTTCCCTGGGCCTGTATGGTGTCACCTGTTAGTGTGCAGTAACCAATAGGCCTCACTAGGTTTTGAAATATGCATTCTCACACATGTGAAGGAGCAATTGACTTTCAGATTTTGAAAGTAAAGTTTAGTTGTGGCTTTGAAAGAATTGATAGTATTATTCATGGGAATAGCAATAGGGTGATCAGCATCCAGAACCATGGGGTCATGATGGCGTGTGTGTATGTATGTGTGTGTGTGTGTGATGCTAGCTCGTAAACACGATATCTCAAGAACCATACACTGGATTCATGTAATATGTGGTACACTGGTAGCACATGGTCTGTAGATATGCCCAATTGTTTTTGGTGTTGATGTCATGCATTTTAATTAGTAGTCAGGGCTTAATGTTAAAATCTTAAAATGTTCATATTTTAAACCACATGTCTGTTTTGTTTCATATTTAGTGTACTTATGTTGTTAGCTAGTGTCTTCATTTTCATGATTCAAAAATCTTGAATTTCGTTAATATGCATAGTGGGCAGGGCTTAAGATGATTTTGTTGAAAAAAGCTTGTAAATATAGTATCTCAAGAACTATACAAGGGATTCAGTTCGTATGTGGTACACAAGTAACCCGTGGTATACAAATAGCCCATGGTCCACAGATGAACCCTATTGATTTTTAAGGCAATATCATGCATTTGAAAGATTAGGCGGGTTTAATGTTTAAATCTTAAAATTTCATATTTTAATAGCTGCATGTCTATTTTCTTTCATATTTAGTGTAATTATGTTGTTAGCTATTGTCTACATGTTCATGGTACAAAAATGTTGAATTTCTTTAATATGCATAGTGGGCATGATTTAAGATGATTTTGTTAAAAAGACCTTGTTGGCACAGTATCTTAAGAACTATACATTGGACCCAGGAGAAAATTCCAGCTGGGAGTTGTGCAGCTGGTTCCAGTTATCAAGTTATCAATCGCTATTTCTGCATGAACATTTCTTGGTGTCATAAATGTGACTCCGCCCATCACATTATTATTATTTTTTTTTCAGTTGGAAAACAATTTCCAGCTAGAAATTATAATTCCCAGCTGGGAAATACCATTTACAGCACAAAAACACACTTCCCAGCTGGAACCAGTTGGAATCTTAGTTGGTTCTAACTGGAATTTATAATTTCCAGCTGGAAATTTTAATTATAATTCCCAGCTGGAAATAACATTTTTAGCTGTAAACACACTTCCCAGCTAGAACCAGTTGGGAATCTTAGCTGGTTCCAACTGGAATTTTCTCCTGGGATTCAGTTTATATGTAGTACACAAATAGCCCGTGGTCCGCAGATGTGGCGTATTGTTTTTAGTGGTGATATCATGCATAAGATGTATAGGCAGGGTTTAATGTTAAAATCTTAAATGCTTATATTCTAACAACTGCATATGTGTTTTGTTTCATATTTGGTTTAATTATGTTGTTAGCTAATGTCTACATGTTCATGGTACAAAAATGTTGAATTACATTAATATTTATTACTGGGCGGGGCTTAAGATGATTTTGTTAAAAAGAGGTTGTAAACACAGTATCTAAAGAACTATATATGGAGTTTAGTTCATATGTGGTACACAAATAGCCCATGGTCCGCAGATGTTCGTTATTGGTTTTGGTGGCGATTTCATGCATATTAATGAGTAGGTGGGGCTTAATGTTAAAATGTTCATATTTTAACAACCACATGTCTGTTTTGTTTCATATTTGAAATAATAAGGTTGTTAGCAAGTGAATACACGTCTATAGTATAAAAATGGTTTAATTTAATCGATTGTGAAATTCCATTCTTGTGATAACTATAAGTTATTTAGCTGTCATTGTAACGTTGAGCCTATTGTGTTATCACATTTAATATAAAATACTTCAAACTTAAATTCATATTCCGCGTCGGAACCTCAAAACCTTTGGTTTTCTGGTTATGAATATTCATGCACACCTAAGTTTGTTTTATGATGATGTGATTGGATGATAAGCGATATAATCCTAATTTGCATTGTACACTATCCCATGACAAACAGATGTTTTGAACATGTATTCATCATATTCTACTTTTTCCTAGGGTAAGACAATCAATTTTTATTTGATGGTGACAATCTGTTTTGTATTTCTAACTTTTCTGCTCTTTTGTTTTCATTTCTTTCAAATGTGAGAAATGTGCACAAACAGTGTTAATGGACTTGCAGCTTTCCTTTGTATCCCAATGCTGGGGGTAATGGACATTGAGCTTTCCTGCGGACTTTGCTATTGCGTTGACCGCTACAGGAGCCCAACTGTCCACTATCCATTAACAAAGAGGACTGTAGGGACAGCTGTATCTATTATGAAACATGTGATCTCAGGAAATCAGAAATATAGCAAGTTCACAATTTTTTTCTTGTTTAGGGATATAGTGAAAAGTAAAATTTTGCAGTACTTTGTAGTACAATCATTTAGACACTGCTTGCAGGAACTGTAATGCGACTGCCATAAAGTAATGACATATGTTGTGTTGTATAGCTTTATGAAACTATTCAATTTTTACTATCAAAACTAGTCAATTTTACCTTCAAAACTATTCAATTTTACCTTCAAAACTATTCAATTTTACCATGCAATTCAATTTTACCACAAATTTAATTTCACCAAAACTGTTCAATTTTACCAAAACTGTTTAATTTTACCACAAAACTGTTCAATTTTATCACCAAACTGTTCAATTTTACCACAAAACTGTTCAATTTTACCACAAAACTGTTCAATTTTACCTGATAATGTTGTATTCTATTGTTTGAATGGATATGCCACATCACATCCTTCTACAAAACACCTGCTATAGGGAAGTTGCATGTAGGTTGAAGGGTTCATTGAACCATTGTGTGTGTGAGATAAAGGGTTTGTTGAACTGTAACATGTGAGTGGAAGGGTTCATTGAACCATTGCATGTGAGTTGAAGGTTCATTGAACCATTAAGTGTGGGTTGGAGGGTTCAATGAACTAGAAGTGATTTGAAGGATTCATTGAATCATTGTGTGTGAGCTGAAGGGCTCATTAAACCATTGTGTGTGTGAAGGGCTCATTAAACCATTGTGTGTGTGAGCTGAAGGGCTCATTGAACCATTGTGTGTGTGGGTTAAAGGGCTCATTGAACCATTGCATGTGAGTTGAAGGGTTCATTGAACCATTATGTGTGGGTTGAAGGGTTTATTGAACCATTGCATGTAGGTTGGTGGGTTCGTGGAACCATTGTGTGTGTGAGTTGAAGATTTTGTTGAACTGTAACATGTGAGTTGATAGCTTCATTGACCTGTTACAAGTGGATTGAAGGGTTTGTTGAACCATTGCATGTGAGTTGAAGGGTTTATTGGACCAGTTCATTCTTATCCAAGATGTATTTCTTTCAGAGTCACTTTAACAGTTGAAAACCTTTATTTAGAGCATTATACGAACACAAATTTCACAATGCCACTTTTAACGGATGCAGCTTTAAAAATATTTATTTTTGCAGAAGGATCTATTGTATTTACTTATCAGAGATGTTTACAGTTAGTAAAATTTCAAATCTGTGTGTATTACCATACAATTTCTTTCAGTGGATGATTTATTGTATAATATGTAAGAACAAATGTGAATATTTATATGAATGACTAAAAGTGTATTGCAGTTTTGTGTTGATTATTATTACTATTGCCATTGAAGTTTTATTGTTGCCTGCATTTGTTTGTATATCAACATCATGCCTCAAGAAGTAATAGCTGGAATTTGATTAAATTTAGTGTGTGGCTTTGTGATGCAGGAAATTTATGATTAACTTTTAGTGGTGACTCTCTGTCAAGTACATATCTAAGGAATTGTTTCATCCACAGAATGGGACGAAAACCTCTGTGATCTGGCAATTATAGCTTCAGCTTAGCATGCTAGAGGTTTATAGTTCAATCCCTCTCTGGTGGCGGTGGGTCTTCATTCACTAATGCTTTACAACTGGTTTATAGAAAGGCTGTGGACATAGCTTTATAACCTTAGCTCTTGAGAAACGAATGTAAAATACATAAACTACCTTCAGAATGGGATCTTTTAAGCATTGAATGGCTCCAAAGGAATGAGATAATGCCATGCCGAAAAGTTTCTCTTTAAGCCTACCTGCACCGACACTGGAGTTAATCCTGAAAACTCAGGTATGACAATTACCAACCCGACTTCCTCTTCATGTATATTGTGTTTCCACTCAAACCTTGATTGTTTATCTGCCATTCCTATGCATACCACAGCCAAGTAGCCCAAGGTTGTTTATGTGTATAAGATTGAATATTCAAGGAACTTTTGTGATTAAAATCACTCATCCGTCTTAAGTGTCTTAGTGGGAGAAGTTTGTTTGCAAACTGGTGATAAAAATAGCTGTGTATCATAATGCCTGAGGTAATAATGTGGATTAACTGTTATAATGATTGACGAATATTGCTTAATGGCTCCGGGCCTGTACCTGTATCTAATTCTGAAAATGCTTCTGTATCAAATTTTAATTAAGCACTGTTTGTTGTGGAAAGAGACCAAAACACATATCTGTTCAAGACTCAAGAGCTAGAAGATTTTGTGACATGGCAAAGGTGTGTGCACAACTTCAAGGTAAAACAGTGTTTGTCATATTTTGTCATGTATCTTATAGGGCAGGGTTTCTAATTAATTTTTATAAGGGACACCATTTGACAACAGCCTCAGGCCACAGGCCAATCGCATGGCAAAACCACCATCACATGACAAACAAAACCCGTCAAAACAATCCCTGAATACAAACAAGCTGAGAGCACGTGCGTCAAGAATGTACGCCAGATGTCAGCGGTTCTTTTATCCACCTTCCTTTGACACGCTGCGAGTCTGCCTATTTTATAGCGGAACTCAAGATAACATTTTATTTGATAAGCTGCGATGTTCTAGTGCACTGATCTGCCTTAGAAACCAAAATTAAGGAGGATTTTGCAATTCTTACTGATCTCATTCTTATCGATTGGGACGTACTATATATTTTTTTCCACTATGACTACTGTTTTTCACGGGCCAGATTGGATTGTCTGGTGGGCCAGATTTGGTCTGCGGGCCGCCTATTAAGAATCGCTGTTATAGGGTGTCAATATTTGTATAAATTTTATGTGTAAGATGTTTTTGTGTCAAAAGATGAGTCAAGTGTAGCTGATTTTGTCTTATTCGTGAGGCTGCAGTATGCCAAGCAAATACTTGTGCTAATTGTATTGTCCCTGGGACATATGTAAGTTGGGTAATGCTAAAAATTATTTCCCAAAATGTACAATATTTACTGTTATTACTGATATCACTGTTCATATGTTTTCAACCATTCAACCCGAGTCTGATAGAACTAAAATATAAGATGTTAGAGCTCTTTCATGACTGTTTCTTCCTCTTATTGTCCTATTTCTTTTAAGATCTTTAAGCACATGTCTCAGCATTGGACTCAGTCCTGTATGTTATCTAATTTTCTTCTTTTGTTGCTGATTATTTTAATATGACACATGTTTTCTATTTATAAATTTATTTGCCTTCAGACTTTGTGATTGTTTCATGACAAGTTTAAAGTGGTATGGCCAATGTAGCCTCAAGTTGACCCAAGTCTTTTAAAGTTGTATGGACAGGTAGAGATGTGGGATAGAGATAAAAGTGCATTATATTCCCAGCAGGACAGCCTTTAAATGGTCACAACAGCACTTGTAATTTGTTAGTTTTAAGTAATGACAAATCAAAGCTTGTAAAATATTTCAACATGTGCAAAAGTGATGATGTATGAGCATGAATGCAGCTAACATTTTAAATATCAAATTGCATTCTACTGCAAAATCTGGGTCAAGGTTATAATAACATCCAATATCCTGCTGATTTTAGCCAATTTCTCCCATTCAAAATGTTTTTGGGAAGGACTGAGAAAACAATAAGTTAACATAAGGAATTTTCTAGTTGTCTGAGATCACATAATATTCCACAATTTATGCTAAGTAGATATCTAAGACTTAAGTTTTAAAATGGTCTGGTCACTTGTGACTTTTTGCTGTTGGTTTTATTTTGCACTATTTAAGCTCATGTTGTAGCTACCTGTCCATATACCTTTAATACCCATGATGTAAAGCCCTACTTTTGCAAGTATTTTAGTTGAATCGGGAGGTATTGTTTTCTTTTTTTTATTATCCTCATTATGCTGAAACATTTGCTGCAAAGAATTGTTTAAAAAATTTGCCCTTATAAAAAAAAAAAAAGTATAAAGGCTTTTATATTTACAATTGCTGTGCTTATGAGATGACTGTATCATTTTTATTTTTCATTAATATATCCAGCAAAAGAAATATCACCCTTCTACTTATGATATAAACATTATTGCTTAAAATGATGTGTCTATAATATATGTTTCTGTCTGTTTAAAAGAAGCATGATTACAAATTGAATTGGTAGCCGAAGTATATTTAGAAATAAAAAATAATGGCAAAGGATGTATCTATTGTGATTAAATGTTACCATAAAGATATTACTTAAAGCAAAGGTATCGTCGTCCCATGAACAAATTCGAAAGTGAATGTCGCTGTGCTGGTAACGTCACTTCCAGCTTTTAAGTTTCCTTATTGATTGCGAGAAATCTGTGATGTTTTCGATAACAAATGTAGGCCCCTATGTTCGGTCTGGCGGATGTGTGATTAATGACATGGCAGATTTTTCACGACCAATATCAAAAATTGAAAACCGGAAGTGACGTTGCAAACATAGCGGATTTTACTTCTAAATGTATTTATGGCATGATACCTTTCCTTTAACGAAAGGAAAGTATAATACTTATCTCTAAGGGTATGTCTGTGATTGGTTGATTGATTTGTTTATTTTTTTTATAAACTTTGTTGTGGGGGTGGGTTGACTTAGCCCCTAAATATTTCCCCAAATGTATGTCATAACAATGGACCTGTTTTTATACCATAATAAAAGAATTAGCAGAAATTAACATAATTCCACATATAAGTTAGATAATTTAAGGATTATTTCGGTAAACACTTTTGATATTTTACCTAATCAAATTTATGTTATTGATCAAATAAAATAGCCCAAGGAAGATAATTCTTTATTAATTTAACCTTCACCATGTTGTTTAGCACATTATAAAGTTAGTTGGAATTCTTATTTTTGGCAAATATTGCATATTTTGTACAAAGAAATTACAAAAAACTTGTTTTTAATAGTGTCATAGATTTCACTTTTATTTTGTGGTGAAAAGATGTTTACATTTTGTGAGTATTGTTGTATAATTTAATATATAAATTTTGTTTTCACTGGAAACAAATTCTTTCAATTTTTCTATTTAAGTTGAAATATTACTCAGGCATTAGCATACCAGTAACAAATTAATGCAGCATAGCACACCCAACCTTTGTGTCACTCAAAACTCAATGAAATATATGAAATTCCAAACTCAAAGCAAAATTTGTATTCTGTGATTTAAGATATTTAAAATGTTACTGCAGTATAACAAAGCCTTTTTCTCATCATTCCATTAGCAGCTTAATAGAAGATAATGTAGATTTGTGAATGCCTGTCCTCCGTAAGTGTGCATTTGTGCTATATCTGAAGTACTTCTATTGTGTAAAATGCTCAAGACTTTGCTCTGCTATTTATATTTATTAATCTAAAAATCACAGACTAAATCCTGCTGTATTCTCATTTATAATTTTTATGATATTTGAAAGTTACCAGTTTGTGTACTATATTCATCTTTAATATTGCTGTAGTGATATTATACTACTTTGCAATGAGGTTGGTGTGTCTTTAAATCATACTCGTGAAAATGGCTTATGATTTTTTTGCTTGCGATATATGAAATGATTCTTGCTGATTTTATTCATGTACAGTTTGTGGGTTAAGCGTACAATTTCTGAAGAAGAAAAAAATATTTTTTTTATAAGAAATCTTCAACTAACAAAGTGTTTGATATTTCTTACTCTCTTTGTGTGTATATCTTTGTGTTCACTTAACTATGCTTATAAGGACATGAACTTCATTAAGCATCATCTGCCAAAGACAGACAGCAGCATAGCTAAAGGGGGCCAAGCCAAACCTCCCTCCCCCCACCTCCATTTGAAAATACAGTGGAAAAAAAATGTCTTAATTTTGAAACAAAGTTTGTAAAAATTTTTACACAATTTATGATTCCGATTTGGAAATTTAATATCTGCCTTAACCACACACATACTTTAAGCACTCTGTTCGAATTGGTGACTTTTAAATTTGATCGAGTCCTTTGCCATATCATAAATTTTCAGTAAAGACAGTCTGTGGTTTGCCTTGCAGATGATTAATCAGTGATCAATGTAATAAGGTAAAAGGTACCCCAGATTTTGGGAGAGTATTAATGTGTCATGGTAATGTTACCAAGCCAGATGAAAGACTATCTATGCCTCTGACTTTAAGAACTGTCAACTTAAAAATGATTAAGTGGTCATTATTTGTAGTTATAAAAATTGGAATAGCCTAGCTGAATAGCTAAGTATATATTTGCTCCCTAGTTTCAGGTTCAATTTTTCTGAACAATGTATTTGATGAAAGTAGCAGCATAGCCCTGGGCAAGGTTGAGAACCCTCTTCTCCCCCCTCCCCTCCCACCTTTCATAAATCATGGAACTCTACCTAGGATAGTGACATTAAAAATTCATACTTGGACCACCCACCAACCAGGAACAATTTCCTTCATTTTAGTAAAATTTGCTTCGACTTTTGTACAATTGCCTTCATTTACGTGACTTTAATTTGGTTCAGTTTTTGTAGAATTGCCTTATTTTTTGTGAAATTCGCTTCCAATTTTTCATATTGGAACGTTTACAGCATTTTTGAGCATTAAATGTAATTTCCAGTACAACGTGCATCAATCTACACAGCAGGGAATCTCCTACACACAACAGGGAATCTCGTGCCATGGGATCCCAAATAGTATCTCCATGCTCGTACCTACAACCAGAAAGTTGTTAAAACCCCTGTAACTCCCTGATACAACAGGGAACCGCATACACACAACACGTTTACAACTCTGCTGAATGGTTGTAATCTACAGGTTGTAATGTAAATTACGTCATGTATATGAATAATCAATCGTAAGGTCTCGGTGAGGTTGGGCTCAAAAGACTATTTGAAGTTCGTTGGCAAATTTACATATTATAAACATTGTCCAAATAAATCAGAATAATTTTAACATACGTCTTGCAATACATATTCATCAAACTTTTACAAGTTTAGCCGTTGTAAATTGATAAATAGAGCTATAACTCAACAAAGTCGCTGAGCTTGTAATATGCAAGCACATAAAGGGGTAAAAAACAAACTGTTTTATCAATAAAAAAAATACATGTCGTGAAGTATAATGAAGACGATTGAATTATACAACATGGAAAAGAAAACAAATTAATCTCTTGAATACCGATTTCGTTAATTTGATTGAGAACAATTGTTGCTATTGTCTTGGGAACATGTCTACTCGAATTTTCACAGCAGTTTTCCTACGATGAACTAGTGTAAGTGTGTGTGTGTGTGTGTATAGGAATGATAAGCAAATGTGTGTAAGGTTCCCATGTGGTGCAATTTCTTTCATTTTTCGGGAAATTTCCTTCATTATTAGGAAATCGTCTTTAAATTGCGTAAATTTTTACAATTTTTGGAAAATTTCCTTCATTTTTGTGAAATTTGCTTCATTTTTTGTGCAATTTCCTTAATTTTTCTTCAATTTTCGTGAAGTTTGCTTCATTTTTGGGATTTTTTTCTTCAATTTTTGGGAATTGTTGCCAAATTTTACCGCCTCCCCCCCCCGTATTTTTTAAAGTCATTATTTTCAATAATTTAACCCCTACCTTCGTTTACAAATAGTTTTGGATCATGACAAGAGACTCCTACATTTTTGTACTAAGTTTTGTTAAGGCAAATGAAACCCCAACCCCCCTTTCCCCCCTACAGTATCAAATACTTTCCTACGCCGCCACCAGCGAGTGATTCCTGACCATTTCTCCTACGGACGGAAAGCTGCTGATTAGATCAGATATGACTTCTGGAATGTTAAGCTTTTTAAAGAAGTAACTTTCTTTTGATTAGAAGTGTACACCCAACGAGCAATCAAGTTCACAGACGCGTACCTACTCAGACAACTGAAAGTGCATATATCTGTATTTTCCAGATCATGCAATTGCAATACAAACAATTCAGTGCAGTTTTGTTTGCTAATGACAGTGGCACTCAGTGACACCTACAATACAGACTACAGTTTGCATACGGTTCTGAGGAAAGCTTCAAATTAATCGATAATCAGTGTGATAAAACTTTACACTCAAATTTGATTATCTTCTTTACAACTTGTTGGAAGCATTTACAAGTTCTTGGAAACATTTGAAAGTTTTTCTTAAATGCAGTGAAACAAAAACCTCACGAAATTGTGGAAAGTTTCGGTGATCTTTGGACTTTTCAAAAGCCAAGGTGACCATCACCTTTTCGTTCTGTCCCCCCCTTTCAGCCTTTCGTTTAACGTTAGGCCTACAGGTTTATTACCCTACTTCTGCCCAGCATTTACTATCAAAGTGTAATTTACTAGGCCATCACCTCACCTAGGCTACAGTAGTCTCTTCAGGCCTTCTGGCCCATTCTCAAGGTCGGAGAGACGTAACCGTGTACTGGCTTAGGCCTAGTACGGTTTTGCTAATGTAAGTTGGAGGGGAAACTTAATCATTAGGCCTACAGCCAATGGATATTTGTTATGAATACTTGTGTCGCCTTAGCCAGTCATCGAAAATTACTAGTACTCATAATGGAAACTACTATCTGATAGGCCTAGGCCCTACACAACATTTGGGAAGAAAACAAAATTCTGTCCAGTATTTGTTAAAAAATGACAAAAAAAAGGTTTTTCTCCCATTGACTGCAATGATAACTGACGGTTTGTTTTTTCCTTTGACTAAAGTTTGACATCGTCAAAAAAGCATTGTTACGTCATTGTGCACCACAACATTCCCGGATGTCTGACCTCCAGAGAAACGTTTAAGTGTACAAGCTCTTTCCTTTCAGTATGCTATCATAGGGGCATTAATAATATGCCCAACGTGCATCAGATAGAGGCGTGTGCACGTGCAATCGTCGGTTTTGGCCATATTCGGCGGTTGCAGTGCATACTAAACGGAAAGCGGAGGTACACGTCATGAAGGCTGCAGTGTACTCTCTCCACTGACCTCTGTTATTTGCAACTTGTCTGGCTTCTGTCCACGAGCTCCATCCCATCACATTCCTCTCCTTCTCGACTGTTTTTCTCTAGGTCATTCTAGTACTAGTAGGACGACCAACTTTCCTTCTCCCCTCTGGTTTCCACGTCATAGCTGTCACACAGTGCTCATGTGCATCACATGACCAATCCACCTCCACCTTTTTACTTCAGTGCTGATTTTGCCATGTTTAATGATTCTGAGTATTTCATCGTTAAATATTACATATGGCCATCTGATCTTCAAAATTTTCCTGTAACATTTGAACATAAATGTATCCAGCTTTTTATTACCTGCTACATTAACTCTCCATATCTCGCAACCGTACAAGAGTACAGACTTAACAAGAGAGTTAAACAGTGTTGTATTTTTGTATATATTGAAAATGTGCTTGAGTTCCATATCTAATTTAATTTCATAAATTCTACTCTTGCTTTAGAGATTCTGTTTTGGATATCTTCCTCGCTACCAGTACCACCTTGTAAGCTTACTCTTGCACCAAGGTATTTGAACTAATTTACTTCATTTAGTTGTTGGTTATCGATATAAATTTTGTTTGCACATTTTCTGTTAACTTTTATGAGCTCCTGTCTTATCCTTATTAATTCTTAGCCCAGTTTGTACAGCATACTGATTGAGCCTGGTCACTTTGGTTTGCATGTCTTGATATGTAGATGAAAGTAGAGTGATATCATCAGCAAAATCTTAGGTCCTCAAGGGTTGACATGAACTTCCATCTAAATCCATCCTGTTATTATCAGTCATTTTTCTCATCACCCAGTCTACCACTATCAGAAAAAGGAACCCTGACGTTACATCACCGTGCTTTACACCACTTTTGACTTGAAACCATTCAGATTCCACACCATCATCTATAACTGCACATTCACCGTCTTCATATAACCCTTTCATCAAACACATTATAATTTGTGGAATACCTTAGGCTGCCATTATTTTCCAGAGGATTTCTCTGTGCACCGTGTCAAACGCCTTCTCGAAGTCAACAAAGACGATATATATATTTGACTGCCATTTACCCACCTGTTCAAGACTATTGCGCAGGATAAAACTTTGCTCAGTGGTATTCCTTCATCTTCTAAATCTAGCCTGTTCATCTCTCATCTTACTGTCAACACCGTTTCTAATTCTGTTGATTAAAATCTTCTATATATTTTGCTTGTTATTCCGCGCCACTTATCGCCTACAGTAGTATAGCCTTTCTTAGGTATTTTTGTTATCAGTCCTTGCTTCCATGATTTTGGTATAGCTTCCTTTTCCCATACAATTTTGAACAGCTCTTCAAGCCATAATACTGATGTGCATATATTAACCTTTACATAGCTTGGCAATTATATTATTCTCGCCTGCAGCTTTGTTATTCTTTAGCTTCATTAATGATTCTTTTAATTCACTTCTTGTAATATAACTGTTACTAATTTCATCTATTTTAGGGTCACATGTTATGTTAGGAACTGGAAAAACAGGATTTCGTCTATTCAGTATCTCCTTGAAATGCTTTTTCCACCTCTCTTTTCTTTTTAATCCGTTAATAGATTCCTGTCCTTGTCTTTTATAGCACTCCTTTCATTGCAAATTGTTTTGGTTATCTTGTAAAGCTCCCTCATTCTGCCATTACTAGCTGCTTCCTCTGCAGATGTAGCAAGGTCGTCAACCCACTTTCTTTTATCTCTCCTTAATCTTTTCTTCACATCTTTGTCTTCAGCATACTTAGCTCTCATAATATCTTTAATTCTAATTAACTTGGCATTCTCTATCTTAACCTTCAGCTGTTTTCTCTCTTCAACACATTTTAAACTTTCTCTGCTGATCCATGCCTTTTGGCCCTTCTTTCTGTACCCAAGGACCTTTTTAGCAGCCCCATTGTACACCTCTTCAAATGTCTGCCACTTACTCTCAAATTCTTCAATGTTATCAGGTACTTCAGTCTCACCACAGCTGTCTTGTAAAACTATTTTGTAGTTCAATGGAAAACTCTTCTCTGATTGCTAGTTGCTGTAACTTGATGGTATCATACTTGGGTCGACATGTCTTTGTTATCGGTTTAAAGGGCCCTATACACTAATAATAACATTAGGCTTTACACGTGCCTTACTGTTAATTATAGTAATGACATAAATTACACATTAGCAGTCCTAATAATAGTTTAAGGTAAACCGGTCAAAAGCTCCTAAAATCAACAATGCCCAAAAACAAACATCCCTGTGCAACCCTAACACGCAGATAAAGTTTGTGGTGCGTAGAGCTAGAGGTTCAAATTTTGGGCGGAAGATTTATCCCCCGCGCAAAATTTGAACCTCTATGTGCCAGCACAGTAGGGCACTTAAAATCCCCCGCACACTTTGCAAATTTTCCAATCTGGCGCTAACAATTAGTATACTAGGCCTATTGAATCCAGCATTGCCCAACTTCTTTTAAACTTTTGTGTCACCCCCTTCAAGTAGTGATGTGTCACCCCCAATCTGGGTCAAACCAAGCAACACCCCCAAAACCAGCATCACCCCTGGATCATAGGCATTCATAATGTTTGATTTGAAACAGAACTACTGTAGGTCTTCTAAGTACTCCCTACACTAAAAAGGAATGTAATGACAAGGTAGGACAGATTTTCAGGCAAGTAACTACAGAATCCAATGCAACGTCGAAGCTATACCCCTGTAAAATTTGAGAGGTGGAACTCGTCCTACAGTAGTATCTAATTTTTATTTGATATGTTTTATCATATGGTTGGGACTTACTATTTTTTTAATGAAAAATGTACTTATACAGTAGTTTCATCTTATGCACTTGTCAGTTGTATGACTTACCCCTACTGCCCCTGGCAATGTCAGTCAAAGGGGAGTCATTAAAATATGAAATAGTGACTCACATGTGCATCATTGTACCAAATTGTCAGTCACTAGAGTGACTCTGGAGTGGGTCAACTTACTACAGACCCATTGACTTTGTACAGAGGTGATTGATTTGGGGTAAGTCATTTCACAAAAAATGTCAGTCACCTAAGTGACTGAGGGGTATGTCAATGTACATGTATTGTCCACCCACTTTGGTGCAATGACTCACCTTGTCCAGGGGTGTAGGGGTGAGTCATACAATTGACAAGTGCATTATGCTTTACATGTACTTACATCTTTGTATGATACTCAGGTATTCCTGCTTTGTTGGAGGCTAAGCCGCAGTCTCATTGACAAGATCAGATAATAGAGTTTATTCCCCCATTTGTTGGAGGCGAAGTCGTAGTCACAGTTACGAGATCTGATAATACTTATTCCCCCCTTCTGTTGAAGGCCTAAAGTTGCAGTCACAGTGACGTGATCTGATAATAAAGTTTATTCACCCCTCTGTTGGAGGCTAAGTTGCAGTCGCATTGATGAAATCTGATAATAGACTTATTCCACCTTCTGTTGGAGGCTTAGTCGCAGTCACAAGTGTATTTTAAAACATTTGTCGTTATTATAGAATTTTCATAATGACTTTTTATGTATTACATTAACGGGTGCCTTATGAACTCAATCAAATTTGCCCCTATTGTTTAATTAAAAAACGACATATCATGAAGATATACAATATTAGTTTGAAATAAACAATTGCAATTTAAGGTTGTTGACCCATCCACTGTGACAACCTCTGATGTCCTAGAGGGTGTTTAAGAAATGCGTTGGCTTCTGCAATTTTAGCGTTTTCAGAAGTCCTCCGCACAGAGCTCTTCTGATTAATAGGATTGCTACTTCATGATACAGCAAAATGATGTCATGAAGTAGCAATCCTATTGGTCAGAAGAACTCTGGGGCCTAGGCACAGGACTTCTGAAGAAGTGTGCTGCTTTGTTATTATATTAGTGTAGGGAGTAGCACTAGCCTTACAGTACTATTAACTGTAAATCCTAGGTCATGCATCTTAAGCTTTTTTCATAGTATTCAGCATATTTTTTGGGGCATTTTCCCTTGCCCAATCATTTTCAAAATTGATCAAATTTGTATTAAGTTTAAGTTTATTTTCTTGTTATGTTTAATTGACTGTTTTAGTATGTTTTAATTCTCAGTTTTTTACCAAATTGTTTTCCAAGTATTTGTTAAAGTTTAAGTTAACTTGCATTATTATCTGTTTTTAAGTCGTTGTCTGTTGTCCATCTGTGATTGCATTTCCTGTATTTCTTCTCTTTGAAGGTCTTGCAATGTTTAGGAGGGTTTGAGTTAATGTTAAAGAGCTCTAAATTCTTGCTGCGCTTGAATTTAAGATATAGCCTATGGATAGGTAGAAAATTCTACCCAAATGAAAGCATTAAATTCTAAGTAGAACTGTCAAATGATCTCAATAGCACTTAAATTATGACAAATCAAAGTTTTGTTTGCATATGTGCAAAAATGATGACGTATGGAAAGAAATACAGCTAAAATTCTTTAATGTAATCTTTATATTTCTTTCCCAAGTTTTAAATATTGACGGTTGCAACTTCTTAAATTGTACTCTACTTTTAAATCTGGGTCAAGGTTAGAGTAATAACCAATTTCCTGTTCACTATAGCTTGCTTAAAACTCAAAACATTTGCCCGGAAGAACTAAAAAAAGAAAAAAAAAACAATAAGCTAAGCTGAAGCAATTTTCTAGATCCCCCATTCTGAGGTCACAAAATATTCTGCATTTTATGCTAATTAATTAGGTATCTAAGTTTGAAAAAACTTTCTAAAATTTAAATGGACAATTTTCAACAGATGTTGATGAGCCTTTTTTGTTGTTTTCATGGTTTTTAGTATAATTTGAAGCATTTAAGCTCTTAGTGCTGCTACTGCCTCTGTCCATATACCTTTGATATTAGGCTAAAATGATAGGTATCTTCCGCTTACAGAAAATGTTGTGTTTTTCAAAACTTTGCTCCAAAAATTAATTTGACAAAAAAATATGGTCGGTTTGGAGACGAGATATTATTACTGTTCAAAACGACTTAGGATTAAGTGGTCAAGCAAGTTAATCTAATTAGAGAGAGGACTGTTAAAAGGAAGATATTTCAAGTTTCTGTGTTTTGGCATATATTTCAATTGGCATATAAAGAATATATAAAGATATGTTTAATTAGTTTTCCCAAAATACACAAACAATTGTATGATACAAAATATGATCATTTGGAGATGAAATATTATGACTGTTCAAAACGACTTGGGATTAAGTGGTCAAGCAAGTTAATCTAATTAGAGAGAGGACTGTTAAAAGAAAGATATTCAAGTTTCAGTGTTTTGGCATATATTTCAATTGGCATATAAAAAATATTTAAAGATATGTTTAATTAGTTTTCCAAAAATACACAAACAATTGTTAAGATAGTAAAAGAATGTAGGATAGAGATTAAAAATGGCTTGGCCATATTCAGCTGCTCCCAATGAAAAAACGTTGGTGATTGATTGGATACAATAAGTTAATTTGAGGAATTAATAGATTTTCTCTTTGTTCTGTCATAAATTTGAATACAAATTTGAATAATTGATTATAATAACAACTTGAAATGCTATGAAAATGATCAATTTTTAATGATTATGGTGAATCTTTTTGCTATTTTCAATGTTAAGTGCATTTTTTTCTCCAATTAAGTTCAAGTTGTTAGTTGTTGCTACCTATTCATAGAGTTGTAACAGCCGGTAGTTATTTACATGTAAAACCAATGTGAAATTTAATACTGTAGAAATGTTTAAGTATCTTTTTTTCCCCATCTTTTTACAGATATGAATTTACAAGAGTGGCTGAGTTTATGATGCAAGAGACAACTTGAATGTCCAGGATTTGATAAACCTGCCCTGGTCTTGGGAAAGAGTGATTATAAGATCATTAGTGAAGATGATGTTATGTTTGTGAATTAGCTTCCATTGTATTCCAATGACAATGTCACTGTGTCAATTCCATAAAAACCATGGTGTGAATGTGAAACTTCAGAGTGACCGCCAAGTTGCCAGGAGATATAACAGCTTTGCAAATGCAATTACTTTCAGCGAATCGGTCATTCGCCCTGGAGAGATTTTCATGGTCGAAGTAGAAGAGCAGGAACCAGGATGGAGCGGTCACTTACGCTGTGGTCTTACCCAGCATTCTCCTGCATACATGCTACCCGTTCGACCTGGAACAAATGTTACCTATGATGGCTTACCTCAGTATATTGAATTCCCAGTGGATGGACCTTCGGGTATCGGGAGCAACGTAGACACTGGTCACGAGTTACCAAAATACCTGCCGATACCTCAGTATTCAATGCCAGATTTAACAAATTTAGGTAAAGCTTGGATTCATGCAATAACAAAATACCACAATAAACAGCCATCACATGCCGCAGCCGAAAATGCTGCGGTGGACTCAGACAATGTGAACACTTTTGTTGAAAGTTACGGAACAGCTCTAAGAGTGGGGAGGAATATTTTACCAAGAGAAGTGCTTGTGAGAACAGACTTTTTTCCGACAGCTTTAGAGGGTAAAATGAAAGAACAGACTGCACCGACTACTTCAAAGAAAGGAGATCAAGATCAGGTTTTCTTTGCTACGTCCGTTGGCAGTCGGGTGGCAGTGGCCTATGACATTAGGAACAATGAGCAAACTGAAGAAGCGGAATATTATATGCATCTCATCATCAATGGTGAGGATCAGGGCCCTCTGCTCATGGAAAATGTTGATCCGGACTTGCCGTTTTTCGCAATAGTGGATGTGTATGGCACTACAAAGCAAGTGCGAATTATCCATGTGAATAGTCATTGTAAGTATGGAGTTTTATCTCTCATCTCTTTTAGCCATATTGCCAAAGTTCACTTTTCCACATGGCATTGGCTTCTGCAATAATAGTTAATAGTTGTCTAGAAGAAAGAAAGCTTGGTATGTTACAAAACTGGTCATCCAATGGGCAGAAAGAACCAAATTTACGTCTGCTCGCAAATGTTTTCTGTGTTGTCCTCTACAGCTGTATGAGTGATTTTCTTTCATTTCTGCTTCCAAAGAAAACTGAGTATTCGTAAATTACAGAGTTTTTAAACATTTGCATTAATTATGGGTTATTTGCCCCTGTAAATGACACTTTTTTTCCCTTGTCCATTTTGTGTTTCCAATTTTATCAACAATCAAAAATATTGCATGTACAGTATGCTGTTGATCTATTATCTGTCGTATATTATGATTTCAACATTAGTTATTTCCATGCAACTTCTTTTCTGTACAGTGCCATCATTGCAAGAAAGTTGCCGTTTTGCCATCAGACAGTTGGTGACAGATCGGCAGGTGTCCATTTTGCCAATTCCAGCGCGTTTGAAGCACTACCTGCGATTTCAGCTTCATTAACAGATTAGTTCGATGGTCAGACGTGTCTGTTTTGTATAAAAGAGGACAACAAGTCAAACAGAACTGTGAGCAGAATTTGTATAAAAATGACTGGTTTACAAAGCCTACTGTAGAACAGTGATGTCACACCCTGACTTTCCAATTGTTAGTGCATTTTATTTAAAATTAACAAATTGAAAATATTTATTTCTTCTGGTGGACAGTGGTGGTAAACAACAATTAATTCACTTGACCCAGTTTTAATCTTCTTCTGACATATCCAATGGTTGTAAAAGAACTATAGTGGTTGGTGGACCAATAAATTATTTGAACAAAATACACAAAGAATTGTGAAGAATGTGACGATGTGATGTCACAACTAGTCTGATTTCAGTCATTTCTACACAAATTTAATAGAACCTCTAAGACTTCGATAATTCCTTCAGGGAACAAGATTTTAGAATACTTTCTCCACCACTTTATTATTTTATTGTCCTCTTTCATATAATATAGACTTGGTGGACCTATTCATTGAATGGTGCAGCTATTCAAACAATGTAAAAAGTTAACTTTTATATTTGTAAATTCTTTATTAAAATATGTCCAGAAGATGAATTAGGCATTACTTTTGTAAGATACTAATAGTAATTAATCTTGCTTGTAGAGTGCAATAGTCATTGCAAGAATTTTACCAGTTGGCCATCAAGTTTCAAAAAGGTAAAGTCTCTTGAATTGTCAATTTTAGCTCAAGTGGAGCTTAAATGTATAAAATTTGTCCCAAAGTATTTTCTCCTCATTCAGATTTATAATGAAATATGAGGTTCTGTAGTATACTGTAAAGCTTAGTATACTGTGCAGGGCCATTGATCTCCTTCACGAAAGTAGGGGGACAACACAAACTAGAAGTGGGGGAACAACAGTTTTAGTGGGGGAGACAAGTACCCCTTGACCCCAGGAGGGCAATTATCCCTGGTCCTTCTATGAAGGTACTTGTTATACAGCCCTAATACTGTACTATGTCCATTGGGAAAAAATCAAAGAATGACAGGATTGGGTTAGGAAGGGTAGATGAAGATTGAATTGTACAGATAAAATGTTCCTAAAAATATCCAATTTACATGGAATTAAATATTTGTTCAAAAGTATTAAGCTTTACAATTTTAACTTTGTTTTTCCCTGTACTGAGTGGGTGTGAAGTTACCCATGTACCCTATTAAAGTGGTATTTTAGAGGTCGAACCTGAAAATAAACTTCATTTTGCAAATAGTGGAACCTTGATGCACCACTATGATAAAAAAAAATAAGAATAAAGATTAATACAATTTTTAATAACAAATCAATTATTTTCTGCCAAATCAAATTATATGTAACGATTGCTTTGTAGATATTGTTTTAATTTATTAAAGGTGGAAAATAATTTGAGTGTATGAAAATATTGCAGCTTGATTGAAGACTCTTTTGTTTAAAACTAGAGAAATTCTTAGCTCACAGAGCAGTTGAATAGCAGGGAGGCCTTGTAGTGATTAAGTGGAAATTGGAGCATTTTAATGAGCGGGCAGGACTTAATATAAACAATCTTGAAATGCCCCTATTTCGACAATCACATGTCTGATTTGTTTCATATTCAGTATAATTTTGTTGTTAATGTGTATGTGGTCATTCTATGTAAACAATAAATTTCATTAATATGCGTTCGTAGTAGGCAGGGCTTTTAATATGGTTTTGCTTACAAAACCTTGTAAACATGGTATCTCAAAAAGGGCAAACTGGATTCACGTCATGTGTGGTACAATCATGTGAGGTACAATCATGTGTGGTACAATCATGTGTGGTACAATCATGTGTGGTACAATCATGTGTGGTACAATCATGTGTGGTACAATCATGTGTGGTACAATCATGTGTGGTACAATCATGTGTGGTACAATCATGTGTGGTACAATCATGTGTGGTACAATCATGTGTGGTACAATCATGTGTGGTACAATCATGTGTGGTACAATCATGTGTGGTACAATCATGTGTGGTACAATCATGTGTGGTACAATCATGTGTGGTACAATCATGTGTGGTACAATCATGTGTGGTACAATCATGTGTGGTACAATCATGTGTGGTACAAACAATCATGTGTGGTACAATCATGTGTGGTACAATCATGTGTGGTACAATCATGTGTGGTACAATCATGTGTGGTACAATCATGTGTGGTACAATCATGTGTGGTACAATCATGTGTGGTTTAATCATGTGGTACAATCATGTGTGGTACAATCATGTGGTACAATCATGTGTGGTACAATCATGTGTGGTACAATCATGTGAGGTACAATCATGTGAGGTACAATCATGTGTGGTACAATCATGTGTGGTACAATCATGTGTGGTACAATCATGTGTGGTACAATCATGTGTGGTACAATCATGTGTGGTACAATTATGTGTGGTACACAGAAAGATAGCCCATGGTCTGTAGAAGTGACCTATTGTTTATGGTGGTGATGTTATGCATATCAATTAGTAGCAGGGCTTAATGCGAAAATGTTGAAATGCTTATATTTTACAATCACATGTCTGTTTTGTTTAATATTTTGTAGAATTAGGATGTTAGCTAATACATGTTTATTTTATAAGAACATTTTTTACCAGAATTAAAGGTTTTGTGGTTCCAATGTTTCTTTTTCTTCTGCTGATTGATTTGCAAGTTTCGTATTAACTGTCACGTCATTGCATGTCATGAAAAATTTGTTCCAGGATATTTATTGATAAGCTATGACTGCCATGCATGATGCAATTCAATAAAACAGACATACCTATTGACAACACTAGCATGTGCACAATAATTAACAACATTAACATTGCAAGTATGATGCAAAACAGACATACGCTTGCTCGTGTATCATATTTGGAAGAATTTTAGGTTAAGCCCTACCTACTCATTAATATGCATAGCATCACCACCAAAACCAATAAGGCACATCCACAGACCATGGGCTATCTGTGTACCAAATATAACTTGAATCAAGTTTATCATTCTTTAAATACCGTGATTACAAGCTTTTTTCAGCAAAATCACATAAAACCCCACCCACTATGCATATTAATGAAATTCAACAATTTTATACCATGAACATGTACATATTAGCAAATATAACTGTACTAAATATGAAACAAAACAGACATGCAGTTGTTAAAATGTTAGCATTTCCAGATATTTACATTAAGCCCCGCCTACTCATTATCAGGCATGACATTGCCACCAAAATTAATAGGGCACATCTACAAACCATGAGCTATCTCTGTACCACATATGACATGAATCTGGTGTACTGTTCTTAAGATATCGTGCTTACAAGCTTGCTGTCACAGACACACATACATACATACATACATACACACACCAGCCTGATTACATAGGTTTCTTATGCTATTAGCATCGGAACCAAAAACCATTCGAATGACATATTGCAGATACCCATGTTTAAATACACATTTTTGTTTTTTCATGTGTCTTCCAGTCAAACAACCAAGAGACCTACAACCTTCCGTTCTCGTATTCCGAACTCTCCTTGGCCCTCCAAAAGTCTGGGTCTTCCCAAGGCCCTGATGGCATTCACTCTAACCTCCTCCAAAATCTCTCCAGGACTTCACTCAACATCTCACTCAAGATTTACAACCACCTTTGGTCCTCCAAAACTTTCCCCAACATTTGGAGAGAAGCCACCTTTATCCCCATTCCCAAGCCCAACAAAGACGGGACCATTCCCAACAACTATCGCCCCATCGCTCTCATCTCCTGCCTCTGGAAGATAATGGAATGGATGGTCAATTACAGACTATGCTGGTACCTTCAGAAGAACCACATCCTCACCCCTCATCAGAACCGCTTCAGGAAAAAATGCAATTGTCTAGACAATGTTCTAAAACTAGACAAATACGTCTGAGAAGCCTTCATCAGGAATCACCACACCATCTCCATTGATATCGAAAAGGCCTTTGACACCACCTGGCGATATGGCATTCTTAGGAATTTATACTCCTCCGGCCTCAGAGGTCTCCTCCCAACCTTCATCCAGAACTTTATCCACTCTCGCTATTTCAGGGTGTGTATAGGTAACACCTACTCACAAAGGTATACCCAACACCTGGGAGTCACTCAAGGCAGCATCCTTTCCCCAACTCTCTTTATACTCAAAATCAACAGCATTACCAAAGTTCTCTCCCTAACATCAACTGCTCTCTTTATGTCGATGATTTCGCTATCTTCACATCCTCCCTGTGCTTCCAAACCATACAAAATAACCTCCAAATTTTCCTGATCAGCTTGGCTTATTGGAGTGACACAAACGGCTTCAATTTCTTAAAAGACAAAAGTGTTCTTATTTCCTTCAATAATAGCAACTCCTTTTTCCTTCACCCCAACCTCCGGCTTAAAGATTCCATCATTCCCAGCAAGAAAAGTTCCAATTTCCTTGCAATCACACGCGACTCGAAAGCTTTCATATGTTATCTCCCCCACATCAACATCCTCAAAACTAGCTGCTACGAAACCTTTAATCTTCTCAAGGTCCTCTCCAGCACTGACTGGGAAGCCAACTGTATTACCTTGTATTGCTCCCTCCTCAGATCTAGGCTGAACTACAGTTATTTCATCTATGGCTGCGCCTGCAAATTGTATCTGAGACACATCGAGGTCATCGAAAACACTGCCCTCAGGATCTGCCAAGGTGCCATCTAAACCACCCCCATTACCAGTCTTCACGTTGAGGCCAATGAACTCCCCATAGACCTCGGGAGCACCAAGAATGGTCTCTTCTTCACCCTTCGCATTCTCACTGACCCTCAAAACTCTTGTTTCCATTCTAAATGCTCTCCTTCCTTCACCAACCTTCAATCTCAACAAAATGCATCCTCCCTCCCTGTGTAATGTGGATACACTCCCACCTCCCCAATTCCAACATCAATATCTTCTCTATAGCCAGGCACCCCCCTACCCCCACCTGGGTCATACCACCCCCAAGTCTTCCTCTCTTTTACAAAAGCTTATCACAACCCAGTCTTTTAATGCTCCAAATACTGTCAACTCAGTAGACACTTCCACAACTACTCCTTCCACAACTACTCCTTCCTTTTTACAGACGGATCCACACGAGAAGGTACCTCAGCAGCTGCCGCCGCTGGCCCCGGCCTTATCCTTTCTTCGAGACTATTAGACGGAGCCTCTATTTATTCTGCTGAGGCAAAGGCTATCTCCTATATGAGGATAGCAGAACTCTCAGTCTGCTCTCGCTTTGTCATCTTCTCTGATTCCAAATCAGTCATTCCAGGCATCCTCGACATGCGCTGGTCTAATCCCTTCATCTTACAAATCTTAAACAAATAGCACACTCTCTCCTCCTCTGGCAAGAAAATCATTTTCTTCTGGATCCCCAGCCATGTCGGTATCCCCAGGAACGAAAGGACCGACAGAGCCATCAATAACGCTCTGTTGAACCAAATTTCCTCTAGTGATATATCTCACTCGGACTTTTGCCAAATACCTCAGGAGGACTTGGCAAGACTCCTACCTCCTTACTGGCTCTCCCAAACCTATCTGCCCCACTTGCAATACTGATCTCTCGATCAATCATATTCTCTTAACCTGTCTGATTTATGCCAACTCCAGATCTTTCCTGTTCCCTGCCACACTATTTCTGACTTCTTCAAGAACAATCCCCTTCCAACATTATCACCTTCCTCTGCAACAGCAACCTTTTCCACTCGATTTGATATCTCCACACCCTCATCCTTTCCTATCTCATCCCTCCCCATCTCTCCTTATCACCTTTTCTACTACAACTTATTTCCTCTAAAGTTGTCACTTCTTTCCATCCTTTCCTTTTTTTCCAATCATCTCTTTCCTAACCTTTGCACCTTAATTATTTAACACGATCTTGACACGTTTGACTCCTGACTGTTGCGGTGCATTTAAACCTCAACAAACCAATCAAACCAAATCTGAAATTTAAAAAAAACTAAAAAAATGTGTAGCCAGGAATTGTTAATTGTGTGTTGAAATTTGATCTAAAAAACAAGACATATACTGTATCCACATTGGATAATACTGTAGACTTGTTTGGGGGTATTTTACAAGTCTCTTTTTACTAGATAAACATGCAGGGCCTCATTTAACGTGCTGACTGGTCTTCAAAATTGGGACAATTCAGGGAATTCTGGAAACCAGTGAATGTTAAATCTGATGACTGGTCTCGAATAAATATTGATGCTCAACTAAAGTTTAGATTTGAGAATTTCATAGGTTGGTTGGTAGCTCAGCTCACCCAGCACTTTCTATGCTGCATTGGAAAAAAAGGTTATAACCTCTGTTGTCAGCTCAAGTCGGCTAAGGTTTTTAAATACATTTCAGGGATCCCCAACACAGGTTTCATATTGGGGCCAAGACGGATGTAATTTTTTTTGAGAATGATTAACACAATTAAGGCGTATTTAAAACCGTTGCTTTGAAAATGATTGGGGGATGGCCTCCCCCTGTGTCGGGGGGCCCTGCATTCTTTTTGTTTGTCAATTTCTGCTAATTTGGGAAACAGAATCAAAACGAACTAGGGGGTGATGGCTTTCCCGACTTTTGGAGACTGTTTAACATTCCTTGAACGAGGCCCTGTAGACAATGTTTCCTAGCTTGGTAGACCTTTCAGGCTGCAGTCTGTCCCGTTAATATGTAGAACTCGTCATGTATTATTGTTCACAGATCCTTTTCTGGTTACAGTCTTAAACGAGACCCTGTTAGACATGTTCTACATTTTCCTAGCTTGGTATGCCTGTCAGGCTGCAGTGTTTCCTGTTAATGTGTAGTAGAACTCATCATGTGTTATTGTTGACAGATCAGTCTCTGGTTATGGTCTTAAATGATGTAGTCTGTTATTATATACAGTATAACTTGTCATGTTATTGTTAACACTGGTTATGGTCTTAAACGAGGCCCTGTTAGACATGTTGTACATTTTCCTAGCTTGGTATGCCTGTCAGGCTGCGGTGTTTCCTGTTAATGTGTAGTAGAACTCGTCATGTATTATTGTTGACAGATGCTTCTCTGGTTAAGCCTAGTCTTAAACAAGGCCCTGTTAGACATGTTCTACATTTTCCTAGCTTGTTATGCCTTTCTGTCTGTCCTGTTAATACATGTATATAGTGGAACTCGTCATGTATTATTGTTGACAGATCATTCTCTGGTTATGGTCTTAAATGGAATGAATATCCAAATTATATGAGATATGCTGTATGCTATACTGTAAAAAACAAGTAAAAGACCACCAATTTTGTCAAGCATACCAGAAGTGCCTGTCTAATTACTATGATAACACCTTGGAACAACTTTTCCTGATTTTGCTGTCTGATATTTCATTGGTTCAAGAAGATCATTAAGTCAGAACCAATAGGGGACAAAATATAATTTAGTCATAGTTCATCACGAGTATTCATAACAGGAGTGGGAGCCCATTTAGAGTATTGATTACAAACTATTTCAGTTTACTCCGAGCCACGGAGGACAAGGTTTAACAGTATATTCATTGATAACGGTTAACTAGATGACAATTAAAAAACATTGTTGGTATATATCACTTTTGCTTCAATTGGGCCTTTTTTTTTTTTTTCTTCGGAACATTGAACTCGAGTAGGTTTGTATGTATGTCATTAAAACAGGAATAAAAGAGAGGAAAATATTGAAAAGTGTTAATATTTTCATGTGTCAGCTTTTGAGAAATTTATACTGTAGGAGAAGGTCAGAGATCTTGCTTGCTTCTCTTATATGAATGAGGACAAGATAAAAAAGAAAGTCTTAATTCTTATTCCACCTTGTCAGAAAGCTCCATTTGATTATAATTTCAATTAAGTCACTTTGCTCATGAAATTAAGTCCGTACAAATTTAAAACAAAGTGATTGAAAAGCAATGTTACTTCACATTGTCACCTGAGTGTGGATCACCTTTGACTAAAGGTGTGACTAGTGCCCTTGTAGCATGTGGTGGTTTCGGGCAGTGTTTATGTATCCACAATGACATTACTACTACTACTTATAAAGCCATGATGTGTGGTCGTTGGCATTGAATAACATGTTTTCTTGCAGCTGCCAGGCCACCCACAGTCCATGTGTCAATCTTTGTGATCCACTGTATGCCTCGATTACCACGGTGGTTTTTACCGGGGATTTTCCCTTCAAAAGCTGTGAGCATCAAACTATCTGGACGGCGCTTCCAATGCTCAGTTTTTGCCTTCTTAACATGTTCAGCAGTCCATCACACTTCTTTCACTCCCAATCTTAATTCGGACCCAATCATTAGTTTTTTCAAGCGATTATCCTTCTCTCATCATATTTTTCAACCCTCACAACCGTAGAGAGCTATGCTTCATACCAGAATCACAAGCAATTTCCTCTTCAACTGAAAACTAATGCGATTTGACTGCCAAATGTTTATAAGTTGGCTGTTCACAGATCTTGCTTTTGCTAACCGAATGCGGATCTCAGTGGCTGATCTATAGTTACAGTGGAGCCTAAATAATTAAAGCTATCCTCATAGGTCAATCGTGCTTCACCCAGTTTTACAGGTTCATCATCATTACTGTTCCAGGCCATCACATGTTTTTAAATCAACAACCAAAAATTCACTTTCCCTCTGAACAGCACCACCAAACCCTTCTATTCGTGACTGTTTTTTTTCTGATAAGCATAGTGTCATCAGCAGAACATGCAACAGCAATGTTCCTTTAGGGCCTCTCACTTCCAATCCTGTTCTTGTGCCACCCCTAAAATTAACCATGTTCTACTGGATAGGTGATCTTTGCTCAACTAACATTTTGTTTCTGTTGACAGATTTTCATTAAATTTTTGTACATACAAGCTACCAGGTTTTCATGCATATCTGTGCGTATTTGTTCCACTTTTAGGGACCCCTCCCACCCCCCTTCCCCCTCCATATTGAACACGAGTTTACTTTAGGTACACGTGAATTGTGGAAACCTTGTAGGGACTGGGATAGTATGAGAACCTATTTTTACAAACACGTCATGCTGGCAAGATGGCCCACAATGATGAAAAGAATCCACCAGTCAGATTTTGGGTTGAGGCCCAATGTCAGCAATTTGTACTGTCCCAAAATGTATTAATCAGAGATGCTTATTTGTGTATTTACTTTAAAGAAAGAACATTTTCATTAATGGAGCGGGGAAGGGGTTAACCCCTTAAAATTCCCTGCTGTTTTGTATCTTATCCTTGTTTTGAATTAGCTTGAACATTGAAACATTTTAAATGGCATTGCCCACAAAAGTGGGGAGAGAGTAGGGCACAACATGGCCCTTGCCCTAAATATGGCTTCTGAAATGGAGCCATCATTTTGTATTGTCCACAATGGTGATATACGATATGCAGTTTCTCATTTTTAAAACACTTTTCAGTTTTTGGCAATTTATATGGCTGCTTTTTTATTTTAATAGTTTGCCCTTTTAGAAAGGGCAAATTGCATTTTTTACCCAATGTCCTTAGATTTTGCCCATCAAGATTTTTCCAGCAATGAGAAAATTCTTTTTCCGCCCCAAAAATGTATGCTTTTTAGATGACTTAAGGAGACATGTTAATATCTTAAAGTTATGCAATGTGAATTTATTCAAATCCTAAATAAGAAAGAAAAAAATCAAAAATACAAGCTGCATTATTTTCTGAAAAATCTTTTCTTTGTTATCCATTTGTTGTTTAAAACAACACTTATATTACAAAGAAAAACTTGACACAAACTTCAAAAACAAATTAAATTCCAATGTATGTTGATATATACTTATGTACACAGCAATAAAAGTCAACTAAAAAAAAAAATACACTCAAAATAATAATATGAATTTAGTTGGTCGTATGGAAAATTATTTATGCAAACTCCACTAGCAAAACTTTGTTCACTGAAGCCTTCACACTTTTGAAATGTATAATTAACATATCTATTCACATTGTGTTCACTTGTTACTTAAATGATAATCAAATGAAATTTACATATTCATAATTCAAGAAATCTTATTGTTCTTGCTATTTGTACCATAAGTTAAAGAAGATAAATACATGCTAAGACTTTTCCATATCACCATAACACTTTCATAACTTCACACTTTAAAATATTTAAAACCCCCAAGCCATTATAACTAGGGATATTTTCCAACTTAGGGTGCAGGCGTCAAATGCTCACATCCACCCAAGAAATGAAAATTTGAGGTTCCTTTAAAATCAGTGTATCCAACTAATCTAGTCTTAAGATTAACATTTAATGTACGTAGACCTTCCGTGTTACATAGAGATAAGAAATATTATACATTCCAACGTTCCTGATTGGTTGAAATTTTTACACTTACCAACCATGCACCGAAAATCAATTACCGCTGTGGAAGTGACGTTACTAAGTACGATCTGATTTATTGGTGCAGGTCAAGCAATTTTCTTGAGATGAAATTCCTTCGTATAAACTGCTTCCACTCTATTACATCAAAAACTTTAAAATTTAGCAAAAATAAATATAATCAAAACTTTACAAATTTTCAGGACATGGGAAACGTGAAGATTTTCAACACACGGTGTATTTAGAACAGGTTTACCATTTACGAGAGTTATACTTACCTTCCATGCTATAAATATGCAATCTGGTCACATGACTTGATTCTAATGCACATATAACCGACCTTAAAAACATAGTTACCAACCCAGCTCTGACCTCCATAATACCTCTAACATCAGACACTTAATATTCCACCAAAGCCTAAACAAGAGGGAAGGCGGGCTGGGACGCATGGAAGGTAAGAATAACTCTCGTAAATATCCCCGCTACGCTTAGCGGGGTAAATTTACTTCAAGTTATACCTTACCTTCCATGCTATAAATATGCAATCAGATTGCAACCGAGGATCGGTCAAAAGAGAGTTCAGGTCTTAAGCCCAATTTTCTGAAGGCTGGTCCTAATACACTAGTTTTATCCTACTTAAAGGACTGGATTCCTTATCCTCTTAAAGACGAAAAACCTCTGAATAGGAACTACTATGAAATAGTAAACCACTTCTAGTCATAATAAAGGAACAGGAAATGACCTGTTAGTAATAACCGACGCAAGAGTCGACAGAAAGTGCTAAAGCCGGGCAAACTTGTTAGTAAAACAATGAACTAGCAATTGCCTAAACAACAGCAAAGCTTCGTTAGTAAAAGTAAACAAAATAAAAGGTGCCTGAACGGCAAAAAAAAGAAAACAGCGGCTGAAATTCGTTAGTAAACAACTAAGACGTTAATAAATTAACAGCAGAATCGTTACTGAAAAAAAGGGAACGTGAATAAAATATACAAAAATATTCACCTCAAGAAAGGGACGGTCCTATTCTGGAATGAACGGCCCTTGCAACCCCGCCTTGGTAGTTTGGTATATCCTTCAGATATGCGGGGACGAACGTGGCTGGTGTTTTCACTACTGCAGCGCAAAGGATCTCGCTGAGGGGAACCCCACCAAATAGCACAATTGATGTGGTTATGCCTCACACCTGATGTACCTTAAGCGATTGTTCCGTGAACAACAAGGATTCATCATATGTGATTGCCTGCACAATCCAATGCGAAATCATGAATGCTGATTTTGTAAAGACAAGAAGGCTTTTACGTGCGTAAGGATTGTGTACGTTTAATATAGTGCTTGAGACATCGAACGGGGTACCAGGTCCTGTCCTCTGATGTGTCAGAAAACGTAGAGAGCGATGAAAGAAATATCAATTCCGGTAGAAACTCTTTAAGTTTGATTCTTGGCCAAGAAAGCTGGGTTGGGCATGAGCCATACACCCCTAGATTTGAAGCAAATGTGGCTTTCTTTAAGCGATAGCAAGTGAATGGCACCTCCGCATCTTGCAGAGGCAGCGGAGAGTAGAAAAACCGTTTGGATCGTTAGTTCTTTAAGTGGGCACTCAGGCAACGGCTCAAATGGAGCCCGTGCTAGTGTCATAGGAACCACTTGCATGTCCCCCGGGGAAGCGAGGTTCCGAAATGAATGTCTTTGTCAGAAAATTCCTTCAAGTTATCTTTCCAGAGGTCCAGAGTCATTGATGGTCGCCCCATCTGGAAAGAAATGGTGGATAGCTGCTGTGGCTGTCCGAAACCCCTTGACTGTATTGATGGATTTATTTAGATTAAACTGACTCAACAAGAAATCTGCTATGTCACCAAGAGGCGCCGTATGTGGAGAAACCAATCTATTTTGGCACCAGCCTCGGAACAATCCAAGTCTGGAAGAATATATCCCCAAAGTGGATGGTCTCAGACTTTGGGCTGCCACTTGGGCAGCTTCCTCCAAAAAGCTTTGCGACACAAAGGATTCGAGGATAGAGGCCACAGTCAAATGAAGTGCTTTTGGATTGTGGTGCATGTTGCCGGAGCCTGGGATTGAGACTAAGTCGTCCCTGACTGGAAGCTCGTACGGGAAACCTGCAATAAGATTGAGCAGCTTAGGAAACCACAGTTGGCCGGGCCAATCGGGAGCTACCAAAAGCAACATGTGACACTGATTGTACGTAACCATGCCCAGTACTCGGTACCAGCCCGAACAGTGGGAAGGCGTAGCCACGAAGTGGCTCCACCTGATCGTGAATGCACATAATCTCCAGACTCTCGGGTCGGGGGTCAGAGTGCAAAAAGTTGGTACCTTGTGGTTGCCCACGGACGCGAACAGATCTACGTCCGGAAGACCAAAAGTCAACCAGATCGCTTCGGCCACCTGTGGAAGCAGGGCCCATTCTGTGGAGGCTCCTTGGAGGCGAGATAACAGATCTGCCATCGTGTTCTCCTTGCCTGGCAAGTGGACAGCCTGAAGGCTGACCTTGTTTGTCATGCACCAAGATAAAGGGGACTTGGCAAGGATCCAGAGTCTCTTGGATCTCGTGCCTCCCTGCCTGTTGATATACGCCACTACTGTGGTGTTGTTGGTGCATATGAAAATGGTCTTGTTCCATATGGTAGGAAATGAATAAGAATAATAAATGAATAAGCGCACTGCCTCTAGTTTCAACATATTGATGTTCTGTCTGCACCAAGTGCCCGACCAAAATCCGGCCAATTTCAGTGGTGTTGTGAAAGCAACGCGCTGAAAAGAAGTGTGGGATATTAGAGGTATTATGGAGGTCAGGGCTGGGTTGGTAAGTATGTTTGTAAGGTCGGTTAGACATGTGTTAGAATCAGGTCATTGGACCAGATTACATATCAATAGCATGGAAGGTAAGTATAACTCTTGTAAATATCCCCGCTACGCTTAGCGTGCATTAGAATCAGGTCATTGGACCAGATTGCATATTTATAGCATGAAAGGTAAGGTATAAGTTGAAAGTAAATTTCAAGTCTCTAAAAGGAACGTTATGCATACTAGGGCCCAGTTTTTTTCACCTTTTTTTCTCTCTTTCTTTAAATTCTGCCGAATAATGTGAGTCATGTCCCCCAAGAATTATGGCCCGATGTATACAGATCCTATTATAAATCATGGCACAGCTCACCCGATTTGAAATCAGCAACTAGGGGTAATTAAGTGTCAGTTAGTTCAAATGCTACCTAATCCGTTTTAGGCTCCATTGGTCTCCCGGAGTAACATAAGTAACCTAGGGTCGTATAGTAGGTGGCATTTCATGAAATTTTAGGAGGTATATCTTACCAGATCTGCTGGCCATATGAAAAATTAATAGGGATTGTACATGTAATAAGAAGATGTTCTAAACAATTTCCTAAAATTTTCTAAAAATTACACATTTTGATAAATAAATTAAAATACATCAAACTCTAAATTAGATTGATATGAAAATAGAAATGCATTTCTGTGCCTGGCAAAATGAGAGTTATGTGATAAATGACATCACACATACAGGAAACATGGCTTCTCTTTTCTCTTTAAAATTGTCACACAATATATATATATATATCTCAGCTAATCACAACCCAGTTAAAATCCTACCAAGTTTAAAGACTTAAATGGAAAGGTAATGACAACATTAGCTACCACACCAAGGGTCCAGTTATCTCATACCTGCAGAGTATAACATTTCAGCCAATCATAAACCTAGTTAAAATCCTGTTAAGTTTAATAAAGACCCTCATAGAAAGTTAGTGATAACATTAGCTACCACAAGGATCCAGTTACAAATTTGTGATGTACGAATGGTATATCCTCATGGTATTCTTACGTAAATGCTTGGAGTTGCAGAATCTGACTAAAAGGTCCTATATCTTAGCTACTACACCCCGCACCCACCATCTCTCCCACAATCAACCCGATGTAAAAAATAATATATATACATATATGTACATATATGTACCAGTAGTGGAACACTGAGAACACAAATGCAAAATTGATGGTCTGTCACTAAAACACAGGAGATCAGTTATCTTTACAAATAGATGAAACCTATGTACATTTGACACAGTATTACAAAGACAAAATATAACATTTTGATACTGTCTTGCAAATGGAAAAATAATTTTAAGGAAAAAAAGAAAGAAAGAATAATAATAATCATGAAATAATATACAGAATGCCCAACATAAATAATTCACTAACTATTTACAAACACAAAAATTGCGGTTCTATGCAGTACTGGTACAGTACAACTAGCTATCAGTGCGTGCTCATGTAATCAATGCAATTTACTGTACAAAACAAACTTCTGCACACACAGACTGAGTGACATGAGTAAATATGTTTGCTGTTACCCAGAACAATTAGCAAACTGAATTTTGTTTATCCTTTTTTGCTAAAAACTCTTAAAGATCCGGAGATGTGCCATAAATGGATCAAAGCTTGCAGCAGGCCTCGCGAACATCTAAATGTCAATGCATGATTGCGGATTTGAGGATTGTTTGCCCCTCCTAATTACTGCGTTGCTATGGTGGGTGTGGCTTATTCCATAACTCAGAGATGTTAATTCCTAAGTTCCATGAATTTCAGTTATTAATGATAATCATCTTTACAATTACATGTTGATTGGGCAGGGCTAAGATCCAGACAATCTCCTTTAAAATCAGCTGCTCTCAGTCCACGTTTTGGCAGCATATTAAAAAATAATGGGTTAACAAGGTCTGCTTGTTTTAATATACATCACACAGTTACATGAAAATTTGTGTAACAAGGCATGAAATTCAACGAACAGTAAAATAGTCCTCTTGTGCCCAAATGCTTTGATACATAAACTACAGTAGATTTTAAAACAGTAATATTACTCTTAGGTTAGCCCGTCTCTACATCCACGTTGATATGGAATGCTCTACCTAATTTTGTTGTCGACTCCAAAATATCTCTTGCAGTTTCTAATGACATATGACTCTTACCACACCAACAAGGACCTTATATGGGCTGGAAGTCTTCCTTAGCCTTGGCATCAGAAGCCCAGAAATGAGTGGATGTGGGTGTCCTAGAATAACATATCATATCTACAGTACTAAGCTACCAGATTCTCACTTGTTTTTACCAGATTGGTCTTTTTTCACAAATGTTTCTATTTAAGTAAAACAAAGGCAAAGGCCATGACAGATTTTGACCTTTGCCCCTCACTTTATACCATCTAACTACTAGGTTCAAAAAGACTGTTACAAGTTCAAAGTGGGGTGTAGTGGTTAGTGCTGTATCCTCTCACCCACACATCCCAGGTTGGTATCCCGGTGGGTCTGCAACCAGTGAGTTCACAACTGGTTATCAAAGGCCGAGGCCGTCATAATATAATGTCCAGCACTGGATGCTTTCGGGACGTTAAAACCTTGCTAAGCTATGCTATTTCAGGGCTCCTGAACTATCAATTAATGTGGTTATCCCCTCAGCAGGACATTTCTATAATAGCACAATCAACATAGGGAAGAAAACCGTGTACATGTTTGATATGACAAATGAATAATCAAGGTAATTGTGATACAGTGGATCAAACAAGACCAGACATTCAAGGAGCTCTTGAGTCGAAAAGTGAGAGCGGCTTTTGTGCTAAGGAAATTTGAAACAATGCAGATCTAATTTTAGACACTTGTGTCATTGAAAAATTCCTAATTTTTAAGAAATTAAGTATTCATTAGAAATAATTATGATTATTTTGAACATTCACATTAAAGGTTTTCAGTACAACCAAAGAATTCTTATTAAGTTTGCATCCCAGACAGCTGAAATTCTTTATTAATTAAACCAAGTTCCAAGGACCTGCTGGATGAAAAATGATTGCTTACTTTTCTTGAGTCTCAAGAATATTCGAACACATTTTTCGAAAACCTTTTAATATGAATGTTCAAATTAATCAAATTTCTGATGAATACCTTACTAATACTTCAACAACCAAGTAACACAAATTAGATCTGTGTTGTTATTAAAAAATTCCCTTGACTAAACACTTTCTGACCGAGCGTTCCTTTAACACACATGTGATTGATTTTCTATTACCCACAAATAATTGATTGTTTAACCCACACTTATTTTTCACTCACATGATTGTTTAACCCACAGGTGATTCACAGTTTAACCCACATGTGATTGTTTAATCCACACATGATTTAACAGTTAACCCATAAACTGGATACACCTTAAGAGGGCATGACATGGGTTTTCAGATGACTTTCAATTGATTATTTGGACAATTTGATTGAGAATTATTATAAAATTTGTTTTGGTTGTAATAATACAAATTGGAGCAAAAAGCAAATATAGTATTCACTCTCATCAGCTCATCTTCTTGCTTGTAAAAATTGGTTAACTTGTTATGACATCACTTCCAGAACAAAATTTTTTGCAACTTTTACATCACGCAAACAACATAGCCTAGTGTTATCGTGTGTGTATTTCTTGAAATTTAATGCACTTCCACGAGGAGTGGAAAAAAATTTCAACAATACATTTCTTACCAAACTTATTAATTTCTTAAACATATATCCAAACAAGTCATATCCTCAAGTTTCATAAAAATGTATCATCGCTTTTCGAAATGCCGCAATGATCTGGCCTAACTGTTGTAAAGTCTGTGTCTAACGTTAGGCCCAACACTACAGTACACTGAAACTTAGTTAAACATTAGTGCATTTAATATTTTTCTTCATTCGACATTTTACACGATACTATCATATATTGTATGTACATTATTGTCATAGAATTTAAATGTAGCAGAAATTATCACAATGTATAAGTTCTTACCATAAAATTTATAGGTTGAAACCAAATTACGTTTAGAATTTTCCTGGCAGCAGCCTAACATAGTAAATTCTAATATGAAACCTAATGTTAAAATTGCCCATTGACTTAGTACATTGATTTGTTCCAAAATAAAAAATTTAAGTCACAAATTTTAACGGGCTTTGAAAGTTTTGACTCAATTTTTCAGTATTGCAAAGATTGACATATATATTAAAAACATTTATTAACATCAGAAACGGCCTGATATATCAGTATCAATGTCTTCTGAAGCATGCAAAGGAGAAACTTTGCTTATGGAATTGGCACTGTATTTGTATGTAGATGATGTAATCGTTCTGGGAGTGACGTCACACGTCGCTCGGCCATTTTCAATTCTTGCATTGTTGGGAGCTTCAATTACTTGATTAGTTTAGATTTTTTTTATGCAAATGGTCTCTTTTCAGGACTTTTGGTGGAATATTATGATTTTGATATTAATGAACCATGGAAAACTGTTTTAAACTCAATTTTTATTTTTCCGTGTCATGCCCTCTTCAATCAACCTAGATTTGGGTATTCACATGTTTAATACTTATTACATAGCCAATGCTACAGATTGATGAGAATTATAGACCTTTCCAAGCCAATTTTAGCCAAACGTGATTACTCCAGTACTTCGACCAATCAACTGCTGCGGGAATTTTCCATTTGTTACCCAGTCGATCCTGCAGTTACTTGAGGAACAAATTTAAGCACTAATACGTGCTATGCATAACGCATGTATGATTGGTCCCATACCATGCATGACTAATGCAGACCGCCAATATTCCCCCAGTATTTAATTGGTTGGTAAGATTACCCCAATATACAATTGTTCCATTATGTACACATGAATTTCGGTCATGTGACATTAATTAAATTAATTTTCTGCAAATTGACGATTCAGATTTGAAAAGATCTATTAACATGTCAAAGGAAAGTTCACATAGTGTCAGAGAGTTTAAATTTCATCAAAGTAGCTTTACAGAACAAGTGGTTTCAAAAGGAGGTAAACTAAAGGGTGTAAAAACACAGCATGTCGACAGAGAAAGAATCTGTGACAGAATATTCCATGAAATTTAGTCAAAAGGCACTTAGGACAGGTTCTAAATTTGTTTCAAAGCAAAATAAAGAGTACAAAATAAATAAACACAAAAATACAATGTTACTGCAAGGGGAAGCTGATACAAGGCTTTATGTAAGATTAAAGGAGCACTAGATCAAAAGGTGAGAGCGGAATATTCTATAGACTCAAATATTCAGCAAGCTTTTTGACCTTCGTGAAAATTTACAAAACTTTTCTAACACCATTATTTATACCAATTTGTTATCTAAGATTCTTAAGCAGTAACATTTTATCACTTTAAGAAGTCAAAACAGATCCATGAATATTTGACAAATTCACCAAAATATTTGCCCTCACTATGGGTCTAGTTCCCCTTTAAATGTTTACTATTGCATGAAACCCATTGCACAAATGCACTCAAGATTACTATTTATCAAGTTTTTTAGTGAGCTTTAACAGCACCAAGCTTTTCATAGGATTTACCCTGAGCCGAGTCACAGTAACTTAGCCGAGTTACAGTCACTTCTTAGCCCAGTCACAGTCACTTCTTAGCCGAGTCAGTCACTTCTTAGCCGAGTCGGTTACTTCTTAGCCGAGTCAGTCACTTCTTAGCCGAGTCACAGTCACTTCTTAGCCCAGTCACAGTCACTTCTTAGCCCAGTCACAGTCACTTCTTAGCCGTCACTTCTTAGCCGAGTCAGTCACTTCTTAGCTGGATCACAGTCACTTCTTAGCCGAGTCAGTCACTTCTTAGCCCAGTCACAGTCACTTCTTAGCCAAGTCACAGTCACTTCTTAGCCGAGTCAGTCACTTCTTAGCCCAGTCAGTCACTTCTTAGGCGGGTCACAGTCACTTCTTAGCCGAGTCACAGTCACTTCTTAGCCCAGTCACTTCTTAGCTGAGTCAGTCACTTCTTAGCCGAGTCACAGTCACTTCTTAGCCGAGTCACAGTCACTTCTTAGCCGAGTCACAGTCACTTCTTAGCCGAGTCACAGTCACTTCTTAGCCGAGTCAGTCACTTCTTAGCCGGTTTAGTCACTTTTTAGCCGAGTCAGTCACTTCTTAGCCAAATCAGTCACGTCTTAGCCGAGGCAGTCACTTCTTAGCCGAGTCACAGTCACTTCTTAGCTGAGTCACAGTCACTTCTTAGCCAAGCCAGTCACTTCTTAGCCAGGCCTTGAAAATTCAGTATCTTTTTGCTGCTTGACTGTTGATCAGCATTATCTCAAGACCTGCTTGCTCACCCCAAATTTTCTTCCCCCCATCAACTTTGAGTGAAATTGTGACTTTGAATTGCATAGTGAATGCAAGAGCTGATTTCCTGCTGAAATCTTCAAATTGACAGGTAATTTGTTGAGCTCTGTTTTTAAATTAGTCCTGCAACCATTTGCCTTTGTAGGTACAAATGCCACAATTTCCATCACACTTGCACATCTAGTTTCTTATAGGGAGTGAGACCAGAGAGACAGGAAGGAAGGGGGAGGGGGTGAAATATGTTGACCAAAGCGAGCCCCTATGTGTATTGGGTACAAATTCCCTCATCACTCCATGTAATAAATCTTTGCTTCTTGAGTCATATGAGTTTATATTAGTATATCTATGACAAGGTCATTTTTAGTTTTATACCGGGGAATCATAAAATCCCAAATAACAAGATTCATACTTTTTTATGACCATCATTTACAAAAGGCCAATGAAAATATATATAAATGTGTATAGAAATGCATTCTTAAGTCCAATGTACCTCAAAATATTGAGGGTCATAATTATTTTTGTAGTTCATTGGAAGGAGCCCACCATTTGATAGCTTTCTTACTGTTATTGACTCAAGCAGTAAGGGCAAATCATGCTCTGTACCATTACTGACAAGTGATTGTAAATAAATGAAGAGAAAAGATAGATAAACAAATGTACATGCTAAGATCACCTCTAAGTGCTATTTCAGGGTTAAGGTACAAACAACTGCAGTAAGGCTATCAATTGTTTAGCTGCTATAGATAGAACAAACAGAAAAAGGAGTGAAACCTTTAATGAATTAATATAAGGTACTCTCAGCCGAGAAGTGAGGGCATTAATTTTGGCCAATTTCATAGATATATTTCATATCTGTGGCTAATGCATGTAGATTTTAACCAATAGAGGGATTTCATCACGTGACTCCAAGTCAACTGGGAGCCATTTTGCAGGACAGAGCTTTGCGCGTTGAGTATTTCAAGCATCTAATTTTCACACAGCTCAGTCATAAATACCTTTAACAAACAAGACTTGATCTCAACACGCACTAGCATGCGCTAGTGATAAAAACACGCGTTGGGCATGTAAAACACATGATGGGCATATAAACACGTGCTGGTTAAAATGAACTGGCCAGACAAATTCATTTTTTAATATAAAATGTTTGTTCAAAAAAAAAAAAAAATTACCCTCCCAAGTACTTCAAGCAATCTTAATCAGTGGATTCTAAACACATCTATTAGTGCAACCAACTGCACAGTAAGATTCCAGAATACTACTTACAAAAGTATTCTTGTGTAACAACATGCAAACGTATGTAATTGTATAGCAGATGACAGTACACCCTACAAAATGGCGATGTAAACAAAGTCATGTGACCTCATGATGTCAGCTGAAACATCCTTATAGACGTCACATTATATGGTTGGCTTTTTACATAAATTTTCTCCCATCACGCATAGGTGAACAAATTTCAAAAAGTCACTGGGTAAACAGGTATAAATTTTGAGTAACTTGGGTCGGGATTTAAATATGTTTATATTCCATACCGCACAGGTATTCGATTTAGTGTGAGACTCGCACTAAAGACGCCCTCACTTTCGGCCGAGAATACCTTCAAAGTATTGACCACTGCAAAAATGTTTTTTATATCATTTTCATATGAAATTTTTTTTCTTCTCTATTACCATTTAGCGTAAATATCTTCTGGTCTTAATAGTAACAGATATCTACAATCTTAAACAACAAAGGCGATGTTTAAAGCAATTTTTCACACCGTACTCCGTAATTTGTATAAATGTATAAACCCCGTAATTTGTATAAATGTAGAAACATATACACCAATCACAAACCATACATACACTTCGCTGACATACCTTCTGGCCTGATAGTAATTGATATCTACAATCTTAAACGAGAATGGCGATGTTTTAAACCAGTTTCACCACAAAGTTGCAGAAACTATATACCGTACTCCGCAACCTATGTAAATGTACAAAACCATTGACACCATTCACAAACCATCACACACTTCAAAACTTTATAAATTCAATTTTTACATCAAATTTTACAACAAAAAGCAAGATTTTGACATTGTTTTCTCATTTTTTTAAAAGAAAGAAAAACGGGGGAAAATATGAACTTTTTTTAATTGTATTATCAGCCTCATTAACAACTACACAAATTACTAGCTTGCTCTAGTCGTATGAAACTTATGGAAGCAATATTTTTTTTTTTAATATCATGGAAGCTTCAAATCAAAGCAATCTCTCTACTAGCATATGGCCAAATCTTTTCATCATTCAATTGACAATTTTGTTTAAAACTTCTTGAACATTTAATGATGAACTATTTCTTTTGATATTTATATACATTAGGTAAATGGAACGTGGAACATACGATGTATAATCAGCAAAGTCATCAAACTTCAGCAAAGTCATCAAACTTTAGCAAAGTCATCAAACTTCACCTTTTTTGTACTTTTGAATTTTTTTTGTATTTACATTCAAATTTGTCAAGTTATGTTTTTTGTTTTTAAATCTTGTCACAGTTTTGTTTGCCTTTTTCTTGTAAAGATGGCCTACTTGTCCAAACATTTGCTTTGTCAGGCTTTCTTCATTTCTATTTTTTTCAAGTGTATATCATGATTAAAGCGAAAAATAAACAAACAAACAATAGCTTTGCTGCAGAAAAATTTGAGTATATTGTAGTGTTGTCGTTGTTTATTGTATACACATTAATAAACAAGCATTTGATGCTTTATGAAATAGCAGTTTCAAAAACTGAATAACAATAATAGGCACATATGCAGAAATATATGTGTTTGTATGTTTGGAATAATCCTAGTATAGTATTAACTTGCTGTATAGAATTTCATAAAGTTAGTTTATGATGCGTTTCTTAGTTTTCAATCACATTTTTAATTCTTTTAAGTAAAATTTCATTTTCAACACAAAACTTGAACAAGAATATTTTCAGGTACAATTATCTAACCCAAATTAACTAGAATGGTTAATACCGTCATGGTTCATATGTCCATGCAAATTGACACCCACATCATATGACCCCCTCAATTATAAAATTGGCATCCCAAACTATGTCCCCACATGGCATCCTATGTTCTACATGGCATCCCATGTCGCACATGGCATCCCATGTCGCACATGGCATCCCATGTCGCACATGGCATCCCACCCCATGTCTCAGATGACATTCCATCCCATGCCCCACATTGCTTTCCACCATATATCCCACATGGCATCCCACCCTATGTCCCACATGGCATCCCACCTTATATCCCATATGGCATACCACCCTGTCCCACATGGTATCCCATCCAATGTCCCACATTATATCCAACCATATGTCCCACATGGCATCCCTCCCTATATCCCACATGGCATTCCTCTCGTGTCCCAAATGGCATCCCCGCTCATGTCCCTATGGCATCCCACCTTATGTCCCATATCAGTAGCTTGAAGTTTCCCCAACCCATGTCCCACATGGCATTCCACCGTATAATCCACGTTGCATTCCACCATATGTCCCACATCATATGTCCCACATGGCATCCCATTCCATGTCCCACATGGCATTCCACCATATGTTCCACATTGGAGCACACCATATGTCCCACATGGCATCCCATTCCATGTCCCACATGGCATTCCACCATATGTCCCACAAGGCACTCCACCATATGTACCACATGGCAATCCACCCTATGTAACACATGGCATCCCATCCTATGTCCCACATTGGATCCCACATGGCTGATCCCACATGGCATCACTCCCTATGTCCCACATGACATCCCTCCCTTTGTCCCCATGGCATCCCACCTTATGACCTGCATCAGTGGTTTCCCTTCCTATGTCCCACATGGCATCCTATCTTATGTCCTACATTGGATCCCACCATGTCCCATATGGTATCCCTCCCCATGTCCCCATGACACCCCACTCTATGTCCCACATGACATCACATCTCATGGCCTTCTACCCTATGTACCACATGGCTCCCACCCTCATTTAGTTGAAGTCCTCTTTCATGTAAGATAGACTGACCCCTGAACTAATCCTATGTCCTCACTTTTCTGCCGCTTCCTGCTTTTAAAATTTATTTTACAGAATTTACCCCTTCAAAATGGCTAACAAACAAGTCCCATACAATCCAATATAACAGTGAAATAAACAACAAATTCAAACCCTTTTATCCATGAAAGGTTGGAAGATCTTTTGCTTACTGGTAAAATCAAGAGCTTGCATAACAAAGTGTTCAGTTTAACAACATTCAATGACATCATTACTATAGTTTATTCACAATAGGCTGGAATAAATTACTTTTTGGTTTCTATTTTTTTTACTGAAATGGAAAACATGTTTTTAAAATTTGAAAACTCCCCCCTTGGGGTCACCTGATAATCCTTTGGCAAGTTAACTATGGCTTGAATTCAAAGTTACGGTACGACAGAACTATGCATGCATTTACTTGGAAGATTGTATCAGATCAAATTAACAATCCTTCTTTATTTCAAATGTCTATCGACAACTATACAATTTTTGTTTACCGATCAAAAACAGAAAGAAAAGAGTTATACCATTTTGAGTATTTAACAAAACAAGAAAAACATATTTTAGCTGATCCAGATGTGGACAATACTGTATTTACTATATGTAAAGGCAGACAATTCACAACCTTTGTGCAATTCTTCAACTGCTTTCCAAAATTTCAGTCACTGAAAATCATTAGTAAGCCCTTTCCAACTAGTTACTGACAGGCAGTCGGGTAAATATTCAGCTGTTCTCTCAGATAAATCCATTTTAACCACTGTCATGATAGTTTGAGGAAAACCAGTTGAATTATACAAGTATTTTTTTCGGCACTTGGCAAAGTTGAAAAAAACATTCAAAAAGTAATCAAAGGCTGAATGAAGTAAAAACATTTTAAAACACAACTGAGATTTTAACTGACTTCACCCTTGTACATTACAAACATTACATATACATAACCCCTCCCCCAAAAAAATCCCTCCCCAAAAAAAAAAAAATCCCTCCCCAAAAAAACCCCTCCCAAAAAAAAAAAAAAATCCCTCCCCCAAAAAAAAAAAAAAATCCCTCCCCAAAAAAATCCCTCCCCAAAAAAAAAAAAAAAAATCCCTCCCCAAAAAAATCCCTCCCCCAAAAAATCCCTCCCCCCAAAAAATATCCTTCCCCAAAAAATCCCATCCCAAAAATTCCCGCCCCCCTCACCAGTAAAAAAAAGTAAGAATTTTTTTCTAACTATTTCTTTATACCAGAGTAAGCTTTTTACCAAATTTAAAGACTATTTAACTCAGAATTTGGTCGTTTCTGGCTATGGAAAAAACTATAGGTGTCACTGCCACATTTACTGTCAAACTTATATATGGCTTTATCATTCAAGACATCAGATCAGATTAAGTACCACACAGTCACAGCATGCAAAGACACCGACCACTATTGTCCATCCAACCACTGGACATTCCTTCTTAGCTAATTATTACACACACAAACCGGACTAAGTATTTCCTCCCAAAGCACCAAATACTTCCGGGAAGTTATTGGCTTCCAGGAAGAGCCAATTATTCCTATTCCACAGCGACCAACAAGTTGAAGGCCAAGTGAACTAATCACTGGCCTTTTGCTTTTGGTCATTGAATGGAATCTCATTCCCTGACAAAATAGATTTCAGATAATTATTAGTAAACTTCAGTGTAAGAAACAGTGCTAATCATAGGTGTGGGGCCTAAGTTATCATCAGTACAGAACACACTTATTACTTTTTCCCTAAACATGAAAGCTTTTTTCCCCTTTTGTTTATGTAAGTGGTGATCATTGATAGTAGCACAATACAATCCTTTCCTAAAATTTGTTTTTCTAAACTCAAACCTTATGCTAATCCTACTTCAAAACACTGCTTCTTCTTCCTCCCACTCGAGGACTACTTCTGATTTTCCACGTAATGTTGTTCCTCACCATTCACTCATTTAAAAGAAAGCAAACATTATAAGTCGTGCACCCCTCTGTCTAAAAATGGTTTGATCTGTTTGTAGCACTCAGAACTGGCCCACCGCTCCTGGAGGATGGAACATTCGCTCTCGTTGACGTACTCCAGCTTCGGTCTTAGCTGTTGTCTCATGAGAAGCTTGGACTGCGTTAAGGCCTTTCAAAAAAGACAAACAAATTTGATCAATTATTGTGTGTGGATGCTTTTTATTAAAGCACATGGACGTATTGATGCAGCATTTGCTAAGTTGCTTCAAAATCTATTAAAACCATCATAGTAACATCAAATTCATTAAAAATCTACTAAAACCATCATAGTAACATCAAATTCATTCAAAATGTATTCAACATTTGACCATTTCACAGCGGTTAATAAAACACATGCATCAATTTGCATATTTTGTGATGTGTTACAGGGCGCCCATGATATTTTCATTTCCACATCCTTTGCTTTTGAAATATCTTATCATAATTCTTTGAAGTGGTGCAGCAACTCCTGCCCAAAGGTGTTTGAGTTTTTGCCCTGCCAATCAAATGTGCGCAGGAATTTAATTTTTCCACCATTTCCATTGACTACGATTTAGAAAAGAAATTTGAAGAACTGCATAAAGATTTTGAGCTGTCCACCCAGTCATACATAACAATTTTTGCATGAATTGAAAGAGTCTTCAAATATAGGAATTGCTACATGTTACTGGACCTGTAATGCACATATTTCATTTCTTACCAACAAACACTGATGGCAATCACATTGATAGCAAACAAAAGATGAAAAATACGCACACGCAAGTGGATTACGACTTTTTCATACATGTGAAATTTGTGGTAAATATGTCAGTCTAAGATCATTAGATGTCTTTTAAAAAAATAGGCTTTTAAAAAAAGAAGTCTACTTTAGTGCATTTCCAAACTTAAAATAGTATTAATGAATAGGTTTGTTTAATTTCTGATATATGATTGGCTAATAAGTGATCTCAAATAAATTTAAGACCAGCAAGATGCATGTAAATCCAAGGAGAATGTTGCCGATCAACTCTTGCTATATATGTATGCACACTGTAAGCAAATAGTGTTCCATTGTTCCTATAGAAACATACTTCTGCTAGAATCATTTCATTCCAGGTCTATTGCATCAACGTCATGAGCAAAATCTATGCAGTTGTTGTGGCAACAAGAAGCTTTTACTTTTATGCAGTCACAATGAGTATTAGAAGAATATATAAAGTATTTACACAAATTGAATTGCTCCCCCTTCCCTTATATTTCCTCTCCCAAAATTTAATATTTATGAATGGGGTTAAAAAATGAGGAAATATTGGTCTCAAATGGTATTTGAAACCAGCAAACTCTTCATTTAATTTCAAGGTGGGGTTATATGTAAATTTCAAAGTATAAGAGTTGCTTGAGAATCATTTTAAAGAAATATTCCCATGGTTTTTTGTAAAATTTTATTTGAAAGAGCATACTTTTAGTCAATTTGGTACAAAAATCAGGTTGATGTCATATTCTATTTGGGAGATATGGATTTTTAAAGATTTTCCAATTGCATTTTAAAGTTTTTGTACAGTATGATAAATTTGTGTTCATCATAGAGACAATTCCATTGCAAATGTTTATGTACTTGAATGTTAATTGGTTGTTTCTGTAAGATTAGAACTAATTTTCCAAATGTTATTGAAGTAGGGTATATTTGGCAATGTATATAAATACCTAACTTTCATCAATTTTTTTTTCTAGCAGGTTTTACTAATAAAAAAAATGCTGATAGATTTTAATGAAGTACATCAACTTTGTGGGAGAATGTGTTGCTGTGAGGTCATACTGAGCCTTTTCCTATTCCTTTATTCGTTTTCTTTGTGAATCCTAAAATTTGAATATTTACTGGTAGGAATAACATATCAACATGATTTTTGTACCAAATTGTTTCTAAAATGTTTCTCTTTCTTATTAAAAGGTTACAAAACAACATGGGAATATTCCTTTAACAAAAGTACAAGAGAACTTTAAACCTAATAAGAGATCTCATTATCATGTATTCATAACATCAACAGCAAGACTCGTAACACCCACCAAGAAACACGATCACATTTCTTAAGAAAAATTTGCACAGGTTGTAAGTTGAACAAAGAATTACATAGAACTAAGGTTTCTTCTTCATGGAAAAAAAAACACAGGGCTGTCTTCGATTACCTAAACAACTCCTGCTTAGAGAGAGGTTTTTTAAAGACTCGTTTTCCCATTACAGGTACTGCTTGCTGAGACTATTAACACTTCCAAGAATCGACTGAAGATGTTTTTGTACTTCAACTATTTCAATAACATTGAACTGTTTTCATATTTTTGTACAAAGCTTCCTGAGCATCATCTATGTCGGATATCTGCACTTTACAAGAATGCTGATTGATTGATTTAAACTTGTAACTTACCTGGTATGAACAAGAGGCTATCTTTTGCACCCTGGGGATAACTTCTTGCATAAGACTTGTGGGCCAGAATACCTGAGAAACAAGCCCACATGAGCAGGCTTCAAGGGCCGTCAGCTTACGACCACTGTAAAACATCTCCCCAGACTGAAATTACAACAACAAAACGGGACAAAAATGAGCATATTGGAATTGAAATACTTGTTTGTTTGATGAGAGTTTAACGACACCACAACAGCAAGGGTCAAATTGTGCCTGAGAGATTAGATCATTCCAGAGGTTGGCAGGAGAGTAAACCAGGAGAGATTGAGAGAAACACCAGAACTAAAAACCAGAAAGCTGGAATCAAGAGAGGTGTATGGGTGGAAAAATAATGTAGAGAGAGAGGGGGTGGGGAAGGAGGACTAAATATAGTTGTAGAGGGAAGCATGATGAAGGAAGGAGATAATTTTATCCAGAGGTTTTTTTTTTGGAAGAGCTCGGCTACCAAGTTGTGGGCAGCGAGGAAAGCTCTGGGAAGGTTGTACAGGGGCAAGCAAGGAGAATGTGATGGACTGTGAAGGTGCAATGGCAATTGTTACAGAGGGGTGGGGGGGGGGGAGCCAGTAAGGTGGAAGTGAGTGAGGTGGGTGTGACCTATTTCTAAGGCGGGTACTGTGGACGTTGTGGACACTGGATAGGTTGTGAGTAGTGGGTTTGATCTGAATGGTGGGCTGGATGACGTGGAGTTTGTTATCAATTTGGGAGTCCCATGAGGTTTGCCAGCAGCCACGAATAACGGAAGTGATAAGCGGTTTGATGTTAGAAATACTACAATTGAAAGTGTTGTACAAAACCTTCTGGCCTTCACCAGTATCCTATCGTATCGGTTGCCTATGACGCTCAATATCCTAATTTCGCAAAGTCTTATTGCACTACAGTCCTTCAGGCTGTAGTTAGAGATGGCCCCCTGAACTTGACTGGACCGGGACAGGAAGTGAATAATTTCCTGGTACCATCCAGTGCTTAGGTCCCATACAGTTTAATTTTTAATTCCCACTTACATTTATTGCAAGCACATATTTACATTCCAATAGGACGGTAAATGAATGACAACATGAAAATTATGTTACATTTGCACTCACACGTCTCAATGCGTGACTTTCATTTTAAGTGTACACAATAAACAAATGTTAGAGTCACTTAAATTTCTAAACAAGCCGATTTACTTAAAAAACATGCAAAACTTGAAATAATAGGTATACACACAGAAAGTGTGTCGGTATTTTATATTTTTTAAGTTTAACTTTATTTCAATTACATTTTAAAAGATCACAAATCAAGTTGATTAATAAATATAAACATTTTGGAGACAACATATCATGACTGTAATGATTTTAAATTATTTGTTCAAGCTCAGCAACAAATTCTGACAAAAATGTTTGCAGACTTTACCCCAATCAAACTTGAGTAAGAATAGACTTTCACATCACTTTCAATTACTGAGATTTAGGACAGAAATTGAAAGAAATATTCAAAACATTTATTAATCAAAATTTTACAAGCTTTAACTCATATAGCAGGCAACCTTTTTTTCTTTTCTTACAATGTATTTAATGTGTTTGATTTGAGAAAATACAGTGAGAATAAAAGAGGAAAAAAAGCATTAACCACAGTTAAAATTGATTATAAAATTTCCTATGGTTCTGAACAAAAATCATGACAGAAATAATATTAATTTAGCAAATACATCTTTATCTGCTTCCCTCTTCCTCAATCTAATGTACTATACATCATTACAATTACATGGGGTCATTTTTAGAGCACATATTTACCATTTATACTGTTGCTTACTCAAAAAAACTAAAAAAAGATAAACTTTTTTTTTTTCAATGAAAAAAGACATTTCTGTCCACAGATTCCTGTTCATCCCACGGTTACAATCGCTGGAACCGTAGATTGTTTCCAGGTCTGGTTTTACCTAAAAAACTACATTTTTTAAACTGAAAAATCAAAGACTTTCCACTCAAAGACTTTTTTGATGTTCTTTAAATTAAAAAAACGAAAACTTACCAGTGCGTGACCAATCAGCTGTGGAAATGTGTACGAGGCACAACCCTCAGGCGTTTGACTGAGAGAAGCGTAAGGAAAGAAGAAGTGTGCTTTGTCACTGGCATAGATGATATCGCACAGAGGAAGTATTGCAGCACCCAATCCAATGGCTGGTCCATTCACTGCCACAATGATGACCTTGGGAATGTTATTAGTATATCTATAAAGTTCCTGTGAAAAAAAAGAAGGAACGGATGCATTAGTCGCAATGCACCGTTAATCTACATAGCTTATCCACACATTAGTCGCAATGCACTGTTATTTAACTTAGCTCATCCACACATTAGTCGCAATGCACTGTTATTCTACGTAGCTCATCCACACATTAGTCGCAATGCACTGTTATTCTACGTAGCTTATCCACACATTAGTCGCAATGCACTATTATTCTACGTAGCTTATCCACACATTAGTCACAATGCACTGTTATTCTACGTAGCTTATCCACACATTAGTCACAATGCACTGTTATTCTACGTAGCTTATCCACACATTAGTCACAATGCACTGTTATTCTACGTAGCTTATCCACACATTCTCTATCAAGCCATGAATTCTTACGAAGTTCAAGGTTGAAAAGAAAAAAATAACATGCAAACTTTCCAAACCTGGTTTGGGGGAAAATTTATTATTTCAGAGGGAAATATAATTCAAGAGGATTATTGAATTCTGTTCAGAAATGTACCTTTCTAGCAAATCACGAGCTTTCAGAGCTCCTTAACAACCAATTCTAAAATTTCTATTGAGTATTTGCATTGTTATGACCCGTGCATTAAGTCCCGTAAATGCACGACCAAATAATTTTGGCTAATTCAATTTTCCAAACAGGTAATTATTTTAATAAAGCAATAAAATATATGTAAACTTTTCTTGTTTTCCCTTCTTTTTTTTTTTTTTTATGCATTTTAAACAATCTAACACAAAGTTTATAAAAAGATGAATGTTTTGGCGTCGTGTTTATATGCATAATCAATGTACGATTCAAAGGACTTTGCACTCACGAATGACCCTCCTAAAGTTGGGCCATTCTACTTGGGCCAAAATACCCCCATGCATTAACACTCTGCCTCAACAATAATCTTTTCAACTAAGCACTTCTCCCTTTGTCAGGGAATTCTAATGACAGAATCCCCACAAGCTTTACAAACACTAAAAGGAAGAAAGTATTCCCTCTTTTATGTTTGTGGGATTCCCTCTTTTATGTTTGTGGGAACAACTGCAAGATTGTTCGACCATAACAAAGAAAAAAAAAATTTGTTTCAAATCATTTTCAATTCTTGAAGTTAATAAATATAATTCAACAACAAACACCCAAGTTCCCTTAATTCATATGACTGAGGCTTGTGTTATATTTTCATACAACAAAAATTGCAAAAAGTAAGACCTTATTAATGATTCACTCTTTAAATACTTCCACAAAGAAAAAGTAGTGACACACAAAAAGATCACTGAACTTCCTCCATACATTTTGAACTTCTCATGATAATGATTATCACAAATAACATACAATTACGACAAAAAAGAACATTTTAACATAATGTTAAATAATACATTAGAAGGTAAAAACAATGTTTAAGAAATCACCCCTTAAGATGGTAATCAAACATAGCTCTCCTGTGGTTTTACCATGGCAACTCAACATAGAAATGCAAATGAGCAAAACCTGGCTTTTAACAAAGATTTATTGTATTTGATAAGCCCCTTGTATGATACTTAAAATAAAGTTCCAAAATTTCATACATAAATGCGCATAAAAGAAAAACACAAAAAATCCTGTGCTAACATCAAGACAAAGATAGTGCTGTTGATTTGCTATTAATTTACTAACCGTTTAATCGCCAAAATATGCGAGCGCTTAGCGATTAATTGCGACCAAGTTTCACACAAAAATTGGTAAAAAAGAATTTGTTGTAGAACTGGTCTAGTTCCCACACACACATACCATGCATTTTCGAACCACGAATAGGCCAAGAATCTCACCAAATCCAAATATCATGTCTTAAAATTACCCGTTAGGCTAATAAAACTACCTGAAAATAAAGATCCTTGGTTTAGATGACATTCAAAAAGGTGTAGAAATAAGATATCCACAAGAAATGCTGCTGATTTGTGGCAATCTGAACTTCCACCTGGTTTTTTACAAAATGATTTATGTACAGACCGTACCCCAGTACAGCATTTGTTAAAGCCTGAAAAATTCAGTTTTTAGATTCTTCAAGTTAAAGTGCGACAACAATTTTAAGAGTTAAATTTTATTCTGGTCATGAACGTGCAGTAGAAAGATATAAACGATTGATAGTATAGGAAATGAAGAAATTTGCTTGATTTTTAATGCCATTTTCATGCATTTTAAGCATATTTGTTTTCAGTATGTAGCTCAAACCTTTTAGGTGATTTTTTGAGCATTTGTCAGGTCAGGTTGCATAGAAATGATGTAGTGATCAAGTTAGGTCAGGTTGCATAGAAATGATGTAGTGATCAAGTTAGGTCAGGTTGCATAGAAATGATGTAGTGATCAAGTTAGGTCAGGTTGCATAGAAATGATGTAGTCATCAAGTTAGGTCAGGTTGCATAGAAATGATGTAGTCATCAAGTTAGGTCAGGTTGCATAGAAATGATGTAGTCATCAAGTTAGGTCAGGTTGCATAGAAATGATGTAGTCATCAAGTTAGGTCAGGTTGCATAGAAATGATGTAGTCATCAAGTTAGGTCAGGTTGCATAGAAATGATGTAGTCATCAAGTTAGGTCAGGTTGATAGAAATGATGTAGTCATCAGTTAGGTCAGGTTGCATAGAAATGATGTAGTCATCAAGTTAGGTCAGGTTGCATAGAAATGATGTAGTCATCAAGTTAGGTCAGGTTGCATAGAAATGATGTAGTCATCAAGTTAGGTCAGGTTGCATATTAATAGCATAGAAGGTAGGAAATAATTCATAAGTAAATTGGCTATTTTTTTAATGCAATTCTTTTATTATTGTACTAGACAATCATATATCATTAATATAATTTATCTACAATCAGGGACAAAAGTCCTGGCACTCGTTTCCTATACAACCCCTATAAACAAATTGAGATGCAATTTGGAAGAAAAGTTGTTGGTAATATGTGCATTAATGAGGTGACGAAAAAGGTGTCAAGTACTATTTTTCAGGATTGTTGCCTGTTTGCTTAACTTAAACTTTCGAGGTGACAAGCCTTTTTCGGCCCAAATAATTATCAACCACAAGGAGGTATGAAATCTATCAAATTTGAAATTTTTGAATGTTCCTCATTGAAGGTAAAAAAGTTTTCTGTTCAACTACCAACCTGGAAGACCATTAAATTCTGAGTTTAATAGTTTTTAACTTTTGAAAATAGCATAGGCCTATATGTAGATCTCAAGTTCTTAATATATTAATACAAATTTGATGTAAGAACAGGAAACACCTAAAAATGCATTTGTCTTTCTCTATATTTCTTCTCTTAATTTCAGAAACTGAAAATGTTTAAAATGTCTTCCAAGCATTGGTTGAGGAGGATGTCAAAGATCAAATCCTCTTCATCAGAATTAACACTTTTTCAAACAGAAATGGCAGAGGGTTCAAAAACAATAGATTTACATAAGAAACTAGAATATTAGCACCCTGTAGAGCGTGTAACTCCACCCTGTTGCAATTCCAACATGCCTAGAATAAATGTAGAGTTCATTTGATCCCCATACTCACTCAATATAATCTACCTCAGAAATCCTAGGCCCACCAAGATTCATTCTCAAGTTTTGATCTGTAATGATCATTTGCATTCTGAACACTTGAAGATTATTTTCTGACTGGATTTCTTCCAAGACCATACATACGATTGTTTTCAGTTTTATTCTGGAAAAGCATTCATTGTTTGAGTTCCTTTCATTCAAGGCTCACATTCCGTCATTTTTCATTTTCTTTTTCATGGCAGAAACCAATTGTTTAATTTTCATTGATTCTTCACTTGATTTAGTATCTTTGAGTCCAGAAAATTGATTGTTGGATATCTCTTCATCCTATTAATTTATTGTTCACCACATTCCACTGGAAAGTTTCAACTGTCTTGACAGACCTTACCCTAAACATCCCAACCTTTCAATTTCTGCCTTTTTAATCACTTCTTCCTTAAGCAGTAACAAAACCACACACCAAATTCAATCAGCAATTCTTGAGATATCTCGATGACAGACAAACAGGGCGAAAATATGTCCCCACCCCACCCCCTTACCCATTTGTAACCTTCCCCTGTTGTAATGTCTCAAATTTTCATCACTTCTTCCTGAAGCAGTAACAAAATCACACACCAAATTTAATCAAAATCCAATAATCAGTTTTTGAGATATCTTGATGACAGACAGACAGACAAACCAAGGCAAAAATATGTACCCATCTCGCCCCCTTCCCCCATTTGCATTCTTCCCATTCCAATGTCTCACATTTTAATCGCTTCTTCCTTAAGCAATAACGAAACCACACACCAAATCTAATCCAAACCCAATCATCAGTTTTTAAAATATCTTGATGACAGACAGACAGACAGACAGACAGACAAACTTCCATCCAACTTCGTTGGCGGAGGTAATTAATGTCCTGTTCATACATCACAAGAGTAACACACTGTAAAACGAACAATCGAATTTCTTTGCTTTCTTCATGTTTTTTAGTGGACTTGAAACTACCTGTCCATATACCTTGAAGGCACTGTCATTCTTTTAACCTACTTCCTTCCACTATGAATCTCCAACTTTCCAACTGATCTCGCATTCTTTTAGTAATATTGACTGACTTTAATCCTTATCAAAGTTTCACAGGGTTCTGTAAGCTACAAATTAAATGGAAAGAAGAGAAAAGTATGCTCTCTCTACCTTAACGTTGATGCCAAAAGTTTGGCAGCTTTCCGTCGCTCATCAAGGTTGTGTTTTCGTAAGCAGTGAAGGTCCAAGCCGCTGCAAAACATACTTCCCGAACCGCTGAAAAACACCACTTTGGAATCGTCTTTTTTGGCATGATTGAAAGCGGCTATTAATTCCTTGAGAGCCTGACAGATAAAAAAGATGAAACAAAGTTGATCATAATGATGGATGATGCCTGAATAAAACTATATGATTATCGGCAACAAGGGTGCCGTGATATGGGTAAATTACATAATAATTATCATGGACAAAATATTGTGTGGTTAAAATACAAAATAATAAACAGGGTTTTACAATTTCTGCATAAAGCTCAAGGTTAAAGAAAAAAACAAACATTATTATCCCTGGTAACAAATTTTTGTTTAAATATGAAAAACCTTTCTTTTCCCACAATTACTGGCGCAATCGATCATAGATGGACAGCTGAAACTAACAATAACATAACGTTAAGTTTTGATCTCACTCTGTCAAGACCCGTTTTACAAGCTGTAAAATTTACCACAAAATACACAGTGGAATTTTTTTAATGATGGCGATTAGTACAATTACATGTACATGTAAACATTACCTGATGAGTCAAATAAATTAAAAAGTCACAATAAAATGCAAGACTGAAAAAACATTGCAAAATAAACGAACAAAAAAAAGGTTTCAGCAGAGCTGAAATTCTGCATGCTTCGCAAAGATTGCAGCCATTTACTAAGAGAACTGATAATCTGTATTTCCAGGGTGGTGGCGTAGTTTTGAAATTGATTACAGCGAGGCGCCGAGGTATCACATTACCCAATGTTTTCACTAAAAGCCCTAGCTAGTAGGGTATCGCAAAAAAAGCTATGTGATATTACGATGAAATGACATTGAAGGGAACTTTTCTGTTCTTTCTTAACCAAATTTCCATGCACATTTTCCATAAAAATGATGATTTATACTGTAGAAATGCACTTTTCACAATTTGGAAAGCAAAATTCCAGCATCTATTTGGGAAATGGGGCCAACACTTTTGCCATATTACACGATTGTTTTACTTATCGTCATAAATTGAAGCAATTTTGGTGTACTTCCGAAAATCACGGTACTAAACACGAGTACATGATACACGCTCACTTTTTTGGCGTGTACACGTTTACTAAAATCCCTAAACGTTCACAGCTCTAAAAGTATGTCAGTACACGTGGAAAGCATTTCAGTACATATACTACCTGGGGAAGAGTTTCCCTGGGCAGTTTCCTTCTCAGGCTTACCATGGAGCTGTCGAAATAACAGCTCCCAGGACCATGGGCTAAGCTTAATTTGGGATTTATCTACTAACGCGGGATATATCGGTTGGGGATATTAATGCTCGCTTGAAAAGTGCTCCATATGTCGAATGAATAACTAGAAACATTTACATGCGTGTGTGATAATTCTGAGAAATTAATGTAGGATGCAAGACCTCATTAAGATGAATTTTCTGTGACCCCATTTTTAATATTCTTTTTTATAGTTCCCACCATGTGGTGTCGTCAAATTGACCATGTCACTCGTATAACTTCAATAATCTGCCGGAAGAGGTTAGAATTACCCACTGACCCACACATTATAATTTATACAAAACAGCTCATATTTTTTGTTAGAAGCATATTTTTATGTTCAAACATCCCATGTATTTATTTTTCTCCCTAATAGCTTTTAAAGATTTCTGTTGTTGTTATTTTGCAGCACGTGGTATAGTCAAATTGACCCCTCCTCCCCCCCCTCCCTTCCCCCCCTGTCGTTGGCACTCTTTCGTGGAACAGTGGTAAACAATTACAAATTTGACTACTGTAATGTGTAATAATGGTTTATCACAATTCAATAATCACATTATTTTTGCTATCATAAACAAAGTAATATCAGAATACATATGCTGTGGAACTTAGAAGGACCATCAGCAACATGGTAAAATTCTCCTTGGATTAAAGAAAAATTCTTGTGAATTTTCATAGAGGACTATTAACCTTTACTCTACCATGCGGCAACGTTTTGGGTACCCTGTCTTTGACTCCACCTCCCAGGCGCATTTTCAAAAAAGTGCTGGTAGAGTAATTGTTAATCAACACACGACAAGTGTGCCAACTCAAAAACATATGCAGCATAATCCCGGTGGGCGGCCCACCGGGTCACTGAAGCGGAACAAGCCCGATTTAGCTGCTCGGTAGACAAAGGACCCTTCAATAATTGTCCTGTGCTGAGTAAGGGTTAAAGAAACATATTGGTAAAAAAACAATGTTAATATCTTATTCTGTTTATGAGTAACTTCAAAAATTTCCCTGGTGTTGTGAGAGGTGACCTCATAGTGTCAAGTGTGATGTTATAACTGCAGATCCAAGTTGTGTGTTTGTGTGTTTCTATACAAGGAACATTTATTTGTATTTTACTCAGAGTGTAAGATACATGAGCAGATGGTTAAGGCATGCATGTTCTGGTAAAGTGCATGGTATACCCCATCTCAATGATTAAACAAAAACTGTTTCCATAATTTACAAAGAGGCAATTAATTTTCACAGAAATATATCATGTCTTGGATCTGCAACTATGACATCACACTTTGCACTGTGAGGTCACTTTTCAGCCCGCTGTGGGAATCTTTAAAAATGTGATAACTCCCAAACAGAATAAGATATTAACATGAGGTTTTCGCCAATTTGTTTCTTTACTATTCTTCTATTCTAAAAATGAAATTTTTTAAAATTGTGATATCTCCTAAACAGAAAACGATATTAACATAAGGTTTTCACCAATTTGTTTCTTTACTATTCTTTTAATCTAAAAATTCACTAGAATAGTCCTTTAAGGTTGCTACCTTTCCTTGCATGGTGACCAGACGTCTTTTAAAAAGACAAAGATCATCTAATCAGAAAGATTTTCTAAATACACATGTAAAATTTGTATAAGAGAAACACATCTTAACTACTCAATTCTTCAAATCACACCAAGCATCTGTAAACCTTTTTTCCAGAATCATTTTTTCTTCTTCTCATTAATTATTTTAAGAAACATTAAATTTACATAAGAAAATGAAGAGATCTTAATGCAAAATTTGCATAAAAAATGAGCTTAGCAAGACCCAAACATCATACGAGATGCTGATTTTCTCAACAATCTTATGTAATTTTTATTTTTTATTGCTGCTTATTTTTATGCTTTTTAAGCAATTTTGTAACAATTGAGCTCATATTGCCTCTTGACTTCCACAGAACTTTCAACGAGTGAGTCTCTTTCTTGAATATTAAACAAATTCAAATTACAACTGATACAATAAGAGAAGCTCTCAAGTTGAAGATATTCCTCATTTGCATGGTTGATAAATCTTGCATTTCTTCCTACAATAAAAAAAAGATGGACAATTTTTCTTCCCTCTAGTGTTTGTAAAGCTTGCAAGGATTGTGTCAAAAACCTTACAATGGGAGAATAGATTAATGGAGAGTCAAGGAGCCCTGAGACATTGTGATTTGCTGTGAAAGGGACATTTGTGACCAGTTTTCAATAGTCCTCTTAAATCATAGTGCTATTATTTCCCTCTGAAATAAAAAATGGATTTCCCTCGAACCACATCTTGGACAAAATTACTTGTTGCTTTCTTAAGCCTCTAATACCCTGCCTTAATGTTGGAATTGAAAATCTTCATCCTGGGACACTTTTGTTTCAAGCAACATTGAAATGGGGTGGAAAGGGAGAAGTGGATCAACAATTTTGTCCAAGATTGCAGGCCTGGGAAGTTGGCAGGTTTGGGAAGTTGGCAGGCATAGAAAGTTGGCAGGCTTGAGAAGTTGGCAGGCTAAGGAAGTTGGCAGACTTAGAAAGATTGCAAGGTTTAGGAGGTTGGTAGGTTTGCAGGTTTGGGAAGTTGGCAGGCATGGAAAGTTGGCAGGCTTGGGAAGTTGGCAGGCTTGGGAAGTTGGCAGGTTTGGGAACTTGGCAGGTTTTGGAAGTTTGCAGGTTTTGGAAGTTTGCAGGTTTTGGAAGTTTGCAGGTTTTGGAAGTTTGCAGGTTTTGGAAGTTTGCAGGTTTGGGAAGTTGACAAGCTTGGGAAGTTTGCAGGTTTGGGAAGTTGGCAGGTTTGGGAAGTTTGCAAGGTTCGAGAAGTTTGCAAACTCATTTGTCTCTCATACCTTTAAGTTGATGGCATTTCTGGATGGAGTGGTTGTAAACAGCCTTATTTGCGTGTACCCGTCACATTTCTTCACCACAATCTCCTTGTATCTGTAAAGGTTCTCCGTTTGCCTTGCGCTCTTTCTTCTGCGGGAAACATAAAGAAGTGTAACAGTCAGTTATTAATATGCTGATAACATCCGTCTACTATTCAGACAATTAGAAGGTACTTTTTAAGGATAAGTGCAGTGGTCAAATGAGTCAATCTTATATGAAAGAAGACTTCAAAAGGATCAAAATGGTGAGAAAAGCATTCCAGTCTTATTCCATTAAGAAGATATTTGATTTTATATTTCCATCTCATTTGTGTAGAAACAACTGACATTAGACTAATTGTGATGTCACATTCTTGCATTCCTCAAAGTCTTATGTATTCCATTATTTCCTAAGATTTTGTGTGCTTAGAAACCATTGGATATGTCAGAAAAGTGAGGGTTTAAGTTTAATGTAATTATAATTTACCACCAAAAAAAAGTTTAAAGAAAAAATGATCAGTACAAAAGCTGAATTAATTTTCTTTATAATACATTAACGCTTTTCAAAAAATGAAGATGAGGTTGAAAACCTTCAAGAGTAGACTTACTACACCAGTCATTTCCACACAATTAGATGTAATATCTTGAACAGAAAAAGATATGGAACTAGTTTCTCCACCATTTTGCTACTTTAAAGTCCTCTTTAATATAGAGGTGCAGTGGCTCAGTAGTTAGGCCCTTATGTACTGTAAAAGGTACAGGGTTTGATTTCTGCCGCTAGCACTGCATTGATTCCTTGAGCAAGACACTGGACTCTACTTGCTCCAGTCCACTTGCCATAAAGTACTAGCATTGCTGGGGAGTTAGCCTGAGATGGACTGGCATCCTATCTAGGAGAAGTCATGTGTTCTCATCTACTTGCACCAGGGAAAAAGGGAGAGGCACCAGCCTGATAGGCCGAATGGATTTAACTTCATATAAGATGAACTTGCCTGACCTCTGAACTGAATCCTTTACTAAGAATACATGTAATATTACGATTCGTACTTTCTTAACCCTTTTGTTTCCCAATCGGTTGTGACATGACTGATTTCATGTGCACTTTATTTTATTTATTTTGACATATCATTTTACTTTGTCAAATAGGCCCACAGCAGTTTTCATGGTATCACTTTAAAGAGCTCGAATAGTTTTTTCAGAAAATGTAAGTTTTTAATGGGGGTTATGTTGAAGATTTTTGAAAAAAGTTGGCTTGAAATAAGAAAATTTAAGAAATGCACACAAAATGTCTTCCAGACCTTGCTTTTTCCTGAAAACTCGTGAGGAACCTAAAAGACATCAATACATCAAATTCTGGTCCAATTTTGACTGCTCTTATAATCGATATCTTTTTTTGGGGCAAAAGTTGTGGAAAATATCATGATTTTTAGTCTTTTTTGAGACTAAAATTTGGGCAAATCTAAGCTTCTGATCATTATACAACTCACCTTACACGAAATATATCATAAGAACGATCAATTCACATGCCTTCGATTGAATTAAAAAAAGAGCAACTACCCCCCCACCCTTCCTCCTATTTATTCATGCTGATATTTAAGTATGAAAACAAATGCACACACTAAGACATACGCAATGTAGTCTAGCGGTAACTTGTCGGATTACTGTGTGGGCCCCCAGGTTCAAATACCGCATCGGATGAGCAGCATTGTTTTTCGTGAGTAATTACAGCGTGATTTCTTTATATTCTTTATTTTTGCTTTGAGAAAAAAATTCAGACTGGTATCACTAGAAAGGAAATTTCACAAACAATCTAAATATGTACAAAAATCCTGCATTTTTATTATTCACAAGAAAAAAATATAAGCTCAAAAACATTTGCCTAATTTTGCCTAAAACCAAGCAGAAAATATGTAAAGAGTATTTCCATTAATAATAATGTCAATATTTTCAAAATTATTTTGACTAAAAAGGATTTTTTTTGAAACTTACATTTTTTCTTCTTTATTGTTCTAGCTGTTTTCATATACGGTAAGCTCACAAACATTTGCCTAATTTTGCCTAAAATTTGCATATTAATGTCAATATTTTCATTATTTTGACTTGTTTTTTTGAAAACTTTATTGTTCTAGCATTCATATAAACGAAGAGAAAGTTTTTAGTCACATGTTGGACCCCCTGGGACTTGTAAGGGTTAAACATTAAGAAAATCTCCTCCCTTAATAAGTCTTCATAGTTACAGAGTTAGCAAACTTGTATTTCTATGCTTCAATGGTCTTACCATAAATCTTACTTGACTTTTCAAGAATTTATTTCTTTGTGAGTAAAATAACAATTTGTACTATAATAAAACATATTCTTTCCTGTTTCAAGCAATCAGCCTCTAAACATTGCATTTGGTATTAATAGTTTTTTTAAATACTAGCGTGGACTGCAAAGAGGAAACTCTTGTCAAACTATGATAAATGCAGAAGTGTACACAACCCTTCTGTATATATAGTCCAGTTGTGTTGAGTTAATCCTTACTGTTTATCTTCTCAATGTATATGCACATTTAATTAAGTTCCTGTTTATACACATCATTATACTGTTATAACTTCTCTATTAATTTGAATAATTATCAGTAATGTGTGTGCATGTAAAATTCACTATTAACTGAATATATAACTTAATTTTGCATGTTTGCAAAAAGTGGCTTAAAGAAATGTCCATGTTGTACAAGTATACTTTTCGAGTCAGCTTTAAATGCCAGTTCAATTACACAAACAGACACAAATGATTCCTAGTGATTGTACTGTATATTGTAGAGATACACCATCACTATGCATTTGGTTTTCAAAGATATTACATAGAGAAACAAAAAATACAAGTCGGAAGCTAATTGTGGTTGAGAACTGAATAACACACAAAAAGGTATACTGTATACTTTGCTTCTAGAATTTCATTCCCAACTGCAGGAAGAAAATGTCTCCGCCCATATCATATTGTTTATAAATAAAGGGTTTACTTTCAAAGATAATTTCTACCAAGATGAGAAATATATATCTGTCCCTTAAATTGAACCATTGTTATGCATGATAGCCTTTAACTAAATAAGTAGGTACTGATCAAAGGTGTGTGTGTGTGTGTGTGTGTTACCAACCTGAAGGTAACTTGTCCACCATAGATGTTGCACTTTGCGCTTAATTGTTGTCCAGAAAGAAAATCTAGTTGCCATATTTTATACAACTTGTACCAATTTGGTTGTGTGGTGGGCACACCCACTGTAACAAAAGTCATGGTTGCCCTGATATGAATCATGGTTCTTCCTCGCAGCCGGACGAGTGATTTTTTGAGCCCTGTTTCTAACTGGATACAGCAATTCTACATGATTTAAAACATAAACAAGGCTTTTGCATGTTTTTACAAGAGATAAAAAAAGAAGGAAAAAAAAAAGAAGAACAATTCACCTGTTAACTTCTTCAATACTGTCACTAATGCCATTTGAACCCGACTGCGACAGTCTCCGTCTGGCCACCACACTCGCTCTCCGCTTCTCCCCAAAGGCTTTAAAATTTTGCGATTCTGGTGGGTTCATCATACTTCCTTGCGGGAGCCATGACAGAGGAGGTAATTGGTTGATAAGTGACTCGTGATTTGTGGGCGTGATGCTCCGAAGCCTCACCACTGGTGTAAATTTGGATGGTAGCTGCACTCGTTGGTTCCCTGTTAAATCCGAAGAAAAATATTAATCACCAATTACAAATTATATATATGATATATTCTGTAATGAACTATAATTGTGTAATGAATAGTACATTAAATTGCAAAAGAAGGGAGCATATAAAGTATTTACTATATTAATATTATTTGTCTTAATTTTTCGTTGGAAGATTTTTGACACCATTATTCAGAACCGTGGGAAATTTTAGAATTATTTACAACTCTTGGAATGATTCTCATCTTGAGCATGTAAAGGTGCAGCTGTGTGCCAGTGTTCATTTTTCACCAATTTTGCATTTTGCAAGAAATGATCAAACTTTGATCAGCAATATTAACATGCTTTTTCTCCTTCAAAATATAATGACTGTTTTACTAAACATTTTATGTTCATTTTAGCTGCCAATATACAGTAGCATAGTACCTTTAAATCAACACTTAACCACAATAGTAATGTTGAGTATTGGCTTTGGTGTTTTTTGCTCGTTTTTTAATTTCAAAGACCAGAAATTGGCTTTGAGTTCATGTAATACTGTTGTATGAAAAATCATTTTTGTTTTTACACAACTTAATATTGCCACTGTATATTCTTTAAGTAAGTACTGTTAAAGGCTTAACCATGAAGCAGTTTTACGTACAGATCTACATGTACATACACTATTCCGTATTGTGATATTGTTGTCAACCATAGTGGTTCATTTCTTATTGTGAAAACTAGTCATTTTCTATCAGAATGACAAAACTATGAAGCGTGGGTGACATGTATGTTCATTACCATCAAAGGAATATGCCTGTGAATTTTCATATTCATATATGTGATAGAGAACTATAAAAACTATTTCTTTGAAAATTACTTGCATCTTCCTAAATTACTGGCAGCATTTTTTTGCTTTATTTATTGATTGGGATGGCCCGCGTATAACATACACTTTATAAGAACATGCTTTGCCCAATTGCTCATGAACCTAAGTTAAAGAAAAACATTTTTTTGTTTTATAGAAATACACACAAATTGTCTTGGATTTGCCTTTGTGACATCACAGTGTACAATGCGAGGTCACTTTTCAACACACTTGAAATGCAATAATTCCTGAATGGTAAAAGATCTATCAACACGATTTTTACACCAAATTGTTTCCTTTTCCCCTCTATCACATATATAAAAATAGAAATTCACAACAATAATCCTAAAATAGCAATGTATGTTTTCTTGTATCATTATGGAATCTACAGTATGAGAGACTTATTGTACAACTTGGTATGAAACTACAGCACATTCAGCTGTTCAAGTTCATAGGACAGCTACATCAGTTTTCAGAATAATTACTTACAAAAGCATTTATATGACATTCTCGATAAAAAGATCATACAATTTTAAAACTACAGTGCTAACAATTTTCAAGTTTAAATACTGCAAGTTACTGTAAGTATAATCAAGGTTTGAGTATTTTTCAATATCGCATTTCTTTATTTGTTCTTTCCTAAAATTTGAAAATGATGACTATCCCATTTACAGTATGTGATAGAGAGAGTTGGAATTAATTGCACAATCTTCCCATGAATAAAGGTGTCGAAAATATTCCCACGAAAAATTGTGACAGAAATAATATTCATGTAGTAAATGCATCATTATATGCTTCCCTCTTTCGTAATTTAATGTACTTTTCATCGCACAATTACAAACAAGGGGGGTGTTTTAGAGCACATATTTACCACATATACTGTTGTTTACTGAGAATTCAATTTTTTTTAAATGAAAATTTGTTTTCTTCCTGCAAATTCCAGCTTTTTCCGCGGTTATAACCACCAGAACCGTAGATTTCTTCCAGGCTTGGTGATACAGTAGGGTCATTCATTCCATGCCACCTCAGTGTTGGGGCCCAACACTCAAATGGGCCCGACACTCAAACTGGCCCGACACACAAACGGTCCCGACACTCAAACAGGCCCGACACTCAAACGGGCCAGACACTCAAACGGTCCCGACACTCAAACAGGCCCGACACTCAAACGGGCCAGACACTCAAACGGGCCCGACACTCAAACGGGCCTGACACTCAAACGGGCCCGACACTCAAACGGGCCCGACACTCAAACAAGCCCGACACTCTAACGGGCCCGACACTCAAACGGGCCCGACACTCAAAGAGGCCAGACACTCAAACGGGCCCGACACTCAAACTGGCCCGACACACAAACGGTCCCGACACTCAAACGGGCCCGACACTCAAACGGGCCAGACACTCAAACGGGCCCGACACTCAACCGGGCCCGACACTCAAACAGGCCCGACACTCAAACAGGCCCGACACTCAAACAGGCCCGACACTCAAACAGGCCCGACACTCAAACAGGCCCGACACTCACTGTCTCAGATTTTGTTCAAATGTAGTGTCAAGTTACATTGTACTAAGGTTAGAACACTGCAAAATTTAAACCAAAGATATTAATCGGTTCCGGAGATATTGACCCTAAAAAATTGGCAAAATGAAGTCCTAATATCACACATGGCGGCCATTTTGAATTTCTCCGAGAATTCATATTCCTAGAATGATGTTAATAACTCTGCTTATAAACATACTACAGTCTTAAAATTTGGTATTTAGGTATTTTAGAGTATATACAATCCCATGGTTGTGATAAATTATGCAACAATGAAATCTTAAGTCCATTAATTACCATTTCAAAATTAATTAATGAAACATTTCAAGCAAAAATTGTTTCTCAACCCTCCCCCCCCCCCCTTCCCAGAGGGAAGTGAATATTTTTTTATAATGTGGGACACCTATCACAAAGCTGATTGGTACTTTGAAAAAGCACGTAATAAGGTACAGTAGTTTCCAGCAAAAAAGGGTTTGGAGGGTTATGGCTCTACTTAGTATGGGTTACTACCTCACCCAAAAACTCACAAAACATATGAAAGTACTCTTTATGACTAAAACACCTCTTTAAGTTCTATCCATTGTATCATATTTGAAGAAAGAAGAGGCACTAACTCAACAAAAGATTTAAATAATACAAATCATCCCTGTGACATGATGCAATTATGTTTTTAGTCATTTACTTACCAAACTACCCTCTATTCATCTTAAACCATTCTTGAAAGTGGAAAAATTTGTGTCTGTTACGTTTTCACTTTGTAATTCAGCCCTAGCCCTCTCCCCAACCCCTAGGAGTTCCTAACTCCTACCATCCAAATCCCTACCCTCCCAACTCCTAACCTCCCAAATCCTTACCTTATCCAAACCCTACCCTCCCCTCTCCCTCACATTCCAAGGCCTTGGTTTGGTTTGTTGATGTTTAACGGCACCGCAATAGTCAGTCAAATGTGCCAAGAGGGTGTTAATAAATTATGGTGTAAGAGTTAGGATAATGAGGAGATAGAAGGTTTGTAAGGGAGTTAAAGGGGAAAGGCTGAATGTGGGAGAAAAATTTAGGTGCAAAAAAAGGGGTATGTAAGGTTAGGTGTAGAAAGGGAGGAGATTATATGTGGTGGAAGAGGTTGTTGCAGAGGAAGTTGATGTTTGAGGAAGAATTGTTTTCGAAAAGGTCAGAGATTGAGGAGCGTGAGGAGAGAAGAGATCTGGATTTCTGGTATAGGGGACAGGTTAAGAAAATATGCTTGATGGAGAGATTGATGTTCCAAGTGGGGGCAGAAATGGGGCAGGGGAGCCGGATAAGAGATGGGAGTAATTAAGAGAGGAGTGGCTGAGGCAGATGACAGCGATGTCTTCCCTGGGGCTGCAACTATGCAGAAGGGTGTTGGTCCCGACTTTGGGTTTGATGGTGTGAAGTTTATTACTGGTTATGTGATTCTAGAAGTTTTGCCAGGCTTTGTTGATGTAGTTGGAGATAGAGGTGGTTTGTAATCTAGCTTCCAATTAAAACAATTGTGAGTCAAGCAGTCTTTAATGCTTCCTCTCTCTTAAGCACTTAGTTTTCATTTCTCTTCATACCCAAGACAGGCAAGGAGCTCTTTTGGCGAGGAGCTTGATGGAATTTTCTTTTAAGGGAGAAAATATTTTAACTGCTATTTATGTCAGGAATATTATTATCATAACAAACAAACTCATCCAAAAACTTTAAAACATCTGATCCAAAACATCTTATTGCACATTTTGCTCCAACATAGATTACCTGTATCGAATTGTGCATTTAACCTTTGGAATATTGAATCATGCAGTTAACCTTTGGAATTCTTGACCTCTTGAAATAAAATCATTAAAAACAGTTATACTACTGTACTCTGTAAACATCTTAAGACATACTTTATCCAACGTATTGATTTTTGTATTGTTTTGTTAAAGATTTTTCTTCTTCTTTTTTTCCAGGTAGGTTAGGGTAGATCTCAGTGGAGGGTTCAAAAATCAAATTACATATATTATTGTGCCCTCTCTTCATGTAAAGTATTTCTTATCCACAGGTGGTGAGTGGTGTTAGGGGTGGGGTGGTTAGGGGTGGGGGTCAGGGTTTTTTCCTTTCTTATTTTGTTTTCTCTCTATTCTTGTTTAGATACAACCTTTGTATATACTCAAAGTAGATTAAGTCATATTATCTCATTACTTAGAGGGAGTGCCCTACACGTTAAACCATGCTGGTTTTTGGGGCACTTCCTTTCACATATGTATATTATTATTATCATCATAATTATTATAATCATATTTAAAACTATTATTATTGTCTGTTTTGAATGTTGTGAAGAAACAAATAAATGAAATAAAATGTATTCACAGCACACCATTTTTCATGTTTACAATCTGTTTTGGAAATGATATTCTTGATACATTTCTTAAAGGTGAACTGTAGACTCGGTCTTTCTGGTGAAGTTTTCAAATATTCATTTATCTTTTTTCCTGCTAAAGTGATACAATTTTATTGTTTATGAATATTAGATAAGTACTAGGTATAAATATTGATGTTAGACAAGTTTTGTAGCTTACTTTTGGGCTTTGCTGAATATTTTAAAGTCTCTTGAAAATTATGTCCTCACTTTTCAGTCTAGTACCCCTTTTAAGTATAAAATGGCAGATTGAATATAACATGGAACTCAGCAAAACTACTCTTTGCATCATAGGCGTAGGAACCGGGAGAGGGACACAGGGGGCACGTTTCCCCAATGTTGCAGTAACCTACATGGTGCCCCCAACTAAGTCAAGATTTTACCACTAAAGTAGTGTTGTAGCAAATCTTTGTGCCTCTCAATGAAAAACATGTTCCTACGCCAATGCTTTGCATTTATGCCAACAACAATCTTTATTGCTACAGCATTTATGAACAACATTTTAGGGATGGTTCAACATATTTCATTTCTTTTATTTGATTTTTCAAAACATTCAAATATTAATATAGCATAGCATAGCATAGCAAAGTTTAACGTCCCGAAAGCATCCAGTGCTAAACATTATATCAAGACGGCCACGGCCTTTGATAACCAGTTGTAAACTCACTGGTTACAGACCCACTGGGATTCGAATCCGGGACGTGCGGGTGAGAGGACAAAGCACTAACCACGGAGGTCTATATACAGATAGCCCATGGTCTGTAGATGTGCCCTAACTAATATTATTAATTCGCACATAAATATAACAAAAATACAAAGTTGTGAAAGGAAAAGCTTTAAAAATTATCATCACTTAACGAGTGGAGCACTCCCTCTGAACAAAATTAAGGCTTGATTTACAAATACAGTATAACCATATACAGACAGATGTCGATAAAAAAACTATAAAAAACTATATAAAAACCCCCACCCATATTGCCCCCTCCACTCCTGGATTATACATAGCTCATATAAAAATAGGACACAATGTTATATACTGTAATATCTTTATAATATAGAAAAATCAATAATTGTTTTTAAAATGTAGAAAATATAATCGTTGTTTTAAAATATCTTTCTTAGCTTCTACTAAATCACCATTCACATTTCACCTACTGTACAATAAGACTTTCAGCAAGCCTATGGTACAGTAGCTACACTGCATGTACATTTAAAACAGCTACAGTGTATATTAACAAACTTCAAAGCAATTTCCTAACATCCTTGTGCAATGCGGAAGTGGACCACTGATATCAATTACAATACATGTACCCTCAAGACTTCTTAAAAGAATACTTTAATGGTCAAAAAAGTTAATCTGATATGTAACCTTGCACGGTTTTGCCTTAAGTCAAACCAGTCGGTTTTAAAAACCAAAAACCGGTTTTAACCGGAAAACCAGTTTTCACTCAAAATGTAAACAAACTTTGAACATAAAGTACATGACAGTAACTATAGCTGCAGTGTACTGCACTGTTATATGATAGCTGCTAATGATGTTTGTATCACAGTATTTTCTGTAAATAATGTTGAAAATAATAACGGAGGCATTGATCAATAAAATGTATTAATAAACTTTAATGTTGTTTGCGTGTAAAGTGATTTTACTCATTTGCCCCTCAAATGATGCCGATTTTACTCCTTTGTTTGTTTGTTTGATGAGGGCTTAACGGCACCACGACAACGAGGGACAAATTGTGCCTGAGAGGTCAGATCATTCTAGAGGTAGGAAAGAAAGGAAACGGGGAGAATGAGTGAAATACAAGAACCTAAAGTCAGAAAGCTGTGATCGAGAGAGGAGGTGCATGGGTGAAGAAAAAAACAAAGTAGAGAGAGGGGTGGAAGAGGAGAATTAAATATGATTGTAGAGGGAAGCATGATGAAGGAAGGAGATAATTTTATCTGGAGGGTTTTTCTGGAAGAACTCAGCAATTGAGTTGTAGGGAGCGAGGGAAGCTCTGGGAAGGTTGTACAGGGGGCAAGCAAGGAGAATGTGATGGACTGTGAGGGTGCAATGGCAATTGTTGCAGAGGGGTTGGGGACAGCGCGCTTGGCTGTGGCAGGACTTTTTACCATGGCCATACCTCTGGCACTAATGACAATGGAGGGGCTTCGGAATATAAGGGGTGACTGGGATTCTCAGGTAGCCAGCAGTGATGTGGAAGGGGAGAGTTGGTAGGAAAAACATTAGGAGTAGGTGTTTCAACACCGTCTCTCTTAAGGACGAGACGACGGGCTTCAATTACGTGTTGATTTGCAAGTTCCTCTACGAGGTCTTCATCGGTCAAGTAGGCTAGGTCTCTGGTTCTGACCACACCTTTGCTGGAGTTTAAGGAATGGTGAGGGTGACTGTAACTAGTATTTTGGTTTTGAGGAGGGTGGTGGCTTGAGTGCCTCTGGTGCAGTGCACCAGGAGATCGCAGGATCTGAGGGTGGAGACCTTGGGGAGGGTACCAACAAGGCCTTGGTGCACTTTGTGAATTAGAAAAGGGGAAACTTTTTTAAAACTATCTTGTTTATTGGTGGCCTGTATTATCAAAATTTCGGGGATTGGGGCTGAATAATGGTCAATAGAGGTAGCAGGTGGGTCACGGGGAGGGAGGGTCAAGGCAGATGCGTTTCGTCATGATGAGAAAAAAAAAACCAAGGGCTGAGAGACCCGAGGCAACTAAAAAAAATCGCGGAACTACTATAGAGCCACTGTATACAGTAGGTAACGATAAGGCGCGAAAGTCTGGTCAAAACGGAAGGGAAAAAAACAAAAGAAACAATCTCGCTGAAAACAGATGCCCATCCAAAGAGAGGGAATCCCAGAAAATGAAGATATAAGATAAAATTTAGGTCGTAGAGTGCAAGGTGAAAGAAACGGAATGAATAGTTGTAGAGAATAGAACACAAGTCACGTCGCTCTCAACACGCTGTTTTTGTCAGTCTACTGTAGGTTCGAAAGGCATTAAACAGGTTCCGATGTCCCAAGGCAGTCACATAAAAAAAGTTGTGAAAAAGATTGTGACGACAGGCCATCTATATGCACTTATTTGCTCATAAATTCTAATTCATACTAGTTATGATTTTAATTTTCTCTCATATAAAAAGAAAAGAAATTTGTTGTATAGGTGTAAAACAGATCAATTAAGCCTTAAAATCATCATCTTATTATGGTGAGATGCTTGCCATCGCATACTTGGTAACGCAGTACAATTGTTGCTGATTTGCATATTGCTTACGGAGGGAAAATCGTACAGTTCAGATCCCACCCACTTGATACTCGATATTTCTTTGAAACAATAATCACGGCCAGGCCATGGCTCCTATTTGAAGAAAAAACGTAGTGCCATCAAAAAATCCTCATAAATCATGCATATCTCTGTTATTTTTCAACTTCAATAATCATTCTTGCTATGCTTTTACTTTATATGGTATTCACCTTCTTCAATGTGCTATAAAACTGTGTGAACAGGAGTGTAATAAGGCAGAAAAAAAATGCCCACTAATCATAAGTAGTGTCCCACTCCCCACCAAATTCGTATTTATGTCATCAAAAATGAAAAAAAGAGTGTATTATACAGTACCTGCAATATCTAGATGGATAATACGATATGTGATTTGAATATATCAGGACTGAAAATTAAACTGAAATACATTGTACTGTATTCCGTACTTAAACCGGGCCTTGTTTCAGCAAGGAGCTATGAAAACATTTTCCTTTTACAACACAGGCCACGCACCCAAACAAAAGCAATTCTTCGGCACTCTGAAAATAAGATTTTTAGTTCAACAAAGATTTGAAACATTTAACATTTAATGACTGATAGTCCATCAGTGTCCAATTTTGCTGATCATTTTGGTAAATTGTTATATAGTACTAACAACGATCACAGGGAATTTAACACCAACCTGTTTGGTCAGATCCTGCCTTAGTAAATGATGACAAAAAATGTATTTTTAATGGTGAGATTACAATTACTGAAATCAGTGATAGCATACGCAAACTAAAAAAATAATCATTTTGCTGGTATTGATGGCCTGCCACCTGAATTTGTAAAATACTCTTCACATGTTTTATGCCAACCATTGCATACTCTTTTCAACCATATTTTCATGCAGAATTCATTCCCGTCCGATTGGACAAAAGGTATTTTGATCCCGTTGCATAAAAGTGGTAGTAAAAAGGATGTTGAGAATTACAGAGGTATTATTTTATTGTCATATTTAAGTAAGATCTTCACTTCAATATTGAATAATAGGCTTAAAGTTTGGAATCAACAAACTTAAAGGGTTAGTTCAGTGGTCAAGCATGTCCATCTCATATGAAAGAGAACTTCAAAAGAAACAAAATGGTGAAGAAAGCATTGCAAAATCTTATTCCGCTAAGGAGATATTCAAGTTTAAAGTTTGGTTTCATTTCTGTAGATATGACTGAAATCAGACTAGTTGTGATGTCACAGCTTCAGATTTCTCAAAGTCTTTATGTATTTTAAGGAAAGTTTATTACATTTTTTCACTATTTAAATTATTTTTCCTCAAACTTTCTTCGGGTGATATATTATAAATACCCTTCCTAGATTAAGTTTTACTACTTTTCTGACATATCCCATGGTTTTTAAGCCACAAAATCGCAGGACAAAATATGATAGAACACATAAAGACTTTTGAGGAATCTGAGGCTATGACATCACAACTAGTCTGATTTCACTCGTTTCCACACAAATGATACCACACTTTAAATGTAAATATCTCCTTAACGGAATAAGATTTTTGAATGCTTTCTTCATCATTTTGTTTCTTTTGAAGTCCTCTTTCATATAAAATAAACTTGCTTGACCCCTGAACTAATCCTTCAATATCTCCTCAACGGAAAAAAGATTTTTAAATGCTTTCTTCACCATTTTGTTTCTTTTGAAGTCCTCTTTCATATAAGATAAACATGCTGGACCACTGAACTAGCCCTTTAATAAAGATCAAGCTGGTTTTCATGCTGGTTACAGCACAATAGATAGCATATTTGTTTGGCACAGTATTGTACAAAAGGTACTCAGCATAAAACGCTGTACTTGTAATTGTCTATTTGTTGACTTCAGTTAAGACATTCGGTTCTTTAGACAGGTATTCACTCTTCACTAGATTGCCTAATATAGGATTAAAGGGATGACTTTTCCATTTAATACTTGCAATGTACAATTACTCTCAGGTGTACGTGAGCGATGGTAATTATGTCTCAGACTTTTTCAATTGTAACAAATGTGTTAGACACACATGTCCTTAGCCCAACTCTTTTCACATTCTACACTAATTTATTTGCTGAAATGGTTAAACAAAATAATAATGGCATTTAACTCCACTCCCACAATGACATTGTTTAAATTCATATGTACTGTATGCTGATGATGTCATTCTCATTTCAGACAGTAATCGGGGCTTACACCATCATGTTGATACATTGCAATATTTCTGTGAATTAAAGTGGTATAAAAGTTAATCTTAAAAAGACAAAGGCCATTGTTTTTTAAAATGGTGGGGGGGCTAAGTAAACATGAAAAGTGGTATTTTGATAGGCAAAAAATCGTTTGCGTTTCTTATTCTAAGTATTTAGGCCTATTGCTTTCTACTAGAAATATTTGGAGTAAAGCTATTAGTACTCTTATCTATCCAAGGTAAAAAAAAATCCAAATATTATTTATTCTTCATTACGTTCTATTGGTGAAGCAAGTTTTCACATTTATGCTAAAGTATTCGATACTATGGTTTTACCTGTGTTATGTTATGGTTCATTTGGGGCCATATGCTTTATCTTAATAATAAAAAGGTGCAAATTCATTATTTTAAATTCTTCTTTGGTGACAAGAAATATGCTCCAGGATGTGCTGTTCTTGGAGACTGTGGTCTACATACACTGTTTATCCATACTCTTATCAAATGTATTAAGTTTTGGCGAAAAATAATTTGGCTTCCTAATTATAGATACATGTACACCAAGAAATGTTATGATATGATATTGGAGCTTGGTAATGTAGGTAAAAGAACATGGGCCTGAAACGTGAACAATATTTTGCAAAGTTACGGTTTTGGTTATGTTTGGACTTATCAGGAGGTACTGTAGCAAATGAATGTAATTTCATCAGTATTTTCAAACAAAGAGTTATGGACATCGATTCACAAAACTGGGAAAGTAGAATCCTTTCATTTGATAAGTTATACACCTATTGTTCCTTCAAAAGTGTTCTTGTTGTTGAACCTTATGTCTTGAACATAAAGAATTATAAGAAAAGATCTGTTTTGCTAATTTAGATGCTCTGAGCACAACTTAAAAATTGAAGAAAGTAGAAAAGAAAAAAACTCAGAGAGATTGTCGTATATTTCCTCTACATGTATGTGATAGCATAAAAGTCGGAGTTGAATTTCATTTTCTAGCGTTTTACACTAGTTATGATAATCTAAGAAGCAAGTTCTTGCCTAATGTTGTACTACAACCCACATCTGATAATTTAAGAAGCAAGTTCTTGCCTAATGTTGTACTACAGTACAACCCACATTTGATAATTTAAGAAGCAAGTTCTTGCCTAATCTTGTACTACATCCCACATTTGATAATTTAAGAAGCAAGTTCTTGCCTAATCTTGCACTACATCCCACATTTCATAATTTAAGAAGCAAGTTCTTGCCTAATCTTGCACTACATCCCACATTTGATTATTTAAAAAGCAAGTTCTTGCCTAATCTTGTACTACATCCCACATTTGATTATTTAAAAAGCAAGTTCTTGCCTAATCTTGTACTACATCACACATTTGATTATTTAAAAAGCAAGTTCTTGCCTAATGTTGTACAACATCCCACATTTCATAATTTAAAAAGCAAGTTCTTGCCTAATGTTGTACAACATCCCACATTTCATAATTTAAGAAGCAAGATCTTGCCTAATGTTGTACAACATCCCACATTTCATAATTTAGGAAGCAAGTTCTTGCCTAATCTTGTACAACATCCCACATTTGATTATTTAAAAAGCAAGTTCTTGCCAAATCTTGTACTACATCACACATTTGATTATTTAAAAAGCAAGTTCTTGCCTAATCTTGTACTACATCCCACATTTGATTATTTAAAAAGCAAGTTCTTGCCTAATGTTGTACAACATCCCACATTTCATAATCTAAGAAGCAAGTTCTTGCCTAATCTTGTACTACATCCCACATTTCATAATTTAGGAAGCAAGTTCTTGCCTAATCTTGTACTACATCCCACATTTGATTATTTAAAAAGCAAGTTCTTGCCTAATCTTGTACTACATCCCACATTTCATAATTTAGGAAGCAAGTTCTTGCCTAATCTTGTACTACATCCCACATTTGATTATTTAAAAAGCAAGTTCTTGCCTAATGTTGTACAACATCCCACATTTCATAATTTAAAAAGCAAGTTCTTGCCTAATCTTGTACTACATCCCACATTTGATTATTTAAAAAGCAAGTTCTTGCCTAATCTTGTACTACATCACACATTTCATAATTTAAAAAGCAAGTTCTTGCCTAATCTTGTACTACATCCCACATTTCATAATTTAAAAAGCAAGTTCTTGCCTAATCTTGTACTACATCACACATTTCCTAATTTAAGAAGCAAGTTCTTGCCTAATCTTGTACTACATCACACATTTCCTAATTTAAGAAGCAAGTTCTTGCCTAATCTTGTACTACATCACACATTTCCTAATTGAAGAAGCAAGTTCTTGTCTAATCTTGTACTACATCACACATTTCCTAATTGAAGAAGCAAGTTCTTGGCTAATCTTGTACTACATCCAACATTTCATAATTTAAGAAGCAAGTTCTTGCCTAATCTTGTACTACATCACACATTTCATAATTTAGCAAGCAAGTTCTTGCCTAATCTTGTACTACATCCCACATTTGATTATTTAAAAGCAAGTTCTTGCCTAATCTTGTACTACATCCCACATTTGATTATTTAAAAGCAAGTTCTTGCCTAATGTTGTACAACATCCCACATTTCATAATTTAAGAAGCAAGTTCTTGCCTAATGTTGTACAACATCCCACATTTCATAATTTAAGAAGCAAGTTCTTGCCTAATCTTGTACTACATCCCACATTTGATTATTTAAAAAGCAAGTTCTTGCCTAATGTTGTACAACATCCCACATTTGATTATTTAAAAAGCAAGTTCTTGCCTAATGTTGTACAACATCCACATTTCATAATTTAAGAAGCAAGATCTTGCCTAATGTTGTACAACATCCCACATTTCATAATTTAAGAAGCAAGTTCTTGCCTAATCTTGTACTACATCACACATTTCTAATTGAAGAAGCAAGTTCTTGCCTAATCTTGCACTACATCACACATTTCCTAATTAAGAAGCAAGTTCTTGCCTAATCTTGTACTACATCACACATTTCCTAATTGAAGAAGTTCTTGTTCTTGTACTACATAATCTTGCACTACATCACACATTTCATAATTGAAGAAGCAAGTTCTTGCCTAATCTTGCACTACATCACACATTTCCTAATTGAAGAAGCAAGTTCTTACCTAATCTTGTTCTTGCCTAATCTTGTACTACATCACACATTTCTAATTGAAGCAAGTTCTTGCCTAATCTTGTACTACATCACACATTTCATAATTGAAGAAGCAAGTTCTTGCCTAATCTTGTACTACATCACACATTTCTAATTGAAGAAGCAAGTTCTTGCCTAATCTTGTACTACATCACACATTTCATAATTGAAGAAGCAAGTTCTTGCCTAATCTTGCACTACATCACACATTTCTAATTGAAGAAGCAAGTTCTTGCCTAATCTTGCACTACATCACACATTTCCTAATTGAAGAAGCAAGTTCTTGCCTAATCTTGCACTACATCACACATTTCCTAATTGAAGAAGCAAGTTCTTGCCTAATGTTGTACAACATCCACATTTCCTAATTGAAGAAGCAAGTTCTTGCCTAATCTTGCACTACATCACACATTTCCTAATTGAAGAAGCAAGTTCTTGCCTAATCTTGCACTACATCACACATTTCCTAATTGAAGAAGCAAGTTCTTGCCTAATCTTGCACTACATCACACATTTCCTAATTTAAGAAGCAAGTTCTTGCCTAATGTTGTACTACATCACACATTTCCTAATTTAAGAAGCAAGTTCTTGCCTAATCTTGCACTTAACATCCACATTTCATAATTTAAGAAGCAAGTTCTTGCCTAATCTTGTACTACATCCACATTTCCTAATTTAAGAAGCAAGTTCTTGCCTAATCTTGCACTACATCCCACATTTCATAATTTAAGAAGCAAGTTCTTGCCTAATCTTGTACTACATCCCACATTTCCTAATTTAAGAAGCAAGTTCTTGCCTAATCTTGTACTACAACCCACATTTGATTATTTAAAAAGCAAGTTCTTGCCTAATCTTGTACTACATCCCACATTTCATAATTTAAGAAGCAAGTTCTTGCCTAATGTTGTACTACATCACACATTTCCTAATTTAAGAAGCAAGTTCTTGCCTAATCTTGCACTTAACATCCCACATTTCATAATTTAAGAAGCAAGTTCTTGCCTAATCTTGTACTACATCCCACATTTCATAATCTAAGAAGCAAGTTCTTGCCTAATCTTGTACAACACCCCACATTTCATAATTTAAGAAGCAAGTTCTTGCCTAATGTTGTACAACATCCCACATTTCCTAATTTAAGAAGCAAGTTCTTGCCTAATGTTGTACTACATCACACATTTGATAATTTAAGAAGCAAGTTCTTGCCTAATCTTGTACAACATCTCACATTTCCTAATTTAAGAAGCAAGTTCTTGCCTAATCTTGTACTACATCACACATTTCATAGTTTAAGAAGCAAGTTCTTGCCTAATGTTGTACAACATCCCACATTTCCTAATTTAAGAAGCAAGTTCTTGCCTAATCTTGCACAACATCCCACATTTCATAGTTTAAGAAGCAAGTTCTTGCCTAATGTTGCACAACATCCACATTTCCTAATTTAAGAAGCAAGTTCTTGCCTAATCTTGTACTACATCCCACATTTCATAGTTTAAGAAGCAAGTTCTTGCCTAATGTTGTACAACATCCCACATTTGATAATTTAAGAAGCAAGTTCTTGCCTAATCTTGTACAACATCTCACATTTCATCATTTAAGAAGCAAGTTCTTGCCTAATGTTGTACAACATCCCATATTTGATAATTTAAGAAGCAAGTTCTTGCCTAATGTTGTACAACATCCCACATTTGATAATTTAAGAAGCAAGTTCTTGCCTAATGTTGTACAACATCTCACATGTCATCATTTAAGAAGCAAGTTCTTGCCTAATGTTGTACAACATCCCACATTTGATAATTTAAGAAGCAAGTTCTTGCCTAATGTTGTACTACATCCCACATTTCCTAATTTAAGAAGCAAGTTCTTGCCTAATGTTGCACAACATCCCACATTTCATAATTTAAGAAGCAAGTTCTTGCCTAATCTTGCACTACATCCTACATTTCATAATTTAGGAAGCAAGTTCTTGCCTAATCTTGTACTACATCCCACATTTCATAATTTAAGAAGCAAGTTCTTGCCTAATCTTGCACAACATCCCACATTTCATAGTTTAAGAAGCAAGTTCTTGCCTAATCTTGCACTACATCCCACATTTCCTAATTTAAGAAGCAAGTTCTTGCCTAATCTTGCACTTAACATCCCACATTTCATAGTTTAAGAAGCAAGTTCTTGCCTAATCTTGTACTACATCACACATTTCATAATTTAAGAAGCAAGTTCTTGCCTAATCTTGTACAACATCCCACATTTCATAATTTAAGAAGCAAGTTCTTGCCTAATCTTGTACTACATCCCACATTTCCTAATTTAAGAAGCAAGTTCTTGCCTAATCTTGCACTTAACATCCCACATTTCATAGTTTAAGAAGCAAGTTCTTGCCTAATCTTGTACTACATCCCACATTTCCTAATTTAAGAAGCAAGTTCTTGCCTAATCTTGTACTACATCCCACATTTCCTAAATTAAGAAGCAAGTTCTTGCCTAATGTTGTACTACAACCCACATTTCATAGTTTAAGAAGCAAGTTCTTGCCTAATCTTGCACTTAACATCCCACATTTCATCATTTAAGAAGCAAGTTCTTGCCTAATGTTGTACAACATCACACATTTCCTAATTTAAGAAGCAAGTTCTTGCCTAATCTTGTACTACATCCCACATTTCATAATTTAAGAAGCAAGTTCTTGCCTAATCTTGTACAACATCCCACATTTCATAATTTAAGAAGCAAGTTCTTGCCTAATCTTGTACTACATCCCACATTTCATAATTTAAGAAGCAAGTTCTTGCCTAATGTTGTACAACATCCCACATTTCCTAATTTAAGAAGCAAGTTCTTGCCTAATGTTGCACAACATCCCACATTTCCTAATTTAAGAAGCAAGTTCTTGCCTAATCTTGTACTACATCCCACATTTCCTAATTTAAGAAGCAAGTTCTTGCCTAATCTTGTACTACATCACATTTCATAATTTAAAAGCAAGTTCTTGCCTAATCTTGTACTACATCCCACATTTCATAATTTAAGAAGCAAGTTCTTGCCTAATCTTGTACTACATCCCACATTTCATAATTTAAGAAGCAAGTTCTTGCCTAATCTTGTACTACATCCCACATTTCATAGTTTAAGAAGCAAGTTCTTGCCTAATCTTGTACTACATCACACATTTCATAATTTAAGAAGCAAGTTCTTGCCTAATCTTGTACAACATCCCACATTTCATAATTTAAGAAGCAAGTTCTTGCCTAATCTTGTCTACAACCCACATTTCATAGTTTAAGAAGCAAGTTCTTGCCTAATCTTGTACTACATCCACATTTCATAATTTAAGAAGCAAGTTCTTGCCTAATCTTGTACTACATCCCACATTTCATAGTTTAAGAAGCAAGTTCTTGCCTAATCTTGTACTACATCACACATTTCATAATTTAAGAAGCAAGTTCTTGCCTAATCTTGTACAACATCCCACATTTCCTAATTTAAGAAGCAAGTTCTTGCCTAATGTTGTACAACATCCACATTTCAGTTTAAGAAGCAAGTTCTTGCCTAATCTTGTACTACATCCCACATTTCCTAATTTAAGAAGCAAGTTCTTGCCTAATCTTGTACTACATCACACATTTCATAATTTAAGAAGCAAGTTCTTGCCTAATCTTGTACTACATCCTACATTTCATAATTTAAGAAGCAAGTTCTTGCCTAATCTTGTACTACATCCCACATTTCATAATTTAAGAAGCAAGTTCTTGCCTAATCTTGTACTACATCCCACATTTCATAATTTAAGAAGCAAGTTCTTGCCTAATCTTGTACTACAACCCACATTTGATTATTTAAAAAGCAAGTTCTTGCCTAATCTTGTACTACATCCCACATTTCATAATTTAAGAAGCAAGTTCTTGCCTAATGTTGTACAACATCCCACATTTCATAATTTAAAAAGCAAGTTCTTGCCTAATCTTGTACTACATCCCACATTTGATTATTTAAAAAGCAAGTTCTTGCCTAATCTTGTACTACATCACACATTTCATAATTTAAAAAGCAAGTTCTTGCCTAATCTTGTACTACATCCCACATTTGATAATTTAAAAAGCAAGTTCTTGCCTAATCTTGTACTACATCACACATTTCCTAATTTAAGAAGCAAGTTCTTGCCTAATCTTGTACTACATCCTACATTTCCTAATTTAAGAAGCAAGTTCTTGCCTAATCTTGTACTACATCACACATTTCCTAATTGAAGAAGCAAGTTCTTGTCTAATCTTGTACTACATCACACATTTCCTAATTGAAGAAGCAAGTTCTTGGCTAATCTTGTACTACATCCCACATTTCATAATTTAAGAAGCAAGTTCTTGCCTAATCTTGTACTACATCACACATTTCATAATTTAGGAAGCAAGTTCTTGCCTAATCTTGTACTACATCCCACATTTGATTATTTAAAAAGCAAGTTCTTGCCTAATCTTGTACTACATCCCACATTTGATTATTTAAAAAGCAAGTTCTTGCCTAATGTTGTACAACATCCCACATTTCATAATTTAAGAAGCAAGTTCTTGCCTAATGTTGTACAACATCCCACATTTCATAATTTAAGAAGCAAGTTCTTGCCTAATCTTGTACTACATCCCACATTTGATTATTTAAAAAGCAAGTTCTTGCCTAATGTTGTACAACATCCCACATTTGATTATTTAAAAAGCAAGTTCTTGCCTAATGTTGTACAACATCCCACATTTCATAATTTAAGAAGCAAGATCTTGCCTAATGTTGTACAACATCCCACATTTCATAATTTAAGAAGCAAGTTCTTGCCTAATCTTGTACTACATCACACATTTCCTAATTGAAGAAGCAAGTTCTTGCCTAATCTTGCACTACATCACACATTTCCTAATTGAAGAAGCAAGTTCTTGCCTAATCTTGCACTACATCACACATTTCCTAATTGAAGAAGCAAGTTCTTGCCTAATCTTGCACTACATCACACATTTCATAATTGAAGAAGCAAGTTCTTGCCTAATCTTGCACTACATCACACATTTCCTAATTGAAGAAGCAAGTTCTTGCCTAATCTTGCACTACATCACACATTTCCTAATTGAAGAAGCAAGTTCTTGCCTAATCTTGCACTACATCACACATTTCATAATTGAAGAAGCAAGTTCTTGCCTAATCTTGCACTACATCACACATTTCCTAATTGAAGAAGCAAGTTCTTGCCTAATCTTGCACTACATCACACATTTCATAATTGAAGAAGCAAGTTCTTGCCTAATCTTGCACTACATCACACATTTCCTAATTGAAGAAGCAAGTTCTTGCCTAATCTTGCACTACATCACACATTTCCTAATTGAAGAAGCAAGTTCTTGCCTAATCTTGCACTACATCACACATTTCCTAATTGAAGAAGCAAGTTCTTGCCTAATGTTGTACAACATCCCACATTTCCTAATTGAAGAAGCAAGTTCTTGCCTAATCTTGCACTACATCACACATTTCCTAATTGAAGAAGCAAGTTCTTGCCTAATCTTGCACTACATCACACATTTCCTAATTGAAGAAGCAAGTTCTTGCCTAATCTTGCACTACATCACACATTTCCTAATTTAAGAAGCAAGTTCTTGCCTAATGTTGTACTACATCACACATTTCCTAATTTAAGAAGCAAGTTCTTGCCTAATCTTGCACTTAACATCCCACATTTCATAATTTAAGAAGCAAGTTCTTGCCTAATCTTGTACTACATCCCACATTTCCTAATTTAAGAAGCAAGTTCTTGCCTAATCTTGCACTACATCCCACATTTCATAATTTAAGAAGCAAGTTCTTGCCTAATCTTGTACTACATCCCACATTTCCTAATTTAAGAAGCAAGTTCTTGCCTAATCTTGTACTACAACCCACATTTGATTATTTAAAAAGCAAGTTCTTGCCTAATCTTGTACTACATCCCACATTTCATAATTTAAGAAGCAAGTTCTTGCCTAATGTTGTACTACATCACACATTTCCTAATTTAAGAAGCAAGTTCTTGCCTAATCTTGCACTTAACATCCCACATTTCATAATTTAAGAAGCAAGTTCTTGCCTAATCTTGTACTACATCCCACATTTCATAATCTAAGAAGCAAGTTCTTGCCTAATCTTGTACAACATCCCACATTTCATAATTTAAGAAGCAAGTTCTTGCCTAATGTTGTACAACATCCCACATTTCCTAATTTAAGAAGCAAGTTCTTGCCTAATGTTGTACTACATCACACATTTGATAATTTAAGAAGCAAGTTCTTGCCTAATCTTGTACAACATCTCACATTTCCTAATTTAAGAAGCAAGTTCTTGCCTAATCTTGTACTACATCACACATTTCATAGTTTAAGAAGCAAGTTCTTGCCTAATGTTGTACAACATCCCACATTTCCTAATTTAAGAAGCAAGTTCTTGCCTAATCTTGCACAACATCCCACATTTCATAGTTTAAGAAGCAAGTTCTTGCCTAATGTTGCACAACATCCCACATTTCCTAATTTAAGAAGCAAGTTCTTGCCTAATCTTGTACTACATCCCACATTTCATAGTTTAAGAAGCAAGTTCTTGCCTAATGTTGTACAACATCCCACATTTGATAATTTAAGAAGCAAGTTCTTGCCTAATCTTGTACAACATCTCACATTTCATCATTTAAGAAGCAAGTTCTTGCCTAATGTTGTACAACATCCCATATTTGATAATTTAAGAAGCAAGTTCTTGCCTAATGTTGTACTACATCCCACATTTGATAATTTAAGAAGCAAGTTCTTGCCTAATGTTGTACAACATCTCACATTTCATCATTTAAGAAGCAAGTTCTTGCCTAATGTTGTACAACATCCCACATTTGATAATTTAAGAAGCAAGTTCTTGCCTAATGTTGTACAACATCCCACATTTCATAATTTAAGAAGCAAGTTCTTGCCTAATCTTGTACTACATCCCACATTTCCTAATTTAAGAAGCAAGTTCTTGCCTAATGTTGTACAACATCCCACATTTGATAATTTAAGAAGCAAGTTCTTGCCTAATCTTGTACTACATCCCACATTTCCTAATTTAAGAAGCAAGTTCTTGCCTAATCTTGTACTACATCACACATTTCATAATTTAAAAAGCAAGTTCTTGCCTAATCTTGTACTACATCCCACATTTCATAATTTAAGTGCAAGTTCTTGCCTAATGTTGTACAACATCACACATTTCATAATTTAAGAAGCAAGTTCTTGCCTAATCTTGTACTACATCCCACATTTCATAGTTTAAGAAGCAAGTTCTTGCCTAATCTTGCACTACATCCTACATTTCATAATTTAAGAAGCAAGTTCTTGCCTAATCTTGCACTACATCCCACATTTCATAATTTAAGAAGCAAGTTCTTGCCTAATCTTGTACTACATCCCACATTTCATAATTTAAGAAGCAAGTTCTTGCCTAATCTTGTACTACATCACACATTTCCTAATTTAAGAAGCAAGTTCTTGCCTAATGTTGTACAACATCCCACATTTCATAATTTAAGAAGCAAGTTCTTGCCTAATCTTGCACAACATCCCACATTTCATAATTTAAGAAGCAAGTTCTTGCCTAATGTTGTACAACATCCCACATTTCCTAATTTAAGAAGCAAGTTCTTGCCTAATCTTGTACTACATCCCACATTTCATAATTTAAGAAGCAAGTTCTTGCCTAATCTTGTACTACATCCCACATTTCATAATTTAAGAAGCAAGTTCTTGCCTAATCTTGTACTACATCCCACATTTCCTAATTTAAGAAGCAAGTTCTTGCCTAATGTTGTACAACATCCCACATTTCATAATTTAAGAAGCAAGTTCTTGCCTAATCTTGCACAACATCCCACATTTCATAATTTAAGAAGCAAGTTCTTGCCTAATGTTGTACAACATCCCACATTTCCTAATTTAAGAAGCAAGTTCTTGCCTAATGTTGTACTACATCCCACATTTCCTAATTTAAGAAGCAAGTTCTTGCCTAATGTTGCACAACATCCCACATTTCATAATTTAAGAAGCAAGTTCTTGCCTAATCTTGCACTACATCCTACATTTCATAATTTAAGAAGCAAGTTCTTGCCTAATCTTGTACTACATCCCACATTTCATAATTTAAGAGGCAAGTTCTTGCCTAATCTTGCACAACATCCCACATTTCATAGTTTAAGAAGCAAGTTCTTGCCTAATCTTGCACTACATCCCACATTTCCTAATTTAAGAAGCAAGTTCTTGCCTAATCTTGCACTTAACATCCCACATTTCATAGTTTAAGAAGCAAGTTCTTGCCTAATCTTGTACAACATCACACATTTCATAATTTAAGAAGCAAGTTCTTGCCTAATCTTGTACAACATCCCACATTTCATAATTTAAGAAGCAAGTTCTTGCCTAATCTTGTACTACATCCCACATTTCCTAATTTAAGAAGCAAGTTCTTGCCTAATCTTGCACTTAACATCCCACATTTCATAGTTTAAGAAGCAAGTTCTTGCCTAATCTTGTACTACATCCCACATTTCCTAATTTAAGAAGCAAGTTCTTGCCTAATCTTGTACTACATCCCACATTTCCTAAATTAAGAAGCAAGTTCTTGCCTAATGTTGTACTACAACCCACATTTCATAGTTTAAGAAGCAAGTTCTTGCCTAATCTTGTACAACATCTCACATTTCATCATTTAAGAAGCAAGTTCTTGCCTAATGTTGTACAACATCACACATTTCCTAATTTAAGAAGCAAGTTCTTGCCTAATCTTGTACTACATCCCACATTTCATAATTTAAGAAGCAAGTTCTTGCCTAATCTTGTACAACATCCCACATTTCATAATTTAAGAAGCAAGTTCTTGCCTAATCTTGTACTACATCCCACATTTCATAATTTAAGAAGCAAGTTCTTGCCTAATGTTGTACAACATCCCACATTTCCTAATTTAAGAAGCAAGTTCTTGCCTAATGTTGCACAACATCCCACATTTCCTAATTTAAGAAGCAAGTTCTTGCCTAATCTTGTACTACATCCCACATTTCCTAATTTAAGAAGCAAGTTCTTGCCTAATCTTGTACTACATCACACATTTCATAATTTAAGAAGCAAGTTCTTGCCTAATCTTGTACTACATCCCACATTTCATAATTTAAGAAGCAAGTTCTTGCCTAATCTTGTACTACATCCCACATTTCATAATTTAAGAAGCAAGTTCTTGCCTAATCTTGTACTACATCCCACATTTCATAGTTTAAGAAGCAAGTTCTTGCCTAATCTTGTACTACATCACACATTTCATAATTTAAGAAGCAAGTTCTTGCCTAATCTTGTACAACATCCCACATTTCATAATTTAAGAAGCAAGTTCTTGCCTAATCTTGTCTACAACCCACATTTCATAGTTTAAGAAGCAAGTTCTTGCCTAATCTTGTACTACATCCCACATTTCATAATTTAAGAAGCAAGTTCTTGCCTAATCTTGTACTACATCCCACATTTCATAGCTTAAGAAGCAAGTTCTTGCCTAATCTTGTACTACATCACACATTTCATAATTTAAGAAGCAAGTTCTTGCCTAATCTTGTACAACATCCCACATTTCCTAATTTAAGAAGCAAGTTCTTGCCTAATGTTGTACAACATCCCACATTTCAGTTTAAGAAGCAAGTTCTTGCCTAATCTTGTACTACATCCCACATTTCCTAATTTAAGAAGCAAGTTCTTGCCTAATCTTGTACTACATCACACATTTCATAATTTAAGAAGCAAGTTCTTGCCTAATCTTGTACTACATCCTACATTTCATAATTTAAGAAGCAAGTTCTTGCCTAATCTTGTACTACATCCCACATTTCATAATTTAAGAAGCAAGTTCTTGCCTAATCTTGTACTACATCCCACATTTCATAATTTAAGAAGCAAGTTCTTGCCTAATCTTGTACTACAACCCACATTTGATTATTTAAAAAGCAAGTTCTTGCCTAATCTTGTACTACATCCCACATTTCATAATTTAAGAAGCAAGTTCTTGCCTAATGTTGTACAACATCCCACATTTGATAATTTAAGAAGCAAGTTCTTGCCTAATCTTGTACTACATCCCACATTTCATAATTTAAGAAGCAAGTTCTTGCCTAATCTTGTACTACATCCCACATTTCATAATTTAAGAAGCAAGTTCTTGCCTAATCTTGTACTACATCCCACATTTCATAGTTTAAGAAGCAAGTTCTTGCCTAATCTTGTACTACATCCCACATTTCATCATTTAAGAAGCAAGTTCTTGCCTAATCTTGTACTACATCACACATTTCATAATTTAAGAAGCAAGTTCTTGCCTAATCTTGTACTACATCCCACATTTCCTAATTTAAGAAGCAAGTTCTTGCCTAATCTTGTACTACATCCCACATTTCATAATTTAAGAAGCAAGTTCTTGCCTAATCTTGCTCTTAACATCCCACATTTCATAATTTAAGAAGCAAGTTCTTGCCTAATCTTGCACTACATCCCACATTTCATCATTTAAGAAGCAAGTTCTTGCCTAATCTTGTACTACATCCCACATTTCATAATTTAAGAAGCAAGTTCTTGCCTAATCTTGTACTACATCACACATTTCCTAATTTAAGAAGCAAGTTCTTGCCTAATCTTGTACTACATCCCACATTTCATAATTTAAGAAGCATGTTCTTGCCTAATCTTGCACAACATCCCACATTTCCTAATTTAAGAAGCAAGTTCTTGCCTAATCTTGCACTTAACATCCCACATTTCCTAATTTAAGAAGCAAGTTCTTGCCTAATCTTGTACTACATCACACATTTCATAATTTAAGAAGCAAGTTCTTGCCTAATGTTGTACAACATCCCACATTTCATAATTTAAGAAGCAAGTTCTTGCCTAATCTTGCACTACATCCTACATTTCATGATTTAAGAAGCAAGTTCTTGCCTAATCTTGTACTACATCCCACATTTCATAATTTAAGAAGCAAGTTCTTGCCTAATCTTGTACTACATCCCACATTTCCTAATTTAAGAAGCAAGTTCTTGCCTAATCTTGCACTTAACATCCCACATTTCCTAATTTAAGAAGCAAGTTCTTGACTAATCTTGCACTACATCCCACATTTCATAATTTAAGAAGCAAGTTCTTGACTAATCTTGCACTACATCCCACATTTCATCATTTAAGAAGCAAGTTCTTGCCTAATCTTGCACTACATCCTACATTTCATAATTTAAGAAGCAAGTTCTTGACTAATCTTGCACTACATCCCACATTTCATCATTTAAGAAGCAAGTTCTTGCCTAATCTTGCACTACATCCCACATTTCATCATTTAAGAAGCAAGTTCTTGCCTAATCTTGCACTACATCACACATTTCATAATTTAGTAAAGCACCTAAAGCAGGAAAAGTACATATCTGATATTGCAAATTTTCTTTTATAGGCTCTGAAATTTAGAAGCAATTGAGAATAAGAATCTTGTATATATTTCTTTGTTTTGTAATTCTCCTCTCAACTGACTCGTATATAAATACTATATGTTGTTATTATATTATGGGCCGGAGGCCTAAAGCAGACAGAATAAATTACAAATTACAATGATGAACAATATTTTTTGTTATGCAGAATCATATAAAACGGCAAAACACATCTGTATTTGAACATTCTGTTTGTACTTTCTACTTGTAAAATGATATGCAGAGCGGAATGCAGGGATAATATTATTACTGTAACTTATGCACACCAACAGGCTATCACCTAACGCGTCCAAACGAATCTAAACACAAAAAACTTTCGAAATTATGATACGGCAAACCCTTGAAAACCCATTCATTAATCATGTCACTACGATAACACATGAATCTAGGGTCATTCACGCGAAGCTGCATTTGTATCCAGGGGCCGTTAATCAGAGCTCATATACACATTGAACTAGAATATTAGCACTCTCTAGAGTGCATACCTCCACCCTGTTGCAATTCCAACATAACTAGAATGATTTTAGAGTTCATTTGATCCCCATACCCAATATTATCTACCTCAGAAATCCTAGGCCCACCAAGATTCATCCCCAAGTTTTGATCTGTAATGATCATTTGAAATCTGAACACTTGAAGATTATCTTCTGACTGGATTTCTATGAAGGCCTGCCATACCATTGTTTTCAGTATTATTCAAGTGAAGCATCATTGTTTGGATTCTATTCAGCCAGGATTCACATTCCATCATCTTCCATTCATAGCAGAAACCTATGGTTTCATTTTCCGTGATTCCAGAAAACACTTGATGTAAGTTTCTTTGGAGTCCAGAAAATTGATTGTTCAGAGTGCAAAGTCATTGTTCAGCACATTCCATTGGAAAGTTTCAACTTATGTCTTGACAGATCTCATACTAAAATATCCCCACCCCTTAATTTCTGCCCTTCCCCAGTACCAATTAGTTCCAAATCTTAAACACTTCTTTCTGAAACAGTAACAAACCACACCAAATTTAATCCAAATCCAATCATCACTTCTTACAATATCCCGATGACAGACAAACTCACCTTAAAATGTCCCCACCCCTCCATATGCACCCTTCCCCTGGGACAATGTTTCAAATTTAAAATTCTTCTTTTATAAGCAGTAACAAAACCACACACCAAATTCAATCCAAATCCAATCATCAGTTCTTGAGATATCTTGATGATAGACAAACAGAGTCAAACACATGTCCCCACCCCCATTTTCACCCTTACCCTGTTCCAATGTCTCATATTGTAATCACTTCTTCCTTAAGAAGTAACAAAACCACACACCAAATTCAATCCAAATCCAATCATCAGTTCTTGAGATATCTTGATGACAGACAAACAGGGCGAAAACATGTCCCCACCCCCTCCATATGTACCCTTACCCTGTTCCAATGTCTCATATTGTAATCACTTTTTCCTTAAGAAGTAACAAAACCACACACCAAATTCAATCCAAATCCAATCATCAGTTCTTGAGATGTTTCAATGTCTTAAATTTTAATCACATCTTCCATAAGCAATAAAAAAACCACACACCAAATTTAATCCAAATATAACAGACAAACGAACAACAAGAAAAAACATGTCCCCACCCCTATTTGCACCCTTCCCCTGGTCCAATGTCCCAAATCTTAACCAGTTCTTCCTTGAGCAATAACAAAACCACACACTAAATTCAATCCAAATCCAATCATCAGTTCTTGAGCTATCTTGATGACACACAAACAGGGCAAAAACAGGTCTCTACCCTCCATTTGCACCCTTCCTATGTTCAAATGTCTCAAATTTTAATCCGTTCTTCCTTAAGCAGTAACAAAACCACACATCAAATTGAACCCAAATCCAATTATTAGTTCTTGAGATATCTTGATGACAGACAAACAGGGTGAAAACATGTCCCCACCCCACCCCATTTGTAACCTTCCCCTGTTGTAGTGTCTCAAATTGTATTCACTTCTTCCTCAAACAATAACAAAACCACACACTAAATTTAATCCAAATCCATTTATCAGTTCTTGAGATCTCTTGATGACACACAAACAAACAAACAGAGGCAAAAACATACAGTAACTTCCGTCCACCTTAGCTGGCATTGGTAATAATGTGTTGTTACTTGTATTAGCCTTATACAGTACATGAATAGGGTCCATCAGTACAATAGGGCATGGTTGGGTGTGAATTCGTAAATGGTCTCACTTACTTGGCTCACTTGGCTTGCGATTTGCGATATAATTGTCAGGATTGATAATGAATTCCCAAGTATTTTAAAAGACAAATGGACTCAGGAGAGAATAGACATAGCTTTAAATAAAGGGAAAAGGAATGAAGGTACAATCAGGGAAATATTAGCCCAGCAAAAAAAAAAAAATACATACCATCATCAAGCCTGTTATTAGGTACATTATGATTATTTATTTCCAAACATTTTCAATCGTATTTATTGATTGAATCTGCATAAATATCACATATTTTCACAAAATTACCAAAAGATACTACAAAAAACATGTTGACACAAAGCATGAACTTTCTTTTCATTGAAATAAAACAGATTTTTTACTATCTTTTGGCATATTTTTTTGTTTTGTAGTGATTTGGTTATTTTCAGTACTTCCTGTGTATATAAAATATGAATCAGACCAAAACTGGTTTTAGTTACAAAACTGGAAGACTGTGTAAGCTTACTGATATGACAGACAATACCTTCCCGACTTCATAAATAGGGTTGTCACAATCACAGCTGGAAATTATCTATTGTTCTGGCAGTTATAACCATGGGAAAATCAGTAATTCGCAGGAAGAAAAAAAAATCATATTTTTATGTTTTTTTTCCAAAAGTAAACAACAGTATACATGTGGTAAGTATGTGCTCTAAAAACATACTCCATGTAATTGTGTGATGAAAAGTACATTAATTGTGAAAGAGGGAAGTATATAAAGATGTATTCACTACATTAATATTATTTCTGGATGTCACAATTTTTTTATGGGAAAATTTTCGTTACCTTTATTTAGAACCATAGGAAATTTTATAATTACTTCCAACTCCGGTCACAATATGGTTATATTAAATATATAATATCGTGGACAAAAATATTGCTATATACAGTATCACCACATCGCGTTATATAGATGTTATGATTATTAAAGGAATATTCCCATGTTTTTTGTAATCTTTCATGAGAGAAAATTTTTAGAAACAATTTAGTACAAAAATCATGTTGATATGTTATTCCTACCAAGAGATATTCAAATTTTAAGGTTCATGAAAAATGCTAATAAACAAATAGGAAAAGGCACAGTATGACATCACAGAAACACACTCTTCCACAATGTTTATGAATTTCAATAAAATCTATCATCCTTTTTATTGGTAAAACCCACTAGAAAAATAAATTGATGAAAGTTAGGTATTTATATACATTGCCAAATAAATCCTACTTACAATAAGTTTTGGAAAATTGTTTCTAATCATACAGAAACAACCAATTAACATTTAAAGAAATACATAAAGATTTGCAATGGAATTGTCTCTATGACATCATCAAACACAAAATCATCATTCTGTACAAAAACTTTCAATTGTTATTGGAATATCTTTACAAATCCATATCTCCTGAATGAAATATGATATCAAGCTAATTTTTGTACCAAATTGGCTATAAAAAATGCTCTTTCAAATAAAATTTTACAAAAAACCATGGAAATATTCCTTTAATTTCAAAAAACTGCTTGGGTTTTCAGCATGCAGACCTCAAATTATTCCATAAAATTTAGGATCTGAAGGAAAGCAAGGAAAAGCAAAAGGAACAGATTTGCTGCAAATATTCTGTTAAAGATCTTATTCCAGACCTCTAGCTTGATTTAAAAAGGGGCAAGGTGCTAGACTTGTTTAGGCAAAGCGTTACATATTTTTGGCATAGAGTGCAGGGGCCCCTTAAGGCTCAAGTCCCTGGTGAAGAAGCTCTGGGATTTTAGCTATAATCATACCTCCGAATGAAACTATTCTTATAGATAAGGACCAGTCATTAACTAAATGGGACAATTGCCTAATATGCTATCATTCTGTGTTCTGTATTCATGTAAGGTATTCATTTATGAGGTTCATTAAGATTATTAAGTGAAGGGAAAAAATATAAAAAATAATAATAAATGATCTGAAGGGCAGGGTGGATCCCAGGGGCGAGGCAGGGTGGATCCCAGGGGCGGGGCAAGGGTGGACCTCAGGGGCGGGGCAAGCCCAAGGAGGGGAAGGGTGGGCTGCCCTTGTGAAACAGCAAAGCTAGGGGTCTGCAAGATTTAAAATATTTCTGAAATTCTGTTTCACAAGTTTTTGCTATAATACACAGTTTACATGTAAAAATGACATATCACGATACTGTATGTTGGTCAGGGTATTGTTCATATCACGGAAAAATTATCATCATGATATTGTGATAATTGATATTCCCTATTCATAACGGATGCAACAACAGATCTCGAATGGAATTAAGTATTTTCTATTATTATAGGGCTGTCATACATGTATGTTGATTATCCAGATATTACGAGATGTATTTCAGTAGTACAACATGAACAGGCTTCATACACACAGCATACCATCCCAACCGAGGATAGCTTGAAACATGAGAAGGCTGAAGGGGAAACGATGCTACATACTGTAATATGGAAAAATCAATAGTTGTTTTAAAATGTATTTGTTAGCCTACAACTAAATCACCTACAATAAGACCTTACACTTTCAGCATGCCTATGGTACAGTAGGTAAACCATATTTAAAAAAAAACCCAGCTATATCAAAGAAGCAATTTCCTATTAATCATCCTTGTGCAATGAGGAAGTGGATTGGTTTACCAAGGTTTATAGCGAACTGAAATACCTCCATTGGAGTATGTATGTCAAGATGCCCACGGCCATTTTATTAACCAGTCATGAAGCACTGGTTGGAGACCCACCAGGTCGTACCCGGGAAGCTAGATTAGAAAGCAGAAGCTTTACTGCACTGCCACAAAGGTAATTACCAACATCCACTACCTTCAAGACTTCTTAAAGGATTAGTTCAGTGGTCAACAAAGTTATATAATATTTCAAGAAAGACGATTTCAAAACAAACACAATGGTGAAGAAAGCTTCAAAATCTTATTCCGTTAAGATGTTAAAGTTTAAAACGTTTGTGTAAAAATGACTGACATAAAACTGGCTTAAAAACCATTGGATATGTCAGGAAAGCAATAACACATAAATCCAGTAAAGGTTCAAGTCAAGAGTGAAAGAGCATTAATTCTATACTCCCAAATAGGAAGCTAGCATAAGAGACATCAAGTCATGGTCTATTGCTAATGATATGAAGTTAAATGATGACAAGACTCAATTAATTCACATAACTTCACGCTTCAGATCTGCCATTTCAATTCCACCACTCCATATTGGTAACACTCGTGTTGAGCTCGTAATAAGTGCTAGGAATCTGGGCATAACGTTTGATCAACATTTAAATATGAACCAACATGTTAACTTCTGACGCTCTACACAAGATTGGAAAAATCCGTAACTACCTGGATCAACAAACAACTGGAATGCTTGTACATGCATTTGTGTCCTCACGCTTCGATAGCTGTAATAGCTTGTTATATGGTCTACCCAATTGTCAACTCGCTAAACTGCAACGCATACAGAACTCTGCTGCAAGACTGGTCACACATTGTAAACCATTCACTCATGTAACTCTAATCCTTCACAACTTACACTGGCTCCCTGTTATATCGCGCATCAACTTCAAAGTTCTTCTCTTAACATTCAAATGTTTTCACAACCTTGCTCCCACTTACTTACAGGATCTTATCCACAAGTACACTCCGACTCGCTGTCTACAATCCAGTTCTAAGTTATCGCTCCTACCTCCTTCTGTTTCTACAAAGTCATATGGTCATCGTTCGTTTCAATGTTCAGCTGTATATCAAAGAGGCTCAAACTATAACTTACTTTTAATCATTGTTAAAAACAAATCTTTTTTCACTTCTATAAGTTGTTGCCCTATTTTCCCCCATCTTTTATTTTATTTGTTTTTTTCAGCGCAATGAGATTTAGTGTGTGTTGCGCTTTATAAAAACTGTATATTATTATTAATCTAAATTTAATACCTAAATTTTGAGGAAAATAATGCAAATAGTGAAAAACAATTTTCTTTAAAATGCATTAACAATTGTTAAGAAATTGAGGATTAGGGCACCAACCTTTCATAGTAGACTTTAAACATCAGTCACTCATTTCTACACAGATAAGTTTTAAATTAAAACTTGAAATAATGGAATAAGATATTAAAGAAGTGTTTTCATCATTTGGTTTCTCTTAAAGTCCTCTTTAATATAAGATCAACTTTCTTTGCCACTGAACTGATCCTTTAATGCAACAGAACCTGGATGGATAACACATTTTACATTACAGGGCTGTCATATGTTGATTACCCAGATATTACGAGATGAGTTTCAGTTGTAGAACATTAAATCATCATATACACAGCATGAAGCATTATAAAAGTCATTACTTTGTCTACTGTGTAACATTTTAAAAGGAGGAAAAGTTTGCAGTGACTGTGCAAAACATAGATTAAGGAAAAAACAAACTACAACCAATGTTTAGTTATATAACTCATGATTGAATGTTTTTTTTTTTTTTTTGGGTTAAAGTGCACTTTAACAGTTCATTCTATAAACAGATAGCATTAATGACTTGAGCAGTTGGTTGGTTTGGTTTGTTTGATGTTTAACGGCACCGTGACAGTCAAAGTCAAATGTGCCAAGAGGGTGTTAAAAAATTAAGGTGTAAGAGTTAGGGTAGAGAGGAGATGGAGGAATGAGAGGGAGAAAACAGGGAAAACAGGGTGAATTTGGGAGAAAAATTAATGTGAAAAGAAAGGGTAAAGTTAAAGTGTACAAGGGAAGAGAAAGGATGAGCACAGTTGGAAGAAAATATGTTATAAACTATGCAAATAGCAAAATGCTTCTTAAAAATGGGTTAAAAACAAACCATTTTATAGCATTTTGAGGTCATCTTAACTTTTTAATCCTTTACCAACATTCTTGGAATGGGAGCAGTTGCATGTTGAAGAGAGGTTTTGAATCTCCATCATAACCCCAATCAAACTTTAGTAGAAGAAAACAAGTCTGACAGATTTCAGTGACTTAAATTCACGACAGATATTTTAGAGATGATTTTGAGGTGTCTTCTCTTCCATACTCTACAGTAAATCACCTTTGCAAGTATACATGAAAATTCTTTAAACTTGGGATTAAAAACTATAAAGGTATTTGACGTACGTAAATCAAACGACTAATTAATATAATTAATTGTTCTGTTTGTTACTACTGTAATATTCCTCATTCCCTGTATTATGTATTTTTTAAATGTGAAAATGCCATATATCATGATTTGTGATAAGCCTTATCCTTATACTGTCCATCACAACTTTTGTATATATGACATGAAAATTCCCAATTTAAAGCTCTTTCGTGTGAATATAAAATCTCTACCTGTCTGATACCTATCAATAATATTTCTGGTGTTTGTTACTAATATTACACCCTTAATACTACACCCCCATATTACTAATAATACACCCCTTCACTGCCCCCTCCTTGAGGGGTTGGAAAGGGGTGTAGAAGGAGCTGTCCTTCTCCTGGCTAATCATTATAATCTGTCATTTTCAAGTTAATGTTGTGGTATTTAAGAGAGCTGTCAAATCTATTTGCATTGCCAGTAGAAGGTAAATAGATACACAAGGCTTAGGAAAGTGTGGTTTTTACACAAGACACTAATGATTAAACTGGGAAAGGGCCAATTGACCTTGTTTCAAATTCAAGTACTGCATAATTGCAGAATATGAAAACTTAAGCTTAAACTTCTGCGGGAAGGGACAGATATATTGTTTTATTACCAATGACTCAATACAGTATTCTAACCCATAGATTGATCCAGAAAGGGGTAGGGTCAAAAAAGGGTGGAGTGGCACTGACCAAAAGGGGCATTTATAAGACATCAAGGACTCTTTGATAAGGAAGCAATCATTACAACAAGGAGTATTCCTGCATCCTCTTATATTGGGGAACTGTGTAATCTGCATGAAAAGAAGGCAGAGTACTTGCTTTTGTGAAGAAAATGTACAGTAGCTGTGCTTAGTGAAAATGGGGAGGGTGGAGGCAACGGGGGACAGGGAGAAGCACCCAAGTAAAAAAAATGGCAACCTAGGGGCCAGAATATTTACATGTTTTAAAGTTGAAACTGATATAAGAGAATATTAAGTCCCTCATTTTAAGGTTTTTGGTTTGTTGTTGTTTAACGGCATCATGACAGGCAGAGTCAAATGTGCCAAGAGGGCGTTAAAACTAAGGTGCTTGAGTTAGGACAAAGAGGAAAGAGAGGTGGGATAGAGGGAGGGAGGGAGAGAAGGTGAATAAGGAAAAGAAGTTAAGATAATAAAGGAAGGTGAGAAAGGTAAGGCAAAGAAGGGAAGAAAAGGAAGGTTTAGATCAGGTGGAATAAATTGCTGTTGTGGAGAGAGGTGATGAAGTTAGAAGTAGGATTGTTCTTGAAAAGATCGGAAGTTGAGATGGAGGGGGAGGTGTGAGATGGAGGGGGAGAGGTGTGATCTGGAATTCAGGTATATGGAACAGGTTATCATGAGGATATGCTTGATTGAGAGATGGGCGTTGCATGTAGGGCAGAGAGGAGCAGGGGAGCCGAAAAGTATGTGAGAGTGGGTGAAAAAGGTGTGGCCGAGGGGGATGTGGATAAAAACAACGTCCTCTCTACGGTTGCGACTGTGCAGAGGGACGTTGGTCCTGACTTTAGGTTTGATGGTGTGAAGTTTGTTACTGGTCTCAAAATTTCAAGAGTCTTGCCATGTCTTACTGAGGTAGCTAGAAGTGGAGAAACGGAGGTCTGAGTGCGGGAAAGGAAAAGGTGAGATGTGATTCGAAAGAGCATTGTTAGCGACTCTGTCGGCTCTCTCGTTGCCGGGAATGCCGACGAGGCTGGGGATCCAGAAAAAGATTATTTTTTTCCCTGAGGAAAGAGCGTGAAGTTTATTAAGGATTTGTAGGATGAATATCAATTTGAAATTGTGCTCTTGCAGTACACTGTATGCCATGTGTACAGTATGTGACTGTATCACATTTAAAACCACAAATAAAGTTACAGAAAAACTCAGAAAAGAACAGTTCAATTTAACAGACTTAATTAAGACATCATTTTTCACATTAAGAAACATAATAGAGCAGAGCATAAAATGGAGAGCACCACTGTATCTAACTTTTGTTGATTTTACAAAGGCTTTTGACAGTGTTAACAGAAATATTTTATGGCAAATAATGGAAAGATATGGAATCCTGCAAAAGTACATTAACATCATACAGGATTGGTACATGAAGGAAGTGAAAGCACAGTAAATTTTGATGGAAAATTATCAGACTGGTTCATTATCAACACATGAGTCAGACAAGTATGTGCAATGTCAGGATTCCTCTTCATCCTAGCACTAGACTGGGTTATAAAGGCAGCCACAGACAACCATTGACTTGGAATCAGATGGAACACATACACAACATTAAAAGATCTAGATTATGCTAATGATATTGCTTCAATTTCAAGCACAAGGGAAAGTCTACAGAAGAAAATATCTTGACTTCATGAAATTGGAACATATGTTATGCTGTAAATGAATGTAGACAAGTTTGTATATCTGGGCACAACATTGTCTAAAGATGGACGCACCGAAGATGACATACGACTAAGAAGGAGAATCTCCTTAGCACTGACCACATGTTAATAACCTGAGTAAAATCTGGGATTCAAACATATACAGTACTGTACATAAGAGAACCAGAGCCAAAAAGTTTTGTGGTTCCAAAGCTTTTTTTTTCTTCATTGTGCTTGATTTTTTATTCACTGCATTTACTGTTGTGTCATTGCATATCATGAAATACTTGACATGCGCATGACATGAATCATTCTTGAAAAATCGTGTTTTCATGTCCTTTTCTGTGAGATCATATTAAGCCCCGCCCACTATGCTTATTAATGAAATTTAATATATCTATAAAATATGTAAACTAGCTAATATCATAATTATACTGAATATGAAACAAAACAGACTTGGATTCTTAAAATATGAGCATTTCAAGATCTTTACATCAAGCCCCTCCTATTCATTATAAGCATGGCATCACCACAAAAAACAATAGGGCACATCTACAGATGAGATACCGTTTTTCAAGCTCTTTTCAGCAAAATCATATTAAGCACTACGCATATTAATGAAATTCAATGTTTTTACATCATGAACATGTACACACTAGCTAACATCATAATTATACCAAATATGAAACAAAACATGCATGAGGTTGTTAAAATATGAACATTTCAAGATTTTTACAATAAGCTCCACCTACTCAATAATATGCAAGATATTACCATCAAAAACAATGGGACACGTGTACGGACCATGGGCTATCTGTGTACTAAATGTGACAGGAATCCATTTAATCGTTCTTGAGATACCGTGCCTACTTGAGCTTTTTTCAGCAAAATCACATTAAGCCCCGTCCACTATGCATATTATTGAAATTTAATGTTTTACGTCATGAACATGTACACACCAGCTAACACCATAATTACGACAAATATGAAACAAAACAGACACGCGGTTGTTAAAATATGAACATTTCAAGATTTCTACATTAACCCCGCTTACTCATTAATATGCATGACATCACCTTCAAAAACAATAGGGCACATCTACAGACCATGGGCTACATGTACCTGTATACCACATATGACATGAATCCATGAATCATTCTTGAGATATTGCTTTTACAAGCTGGTCGTCACAAACACACACACATACATACACACCATTATGACCGCATACATGTAGGTTCCTTAGGTTCCTTATCGGAACCAAAAACCAAACTTCAAATTTTTCACACCAATGTTATATAAGTGTTACTTTATTACTCTGAAACCTGGAAATTCAACAAATCAGATGAAAATAAACTAGACATAGTATTTCAAAGAAACTGACTAACGAAAAACATGAAAATAAGACGGCCAATGAGATCAGCAATGATGAATTATATGAAAGTACACAGACAATACAAATTAGTAAGAAATTTTATGCAAGAAGATGGAGATGGATTGGACATGTGCTAAGGAGAGAAAATGATTATTGAGCGAAAATCACATTGTTGTGGGCCTTGGAGGGAAGTAGGAAAAGAGGAAGACCATAATCAATTTTGAGAAGGACAGTTGAGAAAGAGAGGAAGGAGCTTGAGTAGAATAATTGGAGGGAGGTGACAGAATTTGCAAGAGACAGGAAGAAATTAAAAAAACTACTTCATGCAGCCTCAAACTCCAGTCAGGAGAGGAGAGCGGTAATAGTCAAGGTAAGGCATCATTAGCAATATCACAAACCCATTAGATCCAGGCCCATAGGGCTGGTGCTTTTCCCCGGTTTCCTTTGTGTAAGCAGATGGGAGCACATGACTATCCCTGGATGGGACACCTGTCATCGCAGGTTAACCCCCCAGCATTGCTGGTACTCATTTTATAGCTGAGTAGACTGAAGCACATAAAGTAAAGTGTCTTGCTGAAGAATACAATGCAGAGCTCGTGACGGGAATCTGGCAGTGAGCTTATGATTTTAACACACTCACAATTAAAAATTTGAATTCTGGCAAAGAGATTTTCCACACTTTCAGTGCCTGAAAGTTAGGAAAAAAACTTTACAAATCACATACTGTAGGCTTAAAGGTGGAAAGCACAAAGGAATATTCTTTTGAACTAGTTGTTCTCATCTTTTCATACACATAATCAGCAATAAGGAGTAAAACAAAAACAAAAAATTGAAATCTTTTTGAGTGTCACTGTAATTCAACAAATTTTGTTGCAGATATCCATCAACCTAAATCATCATGTTTATAGTAAATGCTAAAAATGCATGATGCACAATAGTCAAATATGAATAAACTCCTTGCCCTGAAAAGTTGAAGAAAATGATGTAAGCATTCGATGTGAAAATTTACCCCCTCCTACCACACATCTTCTGACTCATTTCCAATCATAACATAACATACATTAACATACTGTAAGAATGTTCAGTCAACCCATAAAAAAACCCAAAATAACACCACCACCACCACAAAAAAATCAAAGACACCCAGAATTACATGTCCAGTAGTAAAGAACCTACATGTATCGATGTTGATTTTGAAATTGTGAACAGAATTAGAGTTAACTCAACTAAAGCAAACCATTCCACATGCCTGTACGCCATTTGTTGGCTGACGCTTTGAGCCTAAAAGTTTCCATAGTAAAGCGCTTATGAGCATGTATTGCAAGCAATATCAATATATCGCTAGATATATATCGATATGCAAATTGCAAGACGTCACAATGAAATAATATACCAGGTAATATTGCTGCAGCACAAAAAATGGAAAGTACAAATTTTTAAGTAAATTGACAGAATTGAATAGGAAATATGTACATAAATCTTCAAATAAACACCCATTATTTTGAAAAGAATCATTTTTTACATTGTCTCTTTCTCAAAAAATAAATCACAGAAACATTGAAATTCCACAAGTTTAAACATATCATTTGCTCACTATTTTTGTGGAACTGGTATAAAGCTTTTTTGTTAATGAAAACAGGCCAACTTTGAATGCTAGGTCCCACTTACTTGTTTTGAATTTCCTACTGAAAGAGCATCATTTTTGCAGTCTTTTTTAAAGACCTGGCTAGACATTCAGAAGTCAATCAATATTTTTAGAAAATGTCCTCTGCTACTAAAAATCGGACGAGTGGGCTCAGAAATTTACACACACTGTTTGTACTTGTGCTGCTTACTGTACAGAAAGTCTAATGTATAAATGGACAAATTGGTGGGAAATATCTTTTAGTTTTCAGTATGAAATCTTTTAGTTTTGAGAAAAAAATCTACTTTCATGTGTCAATTAAGGGCTTTTCCACATAAATTTTGGGATGCGGTATTCCTTTTGAGGAATTTAAAAGCGATGTTTAAGGATTTAAAATCTCATTGATTGCAATTGCCCAACCATCACAAATTATGAAAATGAACTTATATTATTTGCAATGTCCATAGCAGCCTGTACATACAGAGTACAGTACTGTATGCCTAGAATTAAGAACTTCCTGCATGTGAAACATAATTTTAGGTAACATTTATTGAGATAATGATGACTTAATCAACTCTTAACATTATTGACTGCCTGCAACTTTGATATTATTACAAATTACAAACTTGTTGTGGTTGTATAGTAAGGAAAGGTGCATGTTTGGTTGTCATGTTATCTTGATTATTAGTTCATGTATAGTACATTATCATCATATCGACATATCGATATGACCCTTGAACTCAATATCGACCATATCGATATGGGTCAATATCGAATAATATTGAAATATCGATATATCACCCAAACTTAGTTGCATTAATTTTTTTTGTCTGCCGTATTTGGTTATGACAAGCCCTTAATTTTCGGGGTATTTTGATAATTTGCCGTCGTATGTACAGCGCACTGTGTAATGTACAGCGCACTGTGTAATGTACAGCGCACTGTGTAATGTACAGTGCACTGTATAACGTACATCGCACTGTATAACGTACATCGCACTGTGTAATGTACAGGGCACTGTGTAATGTACAGGGCACTGTGTAATGTACAGGGCACTGTGTAATGTACAGGGCACTGTGTAATGTACAGGGCACTGTGTAATGTACAGGGCACTGTGTAATGTACAGGGCACTGTGTAATGTACAGGGCACTGTGTAATGTACAGGGCACTGCGTAATGTACAGGGCACTGCATAATGTACAGGGCACTGCATAATGTACAGGGCACTGTGTGCAAGCGAAGCTTGCAAGTATTGTTAACAAGCACACACTTGCGTAGGACCTGTCTCGCTAAAGTGAATGAAAGTAAAATCTTAGCTAATGATATCATTGACAATTGACAGCCTGCATTCAAAACAACATCAAACTTTCACGTAGTTTACATGTATATAAGGACTATATACATACTAGCCTATATGTGTTTATGTACAGTGCTTGTGTGGACATGTTGAATCAATCAGCCGTTAGTCTCGTAGTTGTGTCATTTTCCTTTTATTTCTGAGTAATTCAAAATCATTTTTGTGTGAAATAAAACTTTCAATCCCATCAGAGGAAAAATTTTCATGATTTTCATTCCAGTTAATGAAAAACTGTCATAAAATTTCACATGCTACAGTTTAGCTAAGTTTTACGACACAGGTACAAGATGTGTCGTAAGAAATTTCAGCCATAGCGTAATATACAACAAATTTGTCGTTAACGCGAATCCTGATTGTGTGTAGAAAAGTGCTATACAAGAATTTGGTATTATTATTATTATTATTGTTGTTATGAATGAAGTTGAATGAATCAATTTTTTGCAACTAATAGACCTGGATGCCCAGGTCAGCACACCCTACCTGCTGATGACATACGGATGAAGCGGTCTTGTCCTGTGTGAGCAATGACGCTGCTTCCATCTCCCATGCTTATCCTCTCCAATGGTCCGCCAATCACAGAATGCGACTTCCTCACCCTTTTTGCGGGACTGTAATATTCATTGTAGTCTGTGTTAGTCGATGTCGACAGAGATGAATTCGAGTCCTGCTCGTCATCTCGCCTACGTTTCGAGCAACCAGGTGGAGTTAAGAAAATATCGTCCAGCTCATTTAATTGTGAATTGTTAGAAAATAACTTCTGTTTAGAATCTTCCTTTCCATGATCATCCGATGATTGCAATTCATCTTCAGACATTGTTCCATTTACAAGAGACTGCCTTCTAGGATTCAGACTTCTATAAGCATAATTTACACCATTATTTTGACTGTTGTTTACAAGTCTGGCAAGCTTGGGGCTACTCTGTGATCCTGAGTTTCTTGGACTATTTCGAAGCGATCTGGCCAAATTCATGGACCCTGACGAAGATTTGGGAGGGGTAGAGCCCCTTGAAGAATATATGTGTGAAGGTTTCTTAAATGGACTTTGATCAAAATGCAAGGCCTGTCCCTTCGACAGTCTGTCGTTGAAATCGTCTAAAGCCTCTGAACAATTGACTAAATTAGCTAAAGGTTCCCATGTATCATCGTCCTGCCCAAAGTCCTTCCATCTCACTAAATACTCCAATTTGCCTTTTCTGTTTCTCCTTCTAGCTAAAATTGTATCAACCTGTGCAGAGAAGACAAAAGAAAAACAAAGAACCAATGGGTGTTAAACACTTGCTTGATCGATTCTGATGAGAAAGGATTCTTTGACTCTCCAATCTTATTTTAGGAATATTTCAGTGATTTTTCATGTAAAATATATAATGTATGAAAGACGACATTAAAGAATTATAGTGATCTTATTCCGTTTAGAAGTTATAACAATTCAACAAAGTGACTGGCATAGGTCACTTCAACACTGTAATGTCGTAGCTGCACTTCCAAGGCTATTTGTATGTATTTCTATGAAATTGAATTATCTCTTTCTAAATTATTGGAAACATTCTTTTGCTTAATCATTAAAATGGGGTCTATTGCCAACCTACTGTAAAGGTTGCCATCGGAAAAAATTGAAGTTTTTGATATGGATTTAAAAGTTACATGGTTCAAAAGAAACTAAAAACAAACAAAAAATGGGTTAATTGGTTGAAGGAATCCAAAGTTATGGTCCTGCAATTCTAATGATATGCGCAATTGTTGCCATGACGGAAATAAAACCTTTTCTTCAAAAGGCCCCCATTTTCATTTGATAATTCAGAATATGGTCAAACTTGCCTATCTAGCAGAATAGGCAACATTCCCCCACAAAAAAAAAAAAAAAAACTTTACAAACCTAAATTATATATTACATTTTTTACCCTAGTTCAAATATTGGACAAATTCATGTTAATTAACATGTCATATGTTGACCTACTTTGACCAATTGGCCTAATTAAGTGGAAACCTGCATTTTCAATCATCTATAACTGAATAATTTATAGTGCTGTCACAACATGGCTCTATTATGTATCGATTATCGTAAAGGAAAATATCGCGATATATTGGTATATCGCGATACTTTTCAAGAAAACTGACTCACGACACAAATTGCTAATTTCACTACCATTTCTTCTTTTATGACAAACGCAAGAAAAATGATTTGCAGAACTAGCAGACAACATGATCGATTGATTACTACCTTCATCATGCACGTGTTTGGTAATTCAGTCAATGTGACCATGAATCATCAAAGTGAGAGCCTCACAGGCATGTTCTGAGCCAATTTTCAGTTCTTTTTGCCAACTTACATCAAAACGTGCCAGTGTGGGGTGATGGAGCATGATTTTTCTTTCTCTTCTAAATTGTTTCACAACCTTTTTTGCACATTTTTAATGGCCTAAACTTGACTTTTAGATTTAATACCGTAACGTTAGAATTGTAATATACGAAGTAGCCTAGCCTAAATGCGAGAAGCATATTTCTTGTCGAGGGAAAAGAGATATCGCGATAATCGACATGTTGTGACAGTACTAATAATCTAATACCCCATCAGCTTTTTAACTGTGGCATATATTCCAAAAAAATCATCAATTTAAAGTTCATAGCAGGTGTACATGATACATTCATTGTTATGTCCACTTCATACTGTATACTGTTAAAATGTAAAACAAAGGTAATTTTGATAACTTTTAATTAAATAAACCAATAATATACTTGGTTTACATACAAAATTACAATATGTGCAAAAATGTATGTTTTAACTAAGTATCATTTATTACGCAGATTAAGTACTTGACACCTAAATATCATATAAAGCTAATTCCTCTAAAAATTGAGAAAATATTCACCTCTAAACTTTTGCTTTGCGCAAGCTATGAGAGTAAATAACCAATCCAAACAATGTCTTAAATAGAAAGCTACAAAATTAGGCTTTCTCATGTGTAAGAAGTTAAAATAAATCCTTAGTCTGAAAAATGGCAAAAATATCAAATTTATGTTCATTTATGTCAAGAAAAGCATTTAAGTACTCAAGACATTATGCATCATTTTAAAACTTAAAATATTGTCTATTTAATTTTAAAATAGTTTTTAACAAAGTAGATCAATCGCACAGAGACCTTAGTAAGAGATATCTTGTTAAAGGATTAGTTCAGCGGTCAAGCAAGTCTATCTTATATGAAAGAGGACTTCAAGAGAAACAAAATAGTGAAGAAAGCATTCAAAAATCTTATTCCGTTACAGAGATTTTTAAGTTCAAAGTTTGGTATCATCATTTGTGTAGAAACAACAGAATTCAAGACTAGTTGTGATGTCATAGCCTCCGATTCTTCAGTCTTTATGTATTCTACCATATTTTGTCCTACAATTTTGTGGCTTCATAACCATGGGATATGTCGAAAGTAGTCAAACTGAATTTAGGAAAAGTATTTATAATATACCACCTCCAGAAAGTTTAAGAAACTAGAACATCAATGATGTAGTAGCTTAACATATATTTTGGGGTGGTTACAAGCCTGTTTTATTGGTGCGTAGTGTTAAATCGAGTAGGAAAGTAATACAAGTTTGATGTTTATTTCATTTTTGGGAAATGCAAGCGGGAGCTTTAATATCGTTGTGATTGGTGGTGCCGTCATACGTGCCCCCCCCCCAATATCTCAAACTTGGAAAATGCAAGGACCACCCCCCCCCCCCCCCTTCCAACTGTTATGCTATATACACTGAGGAATTATATTTCGAATTTCGAGATGGTATAGAGAACATGCATGTATTAAGAACCTGGCGCTATAGGGCATTCATTAATGGATGATATTGTGACTTGAGTATTGCCCGTGGGCTCCATGCTGAAAAGGTTCATGCCTCAATATCGAACCCTTATTTTTGACCTTTTGGTTTTAATGGGGAGGGGGTAGTCTGTATCATTGTAAAATTATAAGGTGGTATTTTAGATCGTTTGTAATCATCCAAATTTAGTTAAAAGAGCAATGGAAAATGTAAGGTTTCTCAGGGGCTAGGACCACCACCAGGGTTTTGCCCCTGGACCCCACAAGGGGGCCATTGACCCCATGCCGAAAAGGTTTACGCCTCCCAATAGCAAACCCCTGGCGGCGCCATTGGTTGTGATGCTACAACAGCTCAATATATGTTTTCTGGGTGGATATAAGACTGGTTCCGACATCGCTGCAGAGGCCAAAATTTCTACGGGGCCCCAGGCATGCCAGGACTAAAGTTGCCCCATTGCGTATTGGGGCTTAAATATCGTTTAAAAATGTGAAAACTGTTTTTCAAGTGAGCCTAATAAAGTTAAGCCTCAACTGCAATATGAAGGAAGCCTTATTGGCATTGTTTACTTTTGAGTGAAATTGAAATCATAAATAGACAAACTAACAGCAAAATACTGCTGTATAAAATCAAGATGGATTTTGCATCCTTACAACAAGACATGATTTTAACTATGATATGTTCTACTCATACTACTGACTGGCTAATGTATTAGCCATTCTCAGCAAATAATTCATTAACGCAATTAATGAAGCACAATTAATGAATAATTGCATCCCACAAATACACTTCTAGTGGCAATGATTATAACAAAATATAACTAAAAAGATTTCAAAGGATAATTTCAGGGTCAAGCAAGGATATCTTATAAAGAGGACTTCGAAAGAAACAAAATAGTGACGAAAGCATTCAAAAATCTTATTCCATTACGGAGATAGCTAAGTGTAAAGTTTGGTATCATTTTTGTAGAAACGACTGAAATCAGACAAGTTGTGATGTCATAGCCTCAGATTTATCAAATTCTTTGTATATTCTATCATATTTTGGTCTGCCAATTTGTGACTTAAAAACCATGGGATATGTCAAAAAGTAGTAAAACTGAATCTATAGGAAGGGTATTAATAATATAGCGCCTGAAAATAGCTCCAGGAAAGATAGTGTAAATAGTGAAGAAAAAAAAATACATTAACAATTGTTAAGAATGTGAGGATGCATATGCAAACTTAAAAACCTTTTTATGTTTGTTTATTTTGCAATATTTTTTCTTCCTTACAAAATTTATTTGACTCATCAGGTAATATTTACATGTAAATGTACTGATTGTCACGATTTAAGTATTTGGACTGTGTTTGTTGGTCGATTCAACAGCTTGTAAAATTGGCCTTTATTGAGTGGGATTTAAAGCGTTATTAACTATGGCCTAGGCCTATTGTTAGTTTCACTGTTTGCTGCTGCACATTCGCGGTGCATTTTACAAGTTAGCCTACACAGATTTCGAAAAATCAAAGTGCATAATATCCCTATCTATAGGTGATTACTGTACATTTGTGATTCTCACATTTAAAAAGGATTACGCTAATCGGGTTTACAGTTTGTAAAGTCATTGATTGGAATTTTGTCAGCCGAATGTGTGTGATTTGAATCATGAATGATCATATTGATTTTCAACGGCAAGACTGACTATGAAAAACAAATACTCGCAATGAATTATTTAGTAAACATTTACAAGGATTTGTGAGTGTGTAGCCTGTACACGCTAAACGGTCACAGCTCTACAACTTAGCCATTTTAATATGCCATTGGATTGCATAGGCTATATGATCCCTGGTTATATACACAGTAAATTGCATGCCCCACTGCACTTTAACACTAGAATCCCTATCACTCACTGAACAACTCGCAAGTGACACGCAACACAAGCCACCCGAATCTCAATATGTATGTTCTTTAGTGAAGCAAAAAAAAAAACCTAAATATAAGAATTCCGTCGTAATACGAAGTTACAGCGTGGTTATATGGAATTGGAAGTATGTCAGTTGTCTTTTTGGCCTCAGCAAGCGAGTCAAACGATATATTAAAAATAAATTTCATCAAAAATCAAGAGCAAAACAACGTCGGTAGTTACTTTTCTATTTTTGCAGAAATTTTCAAAAATAAATTATAAGGAAAGGGGTCGGTACACAGGATATTTTCTGAACACAAGAGTTCTCACGAGGGACTTATTTACATCAATGCCTAACAATACATTGTGATAAGTTGCCCACCCAAGGTCCTTGCGTGTTTATGTACGTAAAAAGTTTGTCTCAACAAGGGTAAATTACCATAAATGGGAAATGGGAGGAATGAAGAGAGTAATCATGCGTGTTTACAGGCCTGGGGAGATGGAAAACAACATGTCTAGCGACAAATAATACACACCATAGAGTTAAAACATGGATTTTAACTGAGACAAGGAACCTGGGTTTTTATTTATTTAGTGTTAAGTTGCATGTGTAGGTGTGCTGCGATTGGGCAGGGAAACGTTAAGTCTGTACACCGAGAATTCTTATATTTTTCTACACCAGACTTCAAATTTATATTAATATGGAATACACATTCATTAGAAGAAGTCAAATATACCAGGATTTGAAAGATATTAAGTGGGTAAGCTTGAATTAATAACTATTTCTTCGGGGATTTCTTATTCATTTAGTTTCAGCAAATACTTGATTGCAAATGAAGGGAATGGAAATAGAAAAAAGCATAGCGATTATTTTTCTTCTTCTTTATTTTTCAAATGAAAAAAAAAAGAACACTGATGCAATATTTTTCTCTCTTTTTCTTTGTTTATCATTGACTCATGAACAATCATAACCTATAAAAAGAGATATTGATTGCTTGTAGATATAAAAAAAAAAAAAATGAAAGTTACACACATACAAAATACGGGCTTGCTATAGGGTATTATGACACTGGTCTCTTAAACCTAGTAAGATTTCGGAACTAACTTAATACCTTAATCCATTTTAAACACCCTTGCAAATCTTTTGTGTGCATGAACTTGATGAGGCCACGGCGAAGCAAACCTTCGTCGGGGATTAAACGCAATATCAAAAGAATTGCTTTCATTGTTCCCGCGAAGCATTAAACAGATTTTTCTGGTTGGTAACCACTGATAAACTGTACTTGAAGTGAATAACTTAAGATGGTTATTGATCACGATTTCCTGCATTCTTAGCAATAGTTAATCCGATCGTGTTTGTACATGATGGACGGCGTGAACTTTGTGATGCTGGGAATCGCATGACATAACATAAGAAGATTACGGGCTAAGAAGGGTTAGTCACCCCATAAAAAGCCTAAACTAACACACCCACCACTAAAAAAACAAAAAAAAACAAAGACGCCCAGATATAGTACAGAACCCATCAATGTTGACTTTCAAATTGTGAACAGAATTGGAGCTAACTACCCACTCAGGTAAACCATTCCAGTCATCAACAACTCTTTGCGTAAAGCTAAAATGGTGAATATCTATCTGTGATAACTCTTTGATCAACTTCAAACTCTTGCCACGTACAGTATCACATGAGGATTAGCTAAAACAAGCATCACTACCAGATAGGAATTTAAAGACCTGAATTATATCGCCACGTTACTCTTCTCAACTCAAGTGTGGTCAAACCAAGAATTCGCAACCTAGATTCATAGGAGAGATTCCTTACTTCGAGAATAAGTCCAGTGGCTCTTTGCTAAACCTGCTCTAAAATGAACTTATCCTTTTCATAAAAGAGTCTCCAAGCCTGAATAGCACACTCAAGGTGAGGCCGGACTAACTGCTTATACAAATTAAGAACCTCTCTACAAAGAAAACAAAAATTTATTATAATCAAAGCAAGCATCCTACAGTATTTGAAATTGCAGCTGCTAAACAGTTTAAAAGGCTTCAGATTGCTAGTGACAACATCTAAATCCCTTTTTGATCAACACAACCAAGATTTGAATCATTCATGCAGTAATCAAAAGCCAAATTGCTTTGACCAAAATGAATAACTTTGCATTTATCAATACTGCATGACATCTGCCATGTTTGGGACTAAGAAACTAACTTATCCAGATCAATTTGCAAAAGTGAAGAATCCCTAGCATCATCAACAATCCTGTACAGCTAGTGTCTTTAGCAAATATACAAATCCTGAAGACAAGGGAAACGTCAATATCATTAATGAAGATTAGGAAAAGAAGCGGACCCAATACAGAACCCTGAGGAACACCACTTGTAACCTTCTTTCATGGAGATACTTCACCATTAGCAAAAACTCTGTGTGACCTGTCAACTAATTAAAAATATATCCCACTGGCATACCTTTCCTCCACACCAAGCGCCCATTTTCATCATGAGCCTGCCCAATGAAACCTTAATCAAATGACACATTCCTTCTGGCTAGCACTGTATAAATACAACATACAGTATGCCTTCTTGCTTGCACTTATACAAAAATTAAGAAAATCGGGACAAGTTATGTACTTTCTTAAAAATCCCTGACTTTTCCAGGACTTTTGGAAAGATTGAAGTTGCACATTTTCCCCGACTTTCCAGGCCTGGAAATAAGTATTTTAGTTTTTCCTGACTTTCCAGGACCCGTACGAACCCTCCTACTGTGGTAGTGCGAATTAACAAACACAATTGCTTTCTGGTATATAGACGTGCTAGGCCTAGCCCTATTAATCACAAAAAACTGTTTCTCTGCCGGAAAGGACAGTTTATGGGGTGAAGGGAAGATCTCACTCGTAATTATTACTGATGTCACTATCATCATGCCCAGTTGTGGGAAAATGAAATATATCATCAACTTCAATCGACTAAGCCATATAGGCCTAGGCTACCTCAATAATATTTACTAGCTCATATCTAAGTTAAATAAATAGCGTTTAAAAAGTAAACAGTAAAAACTTGACCATTTGAAAACTGCTGTGCAGCATTTGCACTGTTGGAGATAATCAAATCAAACTAAAATATTATTTACCTCATAATTTACTTGCTTCTCCATAATGGCATAGGTCTATACCAAGAAAATCGCTACGACATAATTTCGTGAACTTATCATCAGTCTGACAATGATGGACTGCGATTTCCTTGTAAGTTGTAAAGAAAATAGTTCAGCAATGTGTTTTACTTTCTCTGAACAAATCAATATCAAATTACCATGCAGAGACTTGCGTTACTGTGTGCAAACTGCGCCAATACTACTCGTAATGTAAACTGAAATTGTAGTACACGCATGCGCAGACGCAATAATTAATTTTTCTACAAGTGTATCTTAATATATCAAGGTATTATTTGCTTAATTATGTAATTTTACTAAATATTGTAATAATTAAGAACTGGAGTAAATAATTTTATCTTGATTGAAAAAATTCTTTTTAATAGAATGGCTAGATTTTGATTTGATCATTTTGGCGTATGATATTTATTGGCAGTAGTATTGTCAAAATGGCGGCCCCCATAAGACTTGTAAAGCAATTGACACCGTATTTCTTTTCCCCGAAGTTTTCAAGGTTGTTGTCTAATTTTACTATTTGAATTTGTTTGTGTATTAAAATCATCTCATTCTGCATTGCTGTTGAGTTTTTGTGGCTTTTTCATGTTTTTTAAGGGGAAAATGACGTATTTTCTGTAACGTTACGTTTTGGCCTAACGTTTTTTAGGCCTAACACGTTAGTAGCGTAAGGCCGAGGAAAATCCGCCTAACGTTAGGCTTAGTGAGATAAATACCTCCCTCACCTACTTAAATTTGCAAGGTAATACTTGCATGCTCAGTGAGAAAACGCTCCATACACTTGTAGCGTTGAAAACCACTCAGACAACAACAAATAACATATTACTGAAATGAAAACCTTTCTCAAAATTGGCAATATCAGATATTATATAAGAGCTAACGTTAATAGGTAATTTTGATTTCATTAGCATCTTGAAAATAAAATGATTAACATTTTGTACGTAAACAAATTTAAATTACGGAAGAAATGACATTAACATGTCCCTAAACTTGTTTTGGAAAAGCGTACACAATTACTGTGCGCATATCATCCGAGTACACTGGCATTTGCCATTTTGAGAATCCTAAAGTGTTATTATTTACATGCGTGCAGTGTTTAATTTAATGCTTTATGTATGTTGACTTCACCGATGCTCCTTGTTCGACAGCTTTTGAACTAATTAGATGCATCCATTTTGGCACTCTTCAAAAGATATGTCAGTAGTACTAGAGTAGCAAAGGCACTTGAACAAAATGCAACTTTTTATAGTTTTTGATGGATTGGAACTTGTTTGAAGACTGTTAGTTGTCAGAACTGACCGGAAGTTGAACAACTTTTCAAAACTTTAACTCCTTCTTTCTTTGATTGCTTTTTGGAATAAAAAAAGTAGTCTACGATTATTCTTATCTTCTTTCAATCTCTATCTTTTTGAAGAGTTTTCTACAGTTTTTGATATAGGCCCTATTTCTTTTTTTTTCTTCGTTTTAATAAAAAAGAAGAAACCCATGTAAATTGTGAATTAAAAGAACATTTTTGGATTGTGAAGAAGAATATTTGTTGGGATAAACCTCTAGAAAGGCGAAAGGTTATGAAAATTACCATGACGTGATGCATAGACCAGACTGATATTTCTAACAAATCATATACTTTGTAGTGTGTATATGAACAGCATAGAACGTAAAATTTTATTGTATTTTGAATTATAAAAGAGAGTTTGATGATATATTTTTATATTGGAATAATATTAGTTATGACCTGCAAGGCATGACATCAGAAATACCAGTAAGTCCTTAAAATGGACCAAAACTATAAAATAAATCAACATCGTTGTGTATATGATATTTTCACACAAATTTGCAGCGAGCCGAGCAAAGTTTTCGTAGAGAAGTTCTTATCGAGGAATGTTATGCATTAAAAAATTGTCAAAATAATCCTTACTTTAAAACCGCACAAACTAAGAAGAACTGAGGAAGTTTGTTTATGTTTTATGGTAGATTTTTCTGGAAAAAGCCCCTGTGGCGAAGCGATATGAAAATTTCCATGATGTGATTCATACATAGGCTACACTGGTAAATGTAAATACATTGTTTAGCTGTATGAGCCATTGTGAATCGAATACATGTGTGTGTGATAATGGGTGGACCATTATGATGAATATATGATGAGACATTCTGAGGTACACTGTACCTGGAAGCCTGGGAGTCACAAATGTGAAGTGGAAATTAAGCTATTAGCCCTGGTGGTGTCTGGCATTTCCAACCAATTACTGATTGTCTTATCATGATTTGAGACAAGACAATGGTTTGACCAGATACTTTAAATTATATTGCTAAATTGTTATAATCTTCATGTTAACACAAAAATGGCCTATAAAATCAAATGATGTCACTTACAAAAATGATAACTATGAATCGAACATTAAACTCACGCCCAAAACTAGTAGACAAGGTCACTAATACATAACCTCTCCTACAGTACAGTGGTCACAAAAGAGCATGAAAATTAACACCGATGCCCTTAACTTTAAATTGTCTAATGTAATCATGCAGAGTACAGACATAAAGCTGAAAACCTTTTTTCAACTTACGTGTGTGTAGATTCCCGAATTCTTTGTGAAAAAGGGTACAATTTTAAAATGTAAATTTTCTGGAAGAAATTCAGTGTCTTGTGCATAGGACAATAAAACGTGTGCATATAACTTGAAAATGGGAGGGGCAAAAACTGGTGCAGATGAAAAAAAATCACCATTCGTGCTGGTTATAAGACGCGATAATTGCATTGTTGCGCACTATCAATAATTATTCGAATTGGACTACCTACCTAAACGCCCTTGTTCTTTTGTTAATATTAATACATACAAATTGTATGTGTCGTTTATAAGTAACACGCATGTAGGATACACACTGGTGAGCTCATACGCTCAAGACTGCACAGAGGATGCAGATAAAGACTCAAAATATGTCAATAATTTCTTTAAGCAAGCGTTCTATTTTCTTATTGCTTGAAAATAATGCTTACATGCGTATTACATTTTTGTCCAGACGCTCGCAGCAAATACATACATGTAGGCTCTTTAACACCACATTGTCAGGATGGAGGCTGGGGTGGGAGCTACATAGAAATAGTACATTAATAATCAAAACAGCCAACACAAATTCAATATAAAACTTTAAATCATGTTATAACAATTACCTCAAAATCACTGTATCACAAACAGATGCAACTTTACAAAATTAGATGCGAAAACATTAACAAAAGGAGAAAGTGAAGAACTAGCTGGTCAGTGAAGGGTAGGTCAACCACAAGTATGTTTCTTTGAATAGTGAGTGAGTACAGTATCATTATGAGCCATATAAGGTATAAAATAGGCGAATGAGGAGATAATTTGCATGAACGAATAAGTATATCACTAGGAGGAGTAATTCTGAATAATAATGCTGCTAGGATATAAGCTGGTAAATAAATGTATGGTTAAAGGGACATAACGAGAAAAGATAAAGATGAGGGGGAAATATCTCTTACATACATACAGGAAGCATTTGATTTGCTACTCCTTGTAACAAGCTCATAGCGCTTACAATGAAACTTATAATACCTTAAAACAAATATGATTTGTAAACAAAGGGAATAATCATCGGAATAAGTCAGCTTTGACATATTTCTTGATATTTTGGATGGAGGAAGACTGTCTAATAAATGCAGGAAGTTTATTCCAGTCCCTAAAAGCAGACACAGTAAAGGACCTATCACCAGCTTGAGAACGAGCTCATGGATACTGCAAATGAAGATAGTCTGCGCTGGATCTCAAGGGCCGATTTAGGTGGTAAAATTGAAGACAGTTACGAAGATAATCAGGAGACATTGTAACGGTCATTGTTTTTATTCGTATTGCTCTTTTTTTTGTGTTAGGCAGCATGTTTTTATTTTATTTATTTTATTTATATGCATATTTTGTAAGGCGCATTAAGAATAAGTTATTTAGATAATGCGCCATATAAGTGTAATAAACCTAAACTTAACTTATATGTGACTGGGACTTAGACAATGGTCTGTAGGCCTGCACATTTCATGCAAACAGTCTGAGAATCATTTTGTTTTTCTATAATTGTGTGTGTAAAGCTACCAGTTTTCATTTGCGAATATTTAGTAATAAGCTTTCATTTCTTTACTGGAAGCTCTTTTTACATTTTCTTAGCCCGTTACGTTATTGAATGACTTATAGATGTACAGGAGAAGTTTGAAAATGATACGTTGCTGTATTGGAAGCCAGTAAAGTGATGACAATATTGGTTTGGGATGGTGTTTGCGAGAAACATTCCAAACAAGTCGAGCTGCCTAGTTTTGAAGACCCTGAAGGTGAAGAATGTAAGTATGTGGAATGGAAGAAAGTAAGCCATTGCAATAATCAAGACACAGTAAAAGAAGTAAATGAACAGCATGATGGCAGGTGTCAACATCGATACACAGTATTTTCTGATCTGGTCAAATTGTGAAGATGAAAAGTTAATTCTTCGTGAAAGATTGGTGACATGCGTTGACATGGACATATTAGTATCAAAGAAGGCGGCAAGATTTCATACAGTATCAGATTGTAGGATAGTAGACTTTCCAATTTTTAGTGAGACATTGTTAAGGAAGCGTACATTGTGCGGTGATGATGCTATGAAAAGTTCAGTTTGATCATTATTGAGTTGCAGTTTGTTTTCCTTCATCGTGCCTCCCTCTACAACCATGTTTGACCCTCAATGTCGTGGTGCCGTTAAGCCCTCATCAAACAAAAAACAAACAAACATTGTTATGAATCATCCAATTTCTGATGTCGCTGATGCAGTTTTGTTAACATTGTAATGGCTCTCTTAAATTCACTTTGTATTTTAGGGTCACACAAAATATAATGTACATGTATTGTGTGTCATCAGCATAAACATGGTATGATATTTGGTGCCAACGAGCAATGTTGCCAACAGGTAGCGTATCAATCGTATAGCCAAGGAGCCCAAGAATGGAACCTTGTGGTAAGCTGAAGGTGGAAGTAACTGGTCTTGACAGTTCACCTGCAACATCAACAGAGATTGACCATCCAGTGAGATATGACTTAAACCAGTTGAGGGCAGTGCTTTTGACACCGCAAGTCGATTTGAGAGATGAGATAATAAGATGGCATGGTCGATGTTGTCAAAGGTGGCTGAGAGATCAAGAAGAACAAGCAAAACAATTTTGTCCAAAGCAAACATAATATCATTCTTTACTTTAAGTAATGCTGACTCAGTGCTGCTGTGGGTTCGGTATGCTAATTGAAAAGGATCATCAAGGTTATGTAAGTTCATGTGATCAATTAATGTGGAACAACGACTGTTCGGTAGTTCTTTAAGACATTACTATCAGGAGATGGTTTCTTCAAAAGTGGCTTAATAATTGCCTGTCTTGATGCATCAGGAAAAATACCACTGGAAAGTGATGAGAAAGGAAGCATGCATTTGTCAGCAGCTCTTTCAACATCCAAGTTGGAAGTGGATCAAGCCTACTTGTTTTGTTAGGCAATTTGAGATAATAGAGCGAACTTCATTTTCTGTGGCAGGTACAAATCATTCAAGTGTACGATGATTCGTAAAGATGAATTCATCTATTTTAGGTACAGTAGGTTTGCAAATTGTTCAATGTCCAGATTTGACCTAATTTTCTCTATTTTGGAAACAAAGAAGTTTAAGAAAATTGATTACTAAGAAGACAAGGCGACTGGTGAATTGGTAACATGCTTAAGCATGTAAAGATGTGTCTAAACTTTATTTTTGAACAAAAAATGTGTATCCTTTTAGGAAAGCAACTGAGTTATTATGATATTTACAAGGTGTAAAACCATTCAAGTTTCCGTGCATTTATTTTCAGGTGAAAATATGGAAGTCTTCATACCAAAAATCAAGTTGATTTTTTTGAAAACACATGTTGAAACCCATTGACTTTGCTTGAGCGTGTAAAACTTTTATGTATGTTATCATAGGAGTTGGAGTATGAAGATTCGTACTAGCCCAAAACGTAAGTGAACGACTCATTATAGTACATGTATTAATGAATAGATAAATTGAATTTGTATTACAAAAAAGTGATCCATGACGATAAAAGGCATTGTCAAAAGTTGACCTTAGATTTGTGTTGAAAGGCCTAGTTATTCTAGCATGTATTCGAATTTCATTTGGGCTTCAATGAAAAGCCAATACAGCAGTTTCAATGTTACAAAGTATATAGCGTTGTCTGACAGTGTATAGCAGCCATGTAGCGGCTGAAGCGTATTCTAAGGTCAGAATGTTATTTGAATATCCTAGGCTCGGCTTCTTAGTCAGGTGACACAGGTTAATACTGTCTGTGCACAGTGACAGTCTTTAATGCGAATAAGGACAATGCAACATTAATACATAGTATTTTGCGCCAGACTCTAGAAAGTGGTACAGTATCCACAAAAAGAAAAAATAATCATGTCGCAGCGACACAACAATGCAAAACAATGCAATTAAGAACAAAACTTTAAACTCAATTGGAATGTGAACAGTCACAGTCACTTATTACAAGAGGACAGGTAGTAGGTAGCCCAGTTGGTAGAGCGCACAACTGAGATGCTGGAGGTACCCAATTCAAGCCTCTGTCGGGCCCAAACAGTTTTTCCACAGCTATGCAGACAGATGTGCCAAATATCAAAGAGGAAGTACGTCGTTTGCAGCTCCTGCTCCCCCACCTTCCTCTCCTTTCCCTATTTAGCTGTTGTGAGAAGTGGCAATGGTTGAATGGCGCTTGATATCCTTCGGAGGAAATGTTAAGTTGTCGGTCCTGATGGTAGGACAGTTACACCCTACCTGGTTCTCTGAACACTTCTCGTAAAGAGTAGTGTCGCATACGTGTATAATTATTATTTCCTTTTATTTCTTGATTCCATAATTATATTGTGCCCTACTTCTTGGAAGGTTTTACTGGTCCATGACCTTCTTAGTTCTCGAGTGTTGCCAAATAAACCCATTGAGAGGAGCCAAGACATTTATCTTGTCTTTATGTGGTCTATACCAGTGCACATGATTGTGGTCTATACCAGTGCACATGATTGTGAGTCACTTTTTCAGAAATGAAGACATGTTCTTTTGTTACCATCATATATATCCAAAATGAAGATATAATCAGTTGTAATCATGAGCTTGTGGAGTAGAGTTGCTGTAGTGTATTGCTAGGCCTGTTTTATCTGTTTCATTATAATTATATTTCGAATATATATCAAAGGAATTCCTAGCCATCGTTTGTGTATTTATCGTTACACTAAAGCCTTTATTTTACCCACTCGAACCTACGTTACAGTAGCATAAAACCTGGTGTCCATCCACTTCCAGCCTTGTCAAAAATCCATGTATATTCATTGCTCTGCAATAACCTTCAAGTCTGAAGTATTCAGGGTAATTGGTAGAAGAAGAAGAAGAAAAAAAATGTTAAACAAGAATAACCTTGAAGTTAAAGCAATTTTAACCCATAAGGAGTTTCTTGCAAATGGCGAGTTTGACTGAACTTTCCACAAGCTTGTTTTCTCACATTACATACTATAGTTTGTTTCTAGCGCGGAACATCTAACGCGCTAATTTTTGATTAAGAGAAATTATTTTCATGATTTTGGTGCACAGTTGTAATTCTAGGTGCACACTTTTGATTCTAGATGCACATCTTTCAATAAATAATAGTTTTCTTCATTAAAACGTTTGGCAAGTTCGTGATAGCCTAAATACAGGAAAACTTCCTTATATTGCAAATTCAGCCTTTTGTTATATATTTTTGTATTATTTCCACTATCAAATAGATAATTATTGGTGCACGTTTTCTAGACATTGGTTCTAGATATTGCTTACTATGCTATCATTCTGTGTTCTGTATCTATGTAAAGTATTTTATTTATCAAATTGATTAAGATTTAAAGCTTAAGAAAAAAGAAATTAGATCTTTTTAAAGTTTTTTTTACATTTTTTTTCTTATAGTGGTGGACCCCCAGTGGGGCAGAGCAGACTGCCCCTGTGAAACAGCGAAGCTAGGGATCTGTGTAGGCACAATTTGTTTTGTCATGCAGTCATGTGTGTGCAGAAATTTGCTTTGTGCAGTACATTGCATTGACTTCATTAGCGTGCCGCTAACTAGCTATACTGTACCAGTACCGCGTAGGAGTTTTGCCCTACATACTGTAGTTATGCCGATTTTGGTGCTAGGCAAATTTGTGTGGTGATTGGTTGGAAAAGCTGTCAATCAACTAGCTCAGTGAGGTTAATTCCTAGCCCTGTTGTAATTATGTTCACATTAAATCATGCTTTGATTGTGCAGTTTTAAATTAACTTTTTATTGAAATTTATTTTGATTTGTATCAATGATCGTATATTGTACTTTTTACTGGATGTATTTATCACACAGCGGACGAAATTTAGGTCAGTGTGCAGTTCCCAAATCCAACAGATCTGATAAATCTTAAGCAATGGTTCACTAAATGAAACATTGAAATTGTCATTTTAAGTAGGGGATTTTCTAGAAATTTTGTATGGTCTTTATGAAGCCTTGGTAATTGAAATTAAATTCTCAAGTGGATGAAATTCCGACCCACCACACTAGTAACATTAATAGCACTAAGGTCCTTATATTAAATTTGAACAAACTTCTAGTAAAATAAAATTAATGCAAATTAATTTTGCTTAAGAAATGCATCACATATACAATTTTTCTTGATTTTGATTCTTTCCTAAAAACCTGTCCAATTGGTCATGAAAACTTTTAATATTGCAAGATAAATCTCTTTCAAATGTATTCCTTACAAAAACAAATTTCAGACACCTTTTGAAGACTCCAACATGACTTTAAAATGAATTCCAGGTGTTGTTGTTTTTTTGTTTTGTTTTTTTGTAGCAAAACCAAGGTAAATCCATTTAATTTCAGTTATTCATATGTCCAAGTTTGAAATTTGAGTTGAGAACACCTTTCAAAAAATGTATTGATTGTTATTTAGTAAATCATTAATTAGGTATGTCAATGAATATAACAGAGGTTGCTAATAAATGACTGTTTAAAGTCTAACATGCATAATTGTTTCACATTTTTTGCTAATATAAACAACTTAGTGCAACATCTTTCTCTTTTCAGAGTTCTATGCAGTCCCATCTACCACAGAACATTGCACACATCGGTGATAAAGTATGCAGTGTCAGATGCTGACTTCCAGAAGGCCAAAGATCAACTCAACTCCCTGAACAACGATCCCGGAAATGCAGCCAAACTGAAAATTTACGCCTTATTCAAACAGGTGATTTATTTTGTGTTTTAGCTCAAGTGTTTAATTGACTCTTTGTTTTATACTATTAATTGCATATATTTATTATTAAAAAGTTTGTAGACTATACTTTTAATTGTAGATACTTATTATTAAAAAAATTGTAGACCATACTTTTAAGTGTAGACATCATCCTTAACAAGTTTGTAGACCATACTTTTAACTGTAGCCACTCCTCCTTAAAAAGTTTGTAGACGATACTTTTAATTGTAGATACTCTTCCCTGAAACATTTGTAGACCATACTTTTAAAAGAAAGGTATTGTCCCATAAATAAATATGGAAGTGAATGTTGCAGAGCTGGTAACGTCACTTCCAGTTTTCAACTTCCCCTATTGATTGTAGAAATCTGTGATGTAACAGCAAGTTGTCCACTTACAAGGAGTAGTACTCATGCAGCTAGTACTCTATATTAATAAAACAATAATAATATAATATAATAATGTAATCTAATACATATTCTATGATAATATAATAATGATTTAGTATATACTTCATTTACAGTAAGGTAAATTCATACCAAGTTGTGAACACCTCTGAATTATTGAAATCTGATTGAATATGGTGGTAACTGAAATTTCAAAGGACTTTTTGTATAGTTGGATTATAATTAGTATTTGTAGAATGAAAATGCTTTATTTCACCTTGGCCATTTATTGGAATATAGTAATGGATCTCTGTATTTCTTTTTTCTTTCCAGAAAAAAATGACTTTTAATGTTCTCAAGAGAATATTGGTTCTTAACATTTCATAGGAAATCACAATTGTATTGTGCTTAATGAGTTAAATATTGTTTTTGTGGGTTTTTTTGCTAGGCAAATGTCTGAACAATAAGACCCAAGCAAGAGGTGTTTTATCTCAGCCATTTATCACTTTGTAGTACTTTGTTTAATTGTATTAATCTTTGTGTTTCTTTTTTTTTTTTTCAGAAATAGACTTTTATCATTCTTATGAAAATATTTGGTTCTTTTCACCGTTTTGTTATTGGTTTTGTTTTTGGTAGGCAACAGATGGTCCATGCAATAAACCCAAGCCAGGGGCCTTTGATCTGGTGGGAAAAGCAAAATGGAGTGCTTGGTCTGATCTTGGTGAAATGACACAAGTAAGAATCACATCTTATAATTCTATTAGATTCACTCCAATCAACTTTTTCAGATGAATCAATGTTTGAGATGAATATTTAAAACTATAAGGGTGTTTGAGCTGACGTCATGAGGTCACGTGACTTTGTTTACATTGCCATTTTGTCCAGCGAATGATCGTCTGCTGTACACTTATTTAGACTGACATACGCTTGCATGTTGTTATATAAGATAATTTTTGTAAGATAATTATGCGGGAATCTTGCTGTGCCGTTGGTTGCACTAATAGATAGGACTTCTCGATTTCCATCTGATCCTGGTGGACGTTCGAAGTGGGTTTCTGCTGTTTGACGCAACGTCTTTCAACCTTTGCTCACACTAGGATCTGCAGTAAGCACTTTATGCAAGGTATGTAGGCTTTGTCTGCGAATAACAAACAATCAAATGGCGTTCACGTAAAAGTTACTCTTCGTATACCATGTGAATATATAAAACGTTAGGGAAATAAAGTAAAATTGCAGCCGCGAACAAAAACAATACAATTTGCTGAACTGGTACTGGTAGGTAGGTTAGCAGGCAGTATGTATGTTGTACGTGTGATGTGACCGAGCTGTGTGAAGATGGGTGAAACACAACGACGCTTGCCCGTCAAAATGGCTTCCAGATGAATTAAGAGTCGCGTGATGAAATCCCTCTATTGGACAATTGAAGCATAACCATTGTAGTTAGTCCCTCTAGCTGATTAATTCATAATAAGAGATCAATTTATTTATGCTGACAATTCAAACTAAAATTGCAGTGTTTAACAGTATATTCAGTCTGCTGCAATCCTTACTTTATATGATAGAGGATTAAAATCTAAGCCAACTACCAGAAACAGCAAGTCAAAATCTTGTTCCTATCTCAAGTTATTCATATTAGAAATCAATACATGAAGGCTGCCATTTTGTTTTGTATTGAAATCTTGTACTTGATGACACCATTTCCCTAACAGGGACACAAGGATTATCTTACTCTTTATCAATTTTATTAAAACTTTTTATTCCAAAATGATGTGACAAAATTTTTAACACCTTTTTTTTTTTTTTTTCTTCATAAACTAGGAAACTTGAGATAGATTATAAAGAAATGAAAGGCATTCCAACTGTAACTTGAGATAGATTATAAAGAAATGAAAGGCATTCCAACTGTAACTTGAGATAGATTATAAAGAAATGAAAGGCATTCCAACTGTAACTTGAGATAGATTATAAAGAAATGAAAGGCATTCCAACTGTAACTTGAGATAGATTATAAAGAAATGAAAGGCATTCCAACTGTAACTTGAGATAGATTATAAAGAAATGGAAGGCATTCCAACTGGGTTGATGAAAAGGATTTGTTTTTCTTCATACGCTAGAAACCTTGAGGTAGAATATAAAGAAATACAAGGCATACCAACATCCTGCTGGGCTGATGATGTCATAATCTGCATGTTTTGAAATCAAGATGGCTGCTTCCATAGTAGTAGCATTTAAGTTTTTACTATTACAAAAAATGTGTTAGATTGCTTTGGGAGGTATGACACTTAGTCAGAAGATTTGTTTTTTTTAATTTTCTCATATGAAATCAGGATTAGGTCTTGACTTTTGTTTCCTTTAAGAACTACTAACATTAGGGACAAGCAAGACAAGGTAGATCGTTTAAACAACCTGTTTGAATCATGAAAATTGTAAAAACCCATTCAAATTGGATGAATGTAGATGTTTTGTATATACGCTTGATTTTATAATATGATATGGAAAGTTATGGTATACCATCGTACCATTGGGAAAGTTATGGTATAGCATGGTACCATTGGGAAAGTTATGATATACCATGAAACCATTGGGAAAGTTATATTATACCATGTTACCATTAGGAAAGTTATGATACACCATGGAACCATTGGGAAAATTATATTATACCATGTTACCATTAGGAAAGTTATGATATACCATGTTACCATTGGGAAAATTATGATAAACCATGGTATTATGGGATTGAATTTGGTAGGAATATAACAAAGCTTCAAATACAAGAATATAATTTTGCTTCTAATCTATTGCCCTGTCTTATGTACAATATTTAAAATTAAAATACATTATTCTTTTTCTTCTTCTTCTTATTATTACAGAGGACTAGTAAAGAAACAGATTGTTGTAAACACTATGTTGATATCGTTTTCCATATAGAAGATATTGCATTTAATTAATTTCACCAATGTGTTGAAAAGTGAGGTTGCAGTGTACAATCTAATGACATAAAGACAAGATTTGTTTATTTCTATAAAACAAAACAAAAACATGTTTTTATTTTACTTAGAGTAATGTACATAAGCAGATGGGCATAGCATGCTCTTATAAAGTGCATGTTGTATCCTATCTCAATAATTAATCAAAATATGTTTCTAATAATTTAGAAATAGGCAATTAATTTTTAAAGGAAAATATCTAAATTGTCTTGGATCTGCCTTTATGACATCACACCATTCACTGCAAAGTCACACTTGTAATTTTTTCGAAATGCAATAAATGAAAAACAGAATAAGATATCAAAATGGTTTTTACACCAATTTGTTGCTTTGGTGATCCTCTATCATATACATGAAAAATGAAAATTCATGGGAATATTCCTTTAACCGCTGAGCCTCTGCGTCTCCTAAATCAACCAATCGGGGAGAGAGAAATTGAATAAATGGTTTAATTCAAAGAGCAGAATAGAATGAATGACAGCGTGGGATGCCATGTGGGATATATGATGGAATGTCATGAGGGACATAGGGTGGAATGCTATGGGACAGAATGTCATGTGGGACATGGGATGTCATGTGGGACATGGGATGTTATGTGTCACATGGGGTGGGATGCCATGTGGGGCGTATGGTGGGATGTCACAAGTAGCACAAAGTGATGTAGGTTGGGATGCCATGTGTGACATAGGGTAGGAAGCTATGTGGGACATAGGGTAGGAGGCCATGGGGACATGGGATGTGATGCCATGTGGGACATAAAGTACAATGGGAATATGTGGAACATGGTGGGATCCAATGTGGGACATAAGGTGGGATGCCATGTGGGACATCAGGTAGGAAGCCACTGATATGGGAATATGAGATGGAATCACATGGGGGACAGAGAGGGATGCCATGTAGGACATAGGGAGGGATGCCATGTGGGACATATGGTTGGATTAATGTAAGACATAGGATTGGATCCATGTGGGATGTAGGGTGGGATACCATGTGGGTCATAGGGTGGGATGCCATTTGGGACATGGGATGGGATGTCATGTGGAACAGGGTTGGCTGCCATGTGGGCCATAGGATGGGATGCCATGTGGGACATATGGTGAAATGCCATGTGGGACATATGTGGAATACCATGTGGGATATATATGGTGGAATGCCATGTAGTAGATATGGTAGAATGCCATGTAGTAGATATGGTAGAATTCCATGTGGGACAAGTGATGGAATATGGGGTGGGATGCCATGTGGAACATGGGATGACATGTGGGACTTGTAGTTTCTTCTTTGCTGATTACCTGTTGCCTTAGGGAGTATAAACAAGTTTTTAAATATCTTGATGGAATCAGATTTTGACCTTTAAAATATATTTTAGAGAGGATCAAAAATCAAAGGAATTACATAAACAACTGAAGACTCGTTCCTATGCCTAACGAGGTCACAAATTATTGCGCAATGTGCAATAAAGCTAAAAGATTGAAAATGCTGTAAAACGATAAGTTTTGAACTGATTTTGATAGGAGGTTTTGTTGTAATAATGGTTCATTCTATATTTTGAATTATTTAAGCTCAAGTTGCCTCTAGATGTCATCAGATTTTTAATCATGTGATTTCTTTACAGGATGAAGCCAAACAAGGGTATGTTGACATCGTTAAAGATCTTGCCAAAGACGAAGGTGTAGAAGTTTCATCGGCGCCCTCTTCAGAAGCGACAGCAACAACTGGGAGCGGGGACATTCTGTATTCTGTACAAGATGGCGTTTGTACGATAACATTGAACAGACCCACTAAGCGGAATGCCATCACAAGAGCAGTATGAATTTTTTTTTTCTTTTTTTTTTTTCTTTGATGAATTGCTTTTAAAGGTCTATGTGTATCAATTTCTATATTGGTTGAAAGAGTATTAAAGGATTAGTTCAGTGGTCAAGCAAGTTGATCCTATATGAAAGAAGAATTTAAGAGAAACTATATGGTGAAGAAACTATTTCAATATCTTATTCCATTAAGTTTAAAGCTCTATATCTTATCTGTGTAGAAATGACTGGTGTAGTTAGTCTACTATGGAAGGTTAGCGTCCTCATCCTCACATTCTTAACAATTAATTGTGAATGTATTTTAAAGAAAAGTCCTTTGAATTTTTTTGCTATTCAAATTATTTTTCCTCAAACTTTCTTCAAGCGGTAAATTATGATATTCCTTATAACATTCTGTTTTACTACTTTCCTAAGATATTCAATGTTTTTAAAGCCACAAAATCGCAAGACGAAAAATGGTAGAATACATAAACACTTTGTGGAATCTGAGGCTGTGATGTCACAACTTTTCTGATTTCAGTCGTTTCTACATAAATGATACCAAACTTAAAACTTAAATATCTCCTTAACGGAATAAGATTTTTGAATGCTTTGTTCACCATTTTGTCTCTATTAAAATCCTCTTTCATATATGATGGACTTGCTTGACCCTTGAACTTCAATCATAGTCTTTCCAAGGGAAGTAGGTGATTTTGAGGAATTTTTTTTTGTGCAAAATGCAAACTTTGATCAGTCATGGAAAAATTAGATATGCTGAGTTTATGATTTAAAGACCCTCACCATATATAACAACAAATTTTAATAAAATCCCTTTCTACTCAGAACTTTATATTGTGCATAAATGATTAGATCAGGGGTCAAATGAAAGAGGACTTCAAAAGAAAAGAAATGGAGCAGAAAGCATTCAAAATTCTTACTCCGTTAAGAGATCTTAAAGTTTTAATTTTGGTATCATTTTTGTAGAAATGAATGAAATCAGACTAGTTGTGACATTATAGCCTCAGATTCCCCAAAGTCCTTATGTGTTTTATTATATTTTGACTTGCGATGTTGTGGCTTAAAAATCATTGGATATGTCAGGAAAGGAATAAAACAGAATCTAGTACGTAAGGGAAATTATAATATACCCCCAGATGAAAGTTCAAAAATTTTCTGTAAAATACATTAACAATTTATTGTAAAGAATGTGAGGAATAGGGTGCCAACCTTCCATAGTAGACTTACTGCACCAGCCATTTCTACACAGATAAGACAGGGCTTTAAACTTGAATATCTCTTTAATGGAATAATATTCTTGAATGATTTCTTCACCATTTTGTTTCTTTTTAGTCCTCTTTCATATAAGATTGGCTTGCTTTACCACTAAACTAATTCTTAATAATACATTCTATTTGTATAGCGCTTTTTGCCAGAATCTCAAAGCATTTATCATAGGTGCCATCATCTCACAAACTAAAAACTATCCCTAGGGACTATACTAAGATGTGCAGCCATCACAGTGCATCCATCACGGTGCATCCATCACGGTGCAGCCATCGTTGTGCAGCCATCACGGTGCAGCCATCACGGTGCAGCCATCACTGTGCAGCCATCACGGTGCAGCCATCATGGTGCAGCCATCATGGTGAAGCCATCACGGTGCAGCCATCATGGTGCAGTCATCACAGTGCAGCCATCACAGTGCAGCCATCACCGTGCAGCCATAACGGTGCAGCCATCATGGTGCAGCCATCACGGTGCAGTCATCAGCGGTGCAGCCATCACAGTGCAGCCATCACCATACAGCCATCATGGTGCAGGAATCTTTAAACCGATCGGATATTATTACCCTGCTCTGATTCCTTATGCTGAGCACAAAGCAAGAGGGCAGTGGGTCCCATTTGTAAAGTCTTTAGTATGACACAGACGGGAAATGAACAAATGACCTACTAGCTGAAAAGCGGATGCTTATCTAGTTGGTTAAGTGTTTACTGCTGATATTTTAAGCAGATTTTCCTTGGATCCATTTCCCACTTTCATCATCAACCAATGATTGACTAAAAAGTCAATTAAAAATCTTGAAAACTAAAACTGAATTAAACTTTGTTTTCCTAATTCAATTTCTTTTTTCTGCAAACTTTCTTCAAAGACAATCTATGGTTGCGAGCTGCAAAATTGCAAAACATGATTAAGTAGAAAAAACAAACATAAAGGTATTTTCCCCATCTTTCATCTTACCAGCTATGGTTGGAAATAATTACAATGTCATGTTATCATGTTTCCTTTTTTTAGTTGTTAAGACCTTCATGTTTTAAAGGAATATTCCCATGGTTTTTTGTAAAAAATTCATTTGAAAGAGCATACTTCCTAAAGCCAATTTGGTACAAAACTCAGGTTGATATCATATTCTGTTCAGGAGATGTGGATTTTTAAAGATTTCTTAATTGCATTTTAAAGTTTTTGTACAGTATGATGAATTTGTGTTTGATGTCATAGAGACAACTCCATTGCAAATGTTTATGTATTGAACGTTAATTGGTTGTTTCTCTATGATTAAAACATTTTTCCAAAAGTTATTGAAGTACTATATTTGGCAATGTATATAAATACATAACTTTCATCAATTTATTTTTCTAGCAGGTTTTACTAATAAAAAAGGATGATAGATTTTAATGAAATACATCAACTTTGTGGGAGAATGTGTTGCTGTTATGTCATACTGAGCCTTTTCCTATTCCTTTATTGGCATTTTTTGTGAACCCTAAAATTTGAATATCTCCTGGTAGGAATAACATATCAACGTGATTCTTGTACTAAATTGTTTCTGAAAGTTTTCTCTTATAAAAGGTTACGAAAAAACATGGGAATAATTCCTTGAAGTCGCTTTTTCTTCTTATTCATAGATGTATGCTGAAATTACGGACGCCCTCAGTCGAGCTGCAAAGGATGACAATGTTGTAATCTGTGTATTTACAGGTAAACATAATATAAATTGTATTTTTTAATTCTTCTGTGTATGTAGAAACAATGGGTGATAAAAATGATACTTTTAAAAGGCGTACTGAACCAAAAGTGAGGGTGCATCTTTCCAGACACACAAATATCCAGAAAAACTTTTTGACGCTAGTGGAGAGTTATACCGCTTCTCTAACATCAATATCATACTAAGTTGCTCATATCTGAGATTCGTACACAATAACCTTCTATCACTTTGGGAAGCATCTCAGGTCAATAAATATTTGAAAAATTCAGGAAAATGACGCCCTCACTTATGGGTCTAGCCCAGCTTTAAAGAGTTAGTTCAAATAAATTTGAATATCACTTGAATATCTCCTTAGCGGAGTAAGATTTTTGAATGCTTCCTGCACCATTTTGTTTCTTTTTCTAAGTCCTCTTTCATGTAAGATATATTTACTTGATCACTGAACTAATCCTTTAAAGGATTAGTTCAGTGGTCTAGCATGTTCATTTCATATAAAAGAGGACTTCAAAAGAAACAAAATGGTAAAGAAAGCAATTAAAAATCTTATTCGATTAAGAAGGTATTCAAGTTTAAATTTGGTATCATTTGTGTAGAAATGACTAAAATCAGACTAATTGTGACGTTACAGCCTCAGATTCCTCAAAGTCTTTATGTATTTTGTCATATTTTGACATGTGATTTTGAGTTTAAAAACTGTTGGATGTGTTGCATAAATGATTAGATAGGGGTCAAATGAAAGAGGACTTCAAAAGAAACAAAATGGTGCAGAAAGCATTCAAAAATCTCACTCGGTTAAGAGATCTTTAAGTTTGAATTTTGGTATCATTTTTGTAGAAATGACTGAAATCAGACTAGTTGTGACATTATAGCCTCAAAAGTCCTTATATTTTATTATATTTTGACTTGTGATGTTCTTGCTTAAAAACCATTGGATATGTCAGGAAAGTAGTCAAGCAGAATCTAGTAAGCTTAAATATAATTTACCACTTGAAGAAAGTTTAAAGAAAAATTATTCAAATAATAGATTTTTTTAAATACATTAACAATTGTTAAGAATGTGAGGATGAGGGTGCCAAACTTTCATAGTAGACTTACTACACCAGTCATTTCTACAGGGATAAAACAAGAGCTTTAAACTTGAATATCTCCTTAAGAGAGTAGGAGTTTTGAATGCTTCCTGCACCAATTTGTTTCTTTTTTTAAGTCCTCTTTCATATGAGATATATTTACCTGATCACTGAACTAATCCCTTAAAATATATAATTTACTGGCAGAGTTCTCAAAGTACATAGATAATTTTGTATGAAAATGATTGGTGTAGAAAATCTACAGTATAAAGAATTTTCTTTCATAAAAAATGATAATTGCATCATTTGAATGAATGAAACCTTTTTTCACCATTAATTGAAATAAAAAGTTTTGCAAAATCTTTTGTTATGTGTAAATCATTGGTGATTCACTGGATTCGGCACTTTGGGTAGCACATAGCTAATTAGGTATTACTGCACCAGCTAGAAATGAGACCTTCCAGAGAAAAGGCTATTCAAACTATTTTTTTGATTAAAATTTGTTTTAAGTTCCAAATTACAGGAATGGTAGAAAAGGGATAGATATTGACTATGCATATCCCAACTTGACAAGATCTATTTCAGAAAAAAGTTTCATGGGGCACTATTTTACTATGGAGCCATACCAAATTTTGAGTGATTTAGTGAGGGTGTACAACACCTCTTCACTTCAGCCTAAAAAAATGCCCTAAAGCTCCAGTGACTCCTTATTGAAAGTACTCTCATCTAAAAGATATAGTACTTTATGGAAAACATCACAAAATATCTTAAATCTTTCGCATTCTGGTACGAAAAGGTGCCTGAATCTTTTATCATAGGCTTCAATAGGGCAAATAATTAGTTTTGTGCTACCTTTCTTGTCGTATTCAGTGGTTGTATGTGACAAAATACTGACAAATTTTTAATAAAGTATACTTTTCAGGGATGTCAGGCTGTGATGTAAGTCCTAGACTGATATCAGTCATTTCTACACAAATATGATACAACTTTGTACTCAAATAACTTCTTAAAAGAATAATTTTTTTGTGAGTGCTTTCTTCTGCATTTTGTTTTTCATATAAGATGAAAATGTTTTAAGTAAATAAATTATTCCATTAAATTCTCCACATTTTGAAATTATGAGTATGTACTCATGAGTATTTACTCATGAGTATGTACTAATGAGTATTTACTCATGAGTATTTACTCATGAGTATGTACTCATGAGTATTTACTCATGAGTATTTACTCATGAGTATTTACTCATGAGTATTTACTCATGAGTATTTACTCATGAGTATTTACTCATGAGTATTTACTCATGAGTATTTACTCATGAGTATTTACTCATGAGTATTTACTCATGAGTATTTACTCATGAGTATTTACTCATGAGTATTTACTCATGAGTATTTAGTCATGAGTATTTTCTCATGAGTATTTACTCATGAGTATTTACTCATGAGTATTTAGTCATGAGTATTTACTTATGTTAGATATTTAACTTAGTTCTCTCTGAATCAGGGTCATAGCTAGCCCAACTTTTTAATTGATTAATTTATTATTATTATTATTTTGTTGTTGCTGTTGTTGTTATTATTATTACTATTATTATTGTTATTATTATTATTAATTATTATTATTTTTATTATTATTATTATTATTATTATTATTATTATTATCACCATCATCGTCATATTTTTTTTTGACTGTGGGGGTGGAGGTCATAATGTACAGTGGCATACACCTGTTGTTAAACCTGCTTTTGATAGAAAGCAAACCACTTCCGCAGTAATCTGCTAGCTACAGCCCTGCTCTGAATATTAGTGTGATTCCAGGAACTAATCAGTCACACTGCTGCATAGAAATAAAACAGGTACTAGTGATCCCTAGGATCATTGTTTGATTACCCAATGAAAAGAGCAGTACATCCCAAGCAGCACAAATTACAAATTTGTAACAAAACCACATGTTTTCCGAAACAATAATAGTTTTTTAAATCAAAGTGATTCTTCCCTTTTATGCTTAGCCAAACCCATTTTTAGCATGAGATTTTGAAATGTTTTCTTCATTGCTGTGTTACAAGTAGGACTGATAAACTCATCACTGATGATAAATGCATTTCATTATTATGTATTAAATCAATGCTTACATTATTTAAAATATACTCGTATATTTCCCTGCTTATGCATATTTGCATATTTAAAAGATTTGTTCATACATCAAGCAAATTCATCTTATACTGTATGAAAGAAGACTCAAAAAAAAAAAAAAAAAAAATGCTGAAGAAATTCAAAAATCCTATTCCATTTAGGGTATTTAAGTTTAAAGTTTGATATAATTTGTGTAGAAACGACTGAAATCAGACTAATTGTGATGTGATAGTCTTTATGTATTCTATTTTATTTTGACCTGTGATTTTGTTGCTTTTAAACCATTGGATATGTCAGAAAGTAGTCAAACAGAATCTAGTACGGTTATTTGTAATTTACCACCTAAAGAAAGTTGAGGAAAAATAATTCAAATAGTTCAACAGTAAAATTAATTTTCTTCACAATACATCAACAATTGTTAAGAATGGGAGGATAAAGGAACCAGCCTTTCTATAGTCAACTCATTACACCATTTCAGTCATTTCTTCACAGATAAAGAGTTTTAAACCGTAATAACTCCTTAACGGAGATATGAGTTTTAAACTGTAATAACTCCTTAACGGAGATATGAGTTTTAAACTGTAATAACTCCTTAACGGGGATATGAGTTTTAAACTGTAATAACTCAACGGAGATATGAGTTTTAAACTGTAATAACTCCTTAATGGAATAAGCATTTTGAATGCTTTCTGCACCATTTTGTGTCTTATAAAGTTCTCTTCCATATAAGATACATTTGCTTGACTACTGATCTAATCCTTTACTAATTTGTCAAACTTTGATTGACCATTGCTCAATAACTAAAAGTGCTATTTTGAAACTTTCAAAAGCTAATCTCAGATTTTAAAACTCTTTTAAATTGCTACATGTCCATCAATGTTGTCGCAGTATTTTGATTATTGCCATATGATATCGCTTTTCCATGACATAGAAAATATTCTGAACAGCATATTGTGATATGCCATATTCACATATATACTGCATATCATACAGAATTTTCTAAAACAAATTTTCAGAAACATTTAAAGTAAATTAGATTTCAACAGAATATTTACAGTAAATCTGATTTTTTTTTTTTTTTATGCTTCCTTTTCTTAGATCTTGAATTCTATGGGCAAAATTTAGATCTGCATGCTGAAAATGCAGTCTGTTTCCCCAAATTCCATCTCCTCACCATCCTAACTTCAACACCATGATTTATTAAAACCCTCTTGGCACATTTGACTCTGCCTGTCGCGGTGTCGTTAAACATCAACAAACCAAATCGTATCATGACAGAGATATCGCAATATGGTGATATATCACATTGTTTTTGTCCATGATTGATTTCTGATTTACCCACATCATGACAGCCCTTATGTGCCCTTATGATTTACCCACATCATGACAGCCCTCATGATTTACCCACATCATGACAGCCCTTATGATTTACCCACATCATGACAGCCCTTATGATTTACCCACATCATGACAGCCCTTATGATTTACCCACATCATGACAGCCCTTATGATTTACCCACATCATGACAGCCCTTATGATTTACCCACATAATGACAGCCCGTATGTGCCCTTATGATTCACCCACATCATGACAGCCCTTATGATTTACCCACATTTTGACAGCCCTTATGTGCCCTTATGATTTACCCACATCATGACAGCCCTTATGATTTACCCACATCATGACAGCCCTTATGTGCCCTTATGATTTACCCACATCATGACAGCCCTTATGTGCCCTTATGATTTACCCACATCATGACAGCCTTTATGTGCCCTTATGATTTACCCACATCATGACATCCCTTATGTGCCCTTATGTCCATAGACAAAACAGAAAGTGAATTTATTTGTATCTGTCAACATACCTTTATTGCTAACTTTTTTTGGAGATCATGCAATCATTTATCATCTGCTGCATTTGATTATTAAAGGCGCAGGTGAATTTTACAGCAGTGGGAACGATCTAACGATGTTCATGACAGTTGATATGGATCAGATCGGCAAAATGGCCGAAGAAGGTGGAGAACTTCTGAAGTAAGTCACACATCAGCTTCCAATTCATATTTCTCTTTTCCCATATTGTGAAATTCAGACTTTAGAATGATATGTGTAATTATGGTGATGGTAGACTTAATAATAGGGTGTAGTAGGGGGTCACAGATATATTCCTGAAAAATAGTCAAGAAAACACAAGCACATTATTTTCAACAATGAAATAGGATCAATAATATTTCAAGACTTTGTTTCCATTCATAGAGCCACCCAAAGTGTATACTTTGTATAGAGAAAAGTGTATACCAATCTCTTATGTTGGGATGATTCCGCCCATGAAAATCCACCTGTAGCTTAAACCTTCACTAAGCCAGTACAGAGATAAACTAGAATATTAGCACTCTGTAGAGTACATACCTCCACCCCTGTTGCAATTCCAACATGCCTAGAATAATTTTAAGAGTTCATTCAATTTCCATACCCACTACAGTCTACCTCAGAAATCCTAGGTCCATTAAGGTTCCATCTCCAAACTTTGATCTGTAAAGATCATTTACATTCTGATTACTTGAAGATTATCTTCTGACAGATTTCTTCTAAGGCTTTATCAATGTTTACAGTTTCATTCAGGCTAAGCATTTATTGCTAAGCATTTATTGCTAAGCATTTATTGCTAAGCATTTATTGCTAAGCATTTATTGCTAAGCATTTATTGCTAAGCATTTATTGCTAAGCATTTATTGCTAAGCATTCATTGCCTTGCATTCACCTCCTTATTGGCTCCCCCAACCCCTCTGCAACTATCACAGTCCATCATATTCTCCTTGCTTGCCCCTTGTACAACTTTCCCAAGGCTTCCCTCTCTCCCCACAACTCAATTGCTGAGTTCTTCCAGAAAAACCCTCCGGATAAAATTATCTTCTTCCTTCATCATGTTTCCCTCTACAACTATATTTAGTCCTCCTCTCTCACCTTCCTTTCTCTCTACTTTGATTTTTTCACCCATGCACCTCCTCTCTTGATCACAGCTTTCTGACTTTTGGTTTTCTATTTCTCTCAATCTCCCCATGTTTTTTTTCCTTCCTACCTCTAGAATGATCTAATCTCTCAGGCACAATTTGACCCTCGTTGTTGTGGTGCCGTTAAGCCCTCATCAGACAAACAGCTGAGTGGGGCAAAATTCTTACGCAGTACTGGTACAGTACATCTATCTAGCAGTGCGCGTTCATGCAGTCAATGTAATATACTGCACTAAATACATTTCTGCACACACAGACTTAGTGATGACAAGATGGTGAACAAAAATTGCACCTATGGGCCCACTATAGACTTTGTAAATCCGATTCCTGTTACCCAAAACGGTAAACAAACATAATTTTGTTTGTTTCTTTTGCTAAAAACTAAAAAAGATCTGGAAAAGTGTCATAAATGGGTCAAAACTTGCAGCAGGCTACATAAACATCTAAATGTCAATGCGTTGGTCATGCATGATTGTGGATTTGAGGTTTGTTTGCCCCACCTAGTTACCGCATTGTTATGGTGGGTGTGGCCTATTTCTGTATTTAGAGCGGTTAATTACTATATTGAGTTTAATGAAGTAATTTTACTATTGGTTTCTTAACCCTTACTGTATCATGCAGCAATATTATCGCTGTTTTAAGTGCCTTATCTTTGGCTCTGCCTCCCAAGCACATTTAAAAAAAAGTGCTGGTAGAGTAAGGGTTAATCAACCTGCTACAAATGCGCCAACTCGAAAATGTATGCTGCGTGATCCCGGTGGGCAGCCCAGCGGGCCACTGAAGTGGTACGGGCCCCGACTCTGCTGCTTAAAAGACAGAGGACCCTTCAATAATTAGCCCTTGCTAAACCCTTACTCTACCACGCGGCGATATTATCGCCGTTTTGGGTGCCCCAAGTTTGGCTCCGCCTCCCGAACGCATTTTAAAAAAGTGCTGGCATAGTAAGTGTTAAATTACTATTTTTCATTGATTGATTTTTTTATTCTAGGACTAAAATTTACACATATTTAAGTACTGGAGTTAATCCTTTGATTCAGTCATTTCTTTTTTGACAGTTTTTCTATAATGCTTTGCACATTCTTTTTTATGCACAATTTTTCCACAATGCTTTCCAAATTGATGCTGTCCAAATTGATGCTTTACATTTTGTGCATTGCTTGCTGTGGCTTCTTACACTGCTTTTCATGTGTTTGTAATACTGTGCTTTTTTATGATTCATCTTTTTTGCGGGGGATTAATATGTTGATCAGATTTGATCAGAGTTAGTACCAGCTTATCAGGGACACATCTGTCCAAGTAGTTTGGCCCAGGGTGGTGGAATGGGGGAGGGGGAGGTGGAATTGGGGGATTTTTTACCTACCATCTTTTTTATAAATAATTGGTTTTCCAAATATCTGCTTGGTATTCCCTTAAAACTGGGTTAGGAAATCATGTAAAATCATCAAATTAGATTGATTTTACAATATATTTTGTTGTTCTGATTGTATACCATCTACTGTAATTATTTTGTGAAATTGTACTTTGAGGATATGTCTGAGTTTAGGTCAATTGTGATTTTAATCAGCTGCAGGTGCTGGAAGAAAAGTTGTAAGCAACATTGCATGGGCATATAACCTTTATCTATAATGACATATGATTAGCTTAGATGTAAAAGCTTACACTTGGTCCTACAAAATGAAGTCCATTCTAGAGCCATGGAGGCTCGTCAGGCCGGTGCTTATCCCCGGTTTTCATGGTGTAAGCAGATGAGAGCACATGACTCCCCCTGGACGGGATGCCAGTCCATCACATGTCAACACCCAGCAGTACTAGTACTCATTGTACAGCTGAGTCTGACCCAGTACCTTTCACATTCGAGACATGACTCCTTAACCAGTAAGCAAGTGCACCTCTACACCTCACAGCACCAGACAACAAACTTCTCATTGCTTAAAACACACTTTAATGGAAATATTAATTTTGATTTAAAAGAATTTTAAGATCAATAAAGAATGATATGAAATCTTTATGACCTTATCAAGGTGATAAGATACTTAGTACATCATTTTAGTGGTAAAATATTTCCTCATAAATGACAGATAACAAAAGAAGATCAAACGAAAAAAGTAGTTTTATTTAAATAATCATATATTTTTTAAGAGTTTTTTTAACAGGTGTGTGTGTGTGAGGGTGCCATCAAAATTCTAAGAAAAAATATATAATTTTCATTTTCAAGTTTGCCTAAAGGAGACATAAAGTCTGACATAATCCTTATTTCATATAATAGAATTGAAAATAACAAATTTTCCTAAAGCAATCTAACACATTTTTTGTAATTATTAAAACCTTTATACTACTACTTAATAGTACCATGGAGCTGTCATTTTTATTTCAATACATGCAGAATATGATGTCATCAGCCCAGTAGGATTTTGGAATGCTTTGTATTTCTTTATAATCTACCTCAAGTTTTCTAGCTCATAAAAATTGTTTTTCTTTTGTAAGGTTCAAGAAAATATTTGTGTACAAATGAAATTATCAAAACATGCTGCTAAAACTTTATGTCACATAATTTTGTAATAAAATTTGTATCACATTTATAAAGAAATACATTATAATCCTTATGTCCCTTTTAGGGAAATTATGTCATCATGCACAATACTTCAATACAGAATTGAACAAAATGGCAGCCCTGCATGTGTTGATTTCTAACATAAATAACTTGAGATCGGAATAAGATTTGACTTGCTGTATTTGGCAGTAGCTAAGATTTGTATTCTCTATCATATGAAATAATGATTGTATCAGACTTTATGTCTCCTTTAAGGATAGAAATTTCATTCAGTTTTCTAAATTTTATTTAAAGACCTGCCAAATGTACAGTTCTTCACTCAATATGAAATTTTTGAATCTGTTGCTGTGTAGTGATATAAGATTCACTTTGATAAAATATTGATGAAATGAAGAAGTATTCTTTTAATTGAGAGACTGTAAACGAGGACTGATTACCGTGAATGTTCATTTCCATATATATGATAAAGGACTATTAAAGAAACAATTTGGTGTCAAAATCATGTTGATATCTTTTACTGTATGGGAGTTATTGCATTTAAAAGATTGTACGAGTCACGAGTGTGTTGAAAAGAGACTTCGCAGAGTCATGTGATGTCATAGAGGCAAATCTAAGACGATGCTTATTTATTTCTATAAAACAAGCAAATGTTTCTCTCTTACTTAGGAGTGTAGGGTTCATGAGCAGATGAGTAGAGCACGTTCATAAACTGAACATGATTTTTACACCAAATTGTTTCATTCATAGTCCTCTATGATATAATAGGGCGTGAAAATTCATGGGAAGATTCCTTTAGGACCCATGAGAGTAAAGTGAGCACACACGGGAATTTTTTTAGCATGCCTATAGGAACAAAACATGGTTTGCCATCTGCAGCAAAGAAACAGTATTTATTTTGGCTGTGATTATTGCAAAAATTACTTCGCAAACGGTGTCTGCATGGCTGGCAAAGGAAATGCTTTTGTGGTGTTTTATTTTCTGCTGGTAAGATTAACAAAACCAGTCACTTTTGATGAATCTGCAATATAGAATATATCTTACAGGTGTATGGACAGGTAGAAATTATATGAGCTGAATTGCTTTAGAATTGATTAAAAACCATGTACATAACAACAATTTTAGCCAAAATGAGTTTAAATTGTTGATTTTCGGTTTTAAATATGCAACGTTTTTTTGCTAATTCGTTAAGGAATGAAACTACCAGATGTAAATCAAGATTTTGGGCTGTCTTTGAATTTCAAAGACAGTTTTATTAAGAAATGAATGCTCGTTGTTTGTGATCAGGTTTGTAGGAACCTTTCGAAAAGTGGGGGCTATATCTCTTAAAGGGCACTTCCCAAGTCATATGCATATGTCCCCCATCCCAATCTGTAGATAGAATAAGTGAGCCCAAAACAACAAAAGTTAAAGGGACACTTTATGTTTAGAAAGGGGCACTTTTCCATTAAGGACACATTCCTGTACATGGGACTGACAAAAGTCACCAGTTTCATTCTTTGCGTCAGTAATTAAGCGGCACTTCATTTTGAAAGGGGAACTTTGTAATATTTTTGTAAAATGAGTGCGCACACTCTACCGGTTCTCGCACCTTGGCCAGTAATTGAGAAGCACTTTTTATTTTCAAAAGGGGCACTTTTGTCATTTTCTTGGAAAAGTGGTGGGGGTACCCTGATTCCTGCATGTATGTTTGCGACAGTTAGATTTGTGTAGCGATCCATGGATCTTAATTCCACCAAGGTTTATTGCAGGTATTTGGACATTGTAGATTTTATATTCACCAAACAGAGCTTTAAATTTTGTCGGGATAGCAATTCAATTACATCAAAAGCACTCCAAGTTACGGCTAATCCTGTCCCAGTCAATATAGTTCATGTGAATCACATAGGAAGCCGAGATCTAATTGGCTATTGATTTGTAAAAGTGCATTGAGATTGTGGGTATAATGCGCTCTATTATAGTGTCTAATTCTATTTTTTATTATTATCAAAGGGTGAAAAATGTTTAATGTATGCAGAAGTTTTGATATATGAAAGAGAAGATGGGTTGAAATCTTCATTGTAACTCTTTAAATCTCTGTCACTGAAAATAAATCATACTATTTACTTGTACTAACTATTGATTGATGGTATGCAGTCCTGGACAAAATCTACAGTTTCTGCAGTTTTAACCGCAGGTAAAACAGGTGTTTGCAGTAAGAAATTAAAAAAATATATAATATATGTATATATATATATATATATATATATATATATATATATATATATATATATATATATATATGTATATATGTATAAAAATATATATGTATATATATATAAAATATATATGTATATATGTATAAAAATATATATATATATATATATATATATATATATATATATATATGTATAAAAATATATATATATATATATATATATATATATATATATATATATATATATATATATATATATATATATATACATATATATTTATATATATATATAAAAATATATATGTATAAAAAATATATATATATATATATATAACATATACATATATATATATATGTATAAAAATATATATATATATATGTATATATATATATATATGCATATATATACATATATATATATATATATATACATATATACATATATATATATATATATATATATGTATATATATATATGTATATATATATGTATATATATATATATGTATATGTTATATATGTATATATATATATATATATATGTATATGTATATGTATATATATATATATATGTATATATATATATACATATATATATATACATACATAATATATACATTATACATTTATGTATGGCATGCATACATACATATATACATACATGTATCATGAATGTTGATAAAGATTTTAAAACATTAATTTAACCTAGGAAAAGGGTTTCTTCTTTGTAATGTCATAAATTTAAATGAAAATGTGCATAATATGGCTTAAAAATAAAAAGAGATGAATATGCACCAATTTTGTTGAAAACTTTTTGCTGTGTTCATGGCTTACAGCAAATGTATGTTTCAAATAAAGCTAACTTGTTATTACCTGTCCATAGTTCTTGAAGCGCTCTAATTCATACTTGAACTTTGATGATGTGCAACCATCATCCTTAGAGAAGCATTAGACCGATAAGTGAGGACTTTTGCTAATTTCACAGATATATTATCCATAACAGATCGATAAGCTTCATGCCTCATTATCCCACAGACACTCGTGGGCAGAGGCAAATTGAATAGTCATATAAACGAGAAAATTGCTACACCGTTGCGTGCTAGATAAGCATTCAAATTTTGGGGGGATCTTCTCAACATAAGTCTTCACTTTTCGGTCTAGTGCTCGTGTAAGGTAACAAATGATTTTACTTTTCAAGGTAATGGAGATTACTATTGCAGTGGAAATGACCTGAGTAATTTTGATCTAAGCAATATTCAAGAGCATGCGAGCGAGGATGGAAAGAAACTCCAGTAAGTTCATATCCTTGCTTCCTAGTGTTTGATGCATACACCAAATATTTCTTGACATTTTCGTGCTCTTTTTTTTGTCGTCGGTTCAGATCTTTTTAAAAATTTGAGGGAAAATAACCATTGCTCACAGGTTCAAAATGTTTGAAAAATGCAACAGAGAAGTTTTTTGCTTAACAGTACATTGGTAATATGTGTCATGTAGCTTTGAAAGACATTCTTTTGGTTCTTATTGTGCTGTTAGTTAAGACTAAAGTTTGTGCAGAAGTTACCATAGATTACATGATCAAAATGTTCCAAAAATGTGCAAAAGTAAATCTACAGTACAGGTTATATGTGTCATGCAGATTAAGAAAGACAATTTTTCCATCTTTAACTGTGAGTTACATCTACTTGAAAGGGAGCCTTGGGAGAGGGGAGGAGGGGGCAATTCCATATGTGAGGTATATGTATATGTGCTGCCTGTGCCTTTTTTGCAGGTGTCTTTTTTTACTATAATTTTTTTTTTTTTATTGATACAAATTGTGTTTTTTTCATCATTTTCGTAGTGCAGGTCCCAAAAAATGAGGTTTTACTGTGTTAATTTTGTACTGCTGGTCCATTTTTAAATATTTTCGTTGAATATTCATACTGTAGGTATCAAAATTGACTTCTTTCATGCTGCAGGTATCAAAATTGTTTTATTTCGTACTGCAGTTACCAAAAATTGTGTCATACTGCAGGTATGCTTTTTGGTTGGTGGGCTGCACACCTCTAGTGCTTTAAGTATTGAGGTGCCCCCACCCCCACCCCCCCCTCCCGGAAGGGAGAGGGGTGTTATGTTACAGACCCCTCTAAAATATGTCCTTATTTCAGGTAAAACATGGAAAGTTTTTCAAAGGTTAATTAGTTGTATCTAAAAAAGTATAAGTTTTGATTTGTTTTTTGATTTGTTTTGAAGACTTTCACTCAAAATGTTGGAAATATGTATTTCTGAAATCAAGAATACTCAGAAAAGCTTAAAGGAGTCACTGGTTGAATCATGCCGAGTAGTAAATTTTACTTAAATAGATCTAAAGTGTGGATTCAAATGGAGATGTAAGCTGGGATGAAAGTGAATGTACACTGATAATCAGGATTGAAATTATGACATGGAGAAGAAATTACTACCATTAAGTCTAAACCTCGCAATACATTGTCTGTCTTAAGCCACAACAAAACCTCAAATCTGTTGGGGTCTATTATTGCTCGCAACAGAAACAAACCAGCACAAGTGATTAGTAATTACACCAGGGATTTCCACACACTTCACCTCACTTTCCATGATCATAATCTGACATTGATAGTAAACAAATTTCACTGCAGCTGCACTGACTTTCACACTCAACACAAGGACAAAAGTACTCCCCTGTGGTCAAAGTGTCTGACTTGAAGTAATAATTTACAAATAGGGTGGTATTTAACAGCCAAGGTTTTGTTTGTTTATTGATGAGTGATTTTAAGTGATGTTTTTTCCCAACCTTGTAGAG